>JAJLRJ010000004.1:14213558-14258558 GCA_024195265.1 Dendrophyllia cribrosa
TACTTTTACTTTAACAAGAGAGTGCTTTCTCAGCTCAAAAATCACAATATTATAAATGTGAGTGGAAAATGTCGAAATTTTGACATAGGCCCTTTGTGCAGTCAGTGCAGCCTTGAAGATGTGTTGAACCAGAAAAATCCATACCTCCCCCACAAAAGGGTTTTTGGTTTCACCCACCCCTACCCAGGGTTGTAGCTAAGATCCGGCCACCGGTTAATTTCACCACCTGAAAGAGAACTTATCACCGGCTGAAATTTCACTAGAAAACAAAACTTTGAGAGATTTTGAAGGTGCGCAAGCCAGAAAAACTGGCTGAACTTGTTAATGAGCATACTAAGTGTTTTCTTAGCTACACCCCTGCCTACCCCTCTGGAAATTCCAGTTTGGCCGCATGTACATAATTATTTTCCTGGGGGGGTATGGATACATGGAATTCCTGGAACTGCACAAAAATTATTGCAAATAAACTGTATGACAGAGAACAAATCACAATTGAGAATTTTGTTATTGTGGTTAATCATTTATATTTTTTTTATCTTGCCAGGTATGGGGCCACGAGAGCTACTGTCATCGCTATCATATGTACATTTTTTGAATTTTTTAACATCCCTGTGTTTTGGCCCATCTTAGTCATGTACTTCATTGTTCTTTTTGTCATCACAATGAAGAGACAAATAAAGGTAAGAAAAATAAGAATTTGAATTTTCTTCAGAGTGCATTCAATTGAAGGGGTGAGCGGAATAAGGCCCTAAGTGACTTTTGATGTAACATCATATTCTTCTATCTTCAAACAGAATAAAATTTTATCTAGAAAAGATACATAGGGTGTCCTAAGGTCCAAAACATTTTCTCAAAGATGTGGATTTTCTTCCCCATTTTGGATCTGTTTTAAATTACCTTAACAATAATAAATCATTAATTTGACAAAACTGTGCTTTTAAAGGCGTAAAACATACAATTTTAGTGAAAGTTGCCAAAAACATACTTAGGACGTTCTTGCCGGGAGCCCTTCATTCAGGTCTCATGCCATTGACCTTTGGTGAAGTTATATAGTGTTTAATAATGAAGTAGGGAGAGGGGCCTGCTCATAGTTGAGTAACATAATTGTCTGCTAATTACTCGTAGTGCAGCACACGAGTTGTAAATCCGGCTCTAAGTTTTCCTTTTTTTCGTGTCTCATTAACGCATGCAAATGTATGCGTGCATATTTTAGTTAATGTCGACGACTATATGGCTTTCAGCCATGAAATACATACCGCAAAATCTCTCCGTGTGTTGACTCGAGAAGCAAAATAAAGAACTACAGCGTACAATTGCAAAATTTTAAGACAATGCAAGGCATTCGTGGATGGATAGGAGCATTTGATATTGTGTTCGCCCCTTATTCCTGTGGGACTTTTGTTTCGGCAAGTTTTGTGTTTTACATAACTTGCAGTTTGCTTAGCGACCGAGCTTTGAAGTGTCAGCTACTGAATGTAGTGTAGTCTTACTTTTTTTAAAACCGTGAATACGCCTAATGTAATGAACGAGTTATCAGAGACGATGGCAAATTCACTCACTTGCTCGCTCAATCCATCGCTGAGATGTAAACTTTTTCTGCATATCTACATTAAAATAACAAAATTTGGCCTTGCTAAAAATTAGCGAAATCCTAGGTAGTGTAGTGGGTAAAGTATGGAACAATAGCTCCGGACAGTGCCGAAGGACGTGAGTTCGGTTCTCACCAAGGACTGATTTTTTTTCTTTTTCTTTTTTTCAAACTGAAAATTAATGTTGTTTTTTTTGTTTTGTTTTTTTTTGTGTTCGTCAAAAGTCGTTACATTCAATTTCCCAAACAAAAACACCGCAATATTGCATTACCTTTAGCATTTCGTATTCACGGGTTGGCTCACAGGAGCCTTTGATTAGACATAATTTTAAGCTTATCTTTTCCATAAAAGCACTCAAAACACTCGAGAATCAATGCTGCAATGAGTTAAAGGCGCCACGAGTTCAAGCTGTGTACAGCTTCTTGTTTAAGCCAAATTTGCCACCAGTAATTTTGTCCGAGTCTTACTTTGTGTCATGATCATCAGAAATAACATTGTTTTTTTTTTGTTTTAATCTCCAGCATATGATAAGGTACCGATATCTACCATTCACGCACGGAAAACAGAAATACAGAGGAAAAGAAGACAGTGGAGATGTGTTGAAATCATAAGTTTACAAAACATAAAGTTATTGTTACAAAAGTTGTACAGCAATATTTTTAGTTCAAGTACAGTTTAAATAGATTTGTCACTTTGATTGTCGAGGCTATACTAGCAACTTTTTATGCTTTGAGTCCCGAGATTGTCTTACTTCTGTTTGTCCTGCTTACAGTACAGTACTTGAATTTGTTTGTAAAGAGAATGTATGTACATGGAACACTAGGAAGAAATCAGGGCCCGGTTGTTCGAAAGTCGATTAACGCTAATCCCGGATTAAAAGTTAACCGAGGAATTCATTTCTCTGTTTAAAAATGTTTTCAAAGGGTTATTTGTAGCTAGTAGTGGAGACAAGTTAAAGTCAAAACTGAAGGGCAGAAAACTTTGGAAAATTTTCAATTGTTGAGTTGTTTAACTGGATTCAAAATTGACGCTAATCCTGGGTTAGCTTAATCGTGCTTTTAACAACCCGGCCCAGGAGTTTAAAACCGCTGGTTGTCTTTTAACTTGAATGTGGATTGGACTTGATTTTTTTTTTTTTGACTTCGATAACATGAAGTCTAAGTGATATAATAATTATTATTAACTAAAGGTTATTGCATTGTTATGGTATTTTTTTAAAGCCTTATATATTACGGTGCTGTGTGTGTACCATTGCCAATTGACAAACTTTTATTCAGGTTTTTTACTTTTTTTTTGCTGGCTTCCGACCATTCTAAATGGCCCATCATAAATCAAAAACTGTGTGAGAGGGAGTTGTCAAGTACATGACTGTATTTGAACTCAACAATTTTACCTCACATAAAACTTTGGATTGCCATGTCAAAATGGAATCCATCAAAAAATGGGTATAAAATTTTGTTGAGTGGCAATGGTACAGTGTATGGTTCACACATGCATAAAGGTTGGCAAACACAAGAGGACCAGTTGCGGCAACCAAATCACCTGTAGTTGTTTACACAAAAAGACTGGTTGCAGCGACTGATTTTGCTTTTTATTGAGTTTTTCTTGTATTTGGTCATGAGACGACTAGTTGCGGGAACAGTTTGATTTAGCCTCTAGTTCATTTGTTAATTTGTTCACAGCAACTACATGTAGTTTCACGAGGAGATTTGACCAGTCACTTCAATTTAAACCATTTTGAATTGCTGCAAGCAGTCACCACGACAAAATTTTGCTTGCAGTGACTAGATTTGTTGTCAAAAATGAATAGTTCACACAGAGGTGACCAGTTAATTGGTAGAACTGGTCGACACAACTAGTAGCCTTGTGTGTGCCAAACTTACGAGTAATAGTAAATTAGAGATGATCACTTTTTATAGCTTTGTTTAATTCAGGTTGTGTGTTGTTTATTGGTTGATCAATAAATACAGTTGAACACTGCAGGGATCATGGAAACTGTCCATAATTATTGTCCGTATTTATTAAGCTTAAAACTGAACAGTGTCCCATGAATGACGTAATTTTTAAAATACAGTACATTGTGTGCAGTTTTCTTTCAACCAAGCCACAAAATGTGTGGCTGTGTACATGTAGTGCATTCTTTGAGTCTGCCAAATTGTCTGTATATTGAAGTTCATTTTGAGATTGTTTCAGTCGTAATGTTTGTTAAGCAGTGTTTAACTATAATGCCTTCATGTGCATGTGCACATTAAAGGAACAATTCTTTAGAGTAACTAAACATCACGTGACCTGTTATAGCATCATAAACACGGGCTAGTTGCATAATATTTCACGTCGGACATAACTGCTAACAGTGAGTTTGACTGGGCTGAACGTCCAGTGTTAGCTGTTTACGTCTGATGTTAAGTTCTATGCAACTAGCCCCAGGAAAGCTAACAGGCTGTTTTTCAACAGTAAGAGAAATATAAACAATATGTAATACTAAAAAATAGTGGACACCTTTATTTACATATTAAGAAAAGTACATCCTACCAGTTATTTTTATCTAAAAGTGCATAATGGTTAAGAATTAACATTAACAGTGAATATAAAAGGATTTTTGTTTATGAAAATAGAAATCCTTTATTTAAGTACATATACATCTCTTAACTTTGTATGTATTAGCAATAACAGATTGCTTTTCTTTATGTCAGTCCATCATATTCATTGGTAAATTAAATGTTAACCATTGTTTTGTTGTTGTAAAGTTATTGACCGGGAACGTTTGCACAACCCTGATTGTTATGAAGATACACTGTACATGTACATGGATGGCTTTGTTGGTGCGCTGTGATTAGTTACTGAAACTCGGTAAATCGAGTGCTTTCGCCTCCAAGCAATTTGCGCACGAAAATTGTAATCATTAGCAGAAAAAAAGTCATCATTTTCGTGCTATATTATCTCACTGTTTTAGTATATACCAAAACAACCATTCACCTCCGTGTCGGTGGCCAGTGGCCGGGGGGATAATAATAATACCGTATTTTCTCGATTAAACGCCGGGTATAATAGAGGAATTTGTAAGTAAGCCCCTCAAACGTTTATTTGTGGTATAATAAATTTAAGATTTAAGGGCAAGGTACACAGCTGCCAAGAAAAACGAATAATAACCCTTTCTTAAAAAATGGCGGGCAAGAAAAAAACTGCTGATTCAAAGAAACGCTGGGTCCACAAGGCCAAGTTTGAAATAAACGCCCGGGGCGTTTAATTGAGAAAATACGGTACAGTGGAACCCTGCCTTACGGCCACCTCGGTAATACGGTCACCTCGTTATTACGGCCAATTTTTTTTGTCCCGCAAAAGCGGCCATACATTTTCTTATAAAAAACCCTCGTTAATGCGGTCACCCATTAATACGACCAACGGCCACATTTTAAAATCCCAAACAGTAGAATCCTTTTTAATTTCACGCCGTTAATACGGCCACTTGTGCTAAATTTAGAAAACCAAAGCGCCTGTGACATGTCAATTTCATCAGTCATTGTAATTTGCTTGGCCCATCAGTGACCGTATTAACGGGGTTACACTGTAACATATTTTACCAGGGTAAACCCTTCAGCAAAAGCTGTTATAAATGGGTGCCCTGGGCACTTCGGTGAATAGTTGTTAATTAGTCCAAGGAGTATTTGAGATTTTTTCAAAATTCCCACCCAAGGGCCAACAAAATAGTCCAAATCTGATCAAATCCCCCCACCTTGGTCTGGTCTTAATCGTGGATTTATAAGCCATCGTTGAGACCAGCTTTAGCTTTCTTTCTTAGACAAGGTGATACGAATGGTCTTTCAGAAATCATGGGTCTTGTAAAATTTTAGTCGAATTTCACGGGTCTCACAGTCTTGTATTTTGAGCGATTCTCCAAGTCTCAGATTCTCGTTTCGTTTTTTGGTAAGCCATTTCAGAGTCTCTGCTTTTGTCTCGCAATTTAGAAGTCAAAAAGGCACTTGCTCACAGAAAAAAATGCTGCTCTCGCCGTCTTTCAAAGAATTGAATTTACCATTCGCCACCCCTAAGAGAGGAGTCTTCGTTATAGAAGGTGGTTATCGAGGCCCTTTGCGTTTAGCCTGGGAACGAGGCGGCCGTTATTCTACTAAAAATTATGTATTCTCTATTTTCGAATTGCCCATAATACACTTTGTTTTCCCCCCAAATTTTGCATAAACTATTGTTTGAAAATGCTCTTGGGAGGACTGCATATTTCCAAGAGCATTTCAAAACAATAGTTTATGCAAAATGTGGGGGACAAACAAAGTGTATCGTGGGCAATTCGAAAATAGAGAAGAATGAAAAAGAAAAAAAAGTGGTCGGAGCACGTCGCTTTTGAGGGGTGGCTACAATAGCCCAATTTCGATATATTAAAATTCAACTTCAAACAAAAGACATCGCTACGAGGCTTAGGGGAATAAACTATACAAATCCCTACTATCATTCCCCTAAGCCTCGTAGTGATGTCCTTTGTTTCAAGTTGAATTTTAATATATCGAAATTGGGCTATTACAGTTCATTGTAGTACTTTTAGAAAATAACCGGGCTATTCGCATTGTGCCCACCGATTTCTTGGTAATCGAATTATGCGAACTGTCAATACGTTCACCAATCAGAAACTGGCGAGCGCTTTTACGCATGGCGGACTTTACGGCCAGCCGCCAGCATCCGCAGAAATGAACAAAAGGGGTTCTTTATTGCAGGCGTCCTTTCCCTCTCTCCCCAGTTTCCCTCTCCTCAGTTCCCCTCTCCCCGACGCCTACTACGCTATTCAAGAACTCAGTAAAAGACTATAGGAGCCGACATTTTACTTTTGAAAATTGTTTTAATAACTTAACTTTCTGTTTTACTGCAAAAGTTTTGAGGTCATTATCTTGTCTCAGTTTACGTCGCCTTGGAAACAGAACACAATTACCAGCTCCATATCCATGCCTCTGTCGGCTGGTATCACGTGGTAGTCACACGAGCTTTATCAGCTTCTTCCATATCGAGTGTAAGAGCACAGCAACACCATCCTCTGTTGGAGTGGTGGTGTTTGCTTGGACAGAGGATGGTGGGCCTGTGCTTGCAGCTGTTGTGTTGTCGAGAGGAGTCCGGTTTTTAAAGCTGCAGTACCGCTCAAATGTAGGTTACTACCGTCTCGTTTTCTCGCGAAATTTAAAATACGTAATATTTATCAAAAGAAACTTGTTGCAGCCTAATTCACTTGATTTGAAACACGGTTGTCTTTGTACCTTTATATTAAATTATTGAGCGGCTATCTACAAAGCGAATATTAACAAAAAATTAGAATAACTTCTGAAATTATTTATCACCAGTCTATCTACAAAACGGTCATAGTGACTAATAATTAATGTTTTTTGTCCAATACGATTTCAATAAATAAGTGATCAAATTTCCAACCTACTCTGTCTAACAAAACTTTTCCTTATCTGGCCGTTGAATGGATGCTTAGATCCTGCAACTGCAATTAAGTCTTGCAAAATGATCGGTCAGAACAAACTGAGTCTAATATAACTTAAATCAATGTACAATTATCCAGTTGAAATTCTTTGACAATTTACACAAGTGCAAAACGTTCTTGTGTCGTAGTCTTAGTTTTGTTGCTACTGAGAAGAACTCTTCGATTCGTTTTTAGTGTAACTTGTCACATCTTGAAGACTGTTGATGAAGTCGCTGCGTTTTTCATATTTCGATTCAACTCAAAGGCTAATTTTTTTTCCAGTGAAGACTACAAGTTCAAGTTCCTGTAAAATAGAAAAGGCAAAGTGAAAAGACAATTTTATTCTAAATTCTCAAACTCATTAATAATTCATGAAGAAAATACAAAGGAAATTAATGTTTAATGAGTGTTTGGAAATCAGATGAAACACTCCTCATTTTTGCATCCTTAATTTCTCCTTCTAAAATCATTTTGTTTGAGAAGTAATATCAAACATTCGACACAGTATTTCATCACAAGATCAAACACCTCGAAGTTCGTCAAAAATACTCCGCTGCGCGTCGTATTTTCAACTCTCTTCTCAGTGTTTGATCTTGTGATGAAACACTGTGTCTCATGTTTGATATATTACTTCTCAGAACGATCAAACAAAGGGGAAAAGGCGCGAATAATTTAAAAGAACACTCCATGGGGAGTAAAACGTGGCACTTTCATAACACCGTAAATTGACTATAGATTTTGTAGTGTCTGCATTTATCTGGCTAACCATTAATTAAATACAGTAAAAGCTCTCTCAGCGAACACTCTCGTAAGTGGACAGTTCTACTTACGGCTGTCTTAACAAAACCCCGTTTAAATTCTAGCTCCTCTTACAAGAATCCCAGGGGGGACTCCCATATAAAAATGACGGGGGTGCTCGTCGAAAATTTTCGAAAAACACCCTAAAAGGTACCAGAATCTCGTTTGATGGGCGTGGCTCAAAAAAAAATTTACCCCTAAGAGGTACCAGTTCTAAAACAACACATGTCATATTCTGTCATATTTTTCGGCTCATACCCTAAAAGGTACTGCGATAATTCTAACGGTGGTCATTTTAGATTTAAATACCCTAAACGGTACCAATCTACAAATTTTAACCCCTAAAAGGTACGACGAGCACCCCCGTCATTTTTATATGGGAGTCCCCCCCCCCCGGCAAGAATCATTCCCGTTAGCAGTCAACTCCAGTTACGGGCATTTTTCCTAACGCTTACCGAAGATGCGACCTTTGACTGTTGTAATGAGGAAGAGGTCTTAATTATCTCATGATCTATGACTTAATTCATGCAAAAAGTACAGCATTGTGATACTGATCGACTAATATAATCACAATCGCTGAAAAGTTCTTGTTTTGAAGAAGTGTTTCATGACAAATGTCATTGGTCTTAGGGCATGGATCTCTAATAACGTTTGTATCGAACGCGTATTATTTACCTGGGCACGGGGTACAACAACTCTTCATGGCACTATCAATGGTATTTGGACATTGTCCTGTGGGGCATGGAGCCCGTCTGCAGGTCGTTTTTCCATCCTAAGAGAAGAAAAAAACATTTACATATCAGAATCATTGGCTCCTGCCGCTAACAATTTACAACAATGACCGACAACTTTGGTTGAAAATAAACAAACGAAAATCGAATCTGACAACGATTCTTTATAAGGAAAAACATCACAACTTAATTAACCAAGAGCGAGAGAAAAAGGGATGGAAATGAAACTCAAGTCGGTTTAGCTTTTTCTTGTTCATAAACTGTCGAAATCAACTTGTATTGCGGGCATGTTCAAATCAGTTTTATCACAGCATGATTTATACGTTTTATTATCATAATTTGTTGTAGCTCTCAGTTTATAATGTTACTGTCGGTTTTAGAGTGGGCCACAGGTCACACAGGTTAGCTACAGTTATGCTGTTATGGGCTTTACCCTCTTTAAATACACTTGTTTATTTATTTAATTATTTATTCATTTATTTAATTTAGTGAAATATCGAGATACATGCCTCAAAATGGAAAGGAATTTTCATGTTGTTTTCATGTTGTTGACCACGTTTCGGACAGTTTGGCTCTATTCGGTATTCAGTGGAGGTCAGTTCATTTTGCAGCATTTTTAATGAAAATGTACGCGTAAAAAGGTTAAAAAATGTATGGCGACACGTCATGAGAGTTAGAAAATTGATCTTACCGTACAGCTGCACGTTATGCATCTGGAATGACCAAACAGTGGAAAATATGGTTGCCATGTTTGACCGTCGTTGAACTTGCTTCCACGAAAACTACATCCTGTAGAGAGGAAAGATAATATTAAGCCACAGATTAAACACAATGGTGCGGCTACACGCACCACGGTAAAAAGTACTGATTTTCCAAGGTAAGTTATTCCGCGCATCGGCGTACGGGAAAAATTTTGTCGGGGGAGGGGGGGAGGCTCAACTTAATGATTTGCCCGAATGAAACTCGTGACGTCATGTTTATTCGTCATGACGATGATTCTAGCACTCGCTGACATTTTACTTTTCTACCGCTGTGAACGATCCAAGAATGAGGCTACATCTCGCATTCTTCGCACTTCTGACACAGTACCAATAAGATCTTTTACGAGATTTCGACGAAGACATACGTTTAATCGATCAGATCGATACCAACCACACATACTGTCCTAATGAATAAGCAAGATGGTCGCCAAATGTAATACTTAGTTTCAGTCCCTGCACGGTCTACATCATCATTTCCACCCTTGGCGGACCACAATGCAAATTTGTCGTTCTATGCCTGTTCACGCGGTTAGCATCTAATGGAGCTATCACATGAATGACATGATCGAGGTAGTATTGAGCTCGGTTAGAAAGTTAAGTGAGTAATGTGAGTTACGAAATAAAAACAAATAAATTAAGACATTGTATCACAAAATAATTCAGTAATTGTACTGTGTCTGTGGTGCCCGAATAGTTGACCAGTTTTGCCGAATACTATATTTTTTTACGACTGGGGGGGGGGGGGGGGGGGGGGGGGGGGGGGGGGGGGGGGGGGGGGGGGGGGGGGGGGGGGGGGGGGGGGGGGGGGGGGGGGGGGGGGGGGGGGGGGGGGGGGGGGGGGGGGGGGGGGGGGGGGGGGGGGGGGGGGGGGGGGGGGGGGGGGGGGGGGGGGGGGGGGGGGGGGGGGGGGGGGGGGGGGGGGGGGGGGGGGGGGGGGGGGGGGGGGGGGGGGGGGGGGGGGGGGGGGGGGGGGGGGGGGGGGGGGGGGGGGGGGGGGGGGGGGGGGGGGGGGGGGGGGGGGGGGGGGGGGGGGGGGGGGGGGGGGGGGGGGGGGGGGGGTGGGCTGCAGCCCCCAAGCCCCTCCCCTCGTACGCCTATGATCCCGCGGTATATCATAGTTGGGCTTATGTTTACCATAGTAAATAGAGCCGTTTTCAATTGAGTGTCGTAAAACCAAAACAAAATTCATCATTCTGGGTCTCTCTCCTCCGCTCCTTATAGGGGTTTTCGGTGTGGGGAGAATCCGCTGGGCAAGGTGAGTGCAGGCGCAAAAGACAAGAGATCCTTTGGGCGCCACCGCTCTATCCGTTTTCTTTGCGCCTGCACTCACTTCGCTCAGCGGATTCTCCCTTGATCCCTTCTCCCCACACCGAAGCCTCTGCGGAGGAGATAGACTCTGGGTAATCACAACAGACGCAAACAATCCAATGAACCAATCAGAACTCGGCGTAGCAAATAGATGTAGCCGGCGCCAAGCGCGGGAAAACGCATGCAGGTAAGTCATGATTGGTTTTGGCCAGTTACTTCTGATTGGTTGATAAAGTGGCGCGAGATTTTTTAGCCAATCGCAAAGCGTAGCAATGCAAAACCAAAGCAATCGCTTAATTACTTTCGACACCCAAATGAAAATCTAATATAAGGTAACATGTTCTTTATATGTACCACAGTGAATCCTTTGCGATTAACATGTATTATATTGCGGTATCGTGATTAGTTCATTTACCTTGAGTATCCAAACACCCTACTTTTAACGGTTAACGCCATCAATTGAGAATTACCACTCACAAAATTATACCTAATTTCAGAAATAACTGAGGCAAAATATATTGTAGGGACGTTCAATTCCATCTTCCGAGAACTGCAACAAGGACTCAAACCGTTCAATCAGTTATCTCGTATTTATTTGCAAAAAAAAAAATGCACAATTCATATACCTTTCCTGCCCTTATTATTCTTGTTGTCGTCATCTAGTTGCTCATCTGGTTGACCTAAACACAGAAATGACAATAAAGTTAGAATTTTGATGTTCAAAGGTAGTTAGAAACACTGTGTTTATGTGGATTCTTGTGGATCGAATAGTATAGTTTTCATTAATTGGCCACAAGATGACTTTTTTTAGTGTCGAAATTTAGAATCAGTCAATATAGCTCGCTTGTAGGTATTGAAATTCACGTTAAACATGCCTGGTAAAGAACAGTTAAGTGTGTAATTTTACCCTTTTTGTGGTTTTGAAACGCAGAAAAAGAAATTTGTTCTTATTGAAACACAGTTTTCTTGCTTAGCTGAGGATGTTCGACTGATGCTTCTCGGTAACCCACCAGACTAATGTCTTTCTATATCACAGCATTAAATTATTCATTTATGTTAAAAGCATTACGGACTTCTTGCATTTTCAAAAGAAGGACAACATCAGGTTTTTATTGTCGGCAAAATATTTGGGAGAAAACAACGCGCTCCTTACCAGGACAGCGCATACAACAGTCTGCCATGCGCAGTTTGATTGGATTTCTGCAGCGAAGCTCAGGACATTTCACTTTTATGCAGGTTATATCTTCGTTCTTCTGTAAAAAAAAAGGGAAAATCAGAAACATTGAATTCAAGGAATTAGAGACGGGAGTTTATTACAGTCTTCCATTTGAACAGTCCAGTTTCTCCCAAGGGGCCCTTGATCTTTTGGTCAGCATCAATCATTTGGTTTGTCAAGCGCATGCGCATAAGTAAGAAAGTTCAGTGTAAAACTAATTTTGTTCCCAGAGGCCACGTTAATTTCTTTTTGGCTGGTGACAATCCCGTGTACAGAGTCCCAGTGTTTAGGTCAGCAGAAACCAAACGCTCACTTACCAAACAAATGCGGCCTACAAGAAAGTGATGGCGTTTAACGCTACTTATCAGTGCGTGCGCTGCGGATTAAGAGTTCCACCGCTTACCATGCATGTGCAGGCGTGACATCTCATATAACCAAAAGGCTGCACGTACGGGTGCCAAACAGCGCCTGCTGGATAAACCTTTCTGTCTCTCTTCACGTAACAACCTTTTAATGATGGCCTTTTCTTCTTTTCATAGTAAACAACAACTTTTTCTTCCAAAGCTGTAAGTCAATGGGAAAATAATCGATTATTTCTAATGAACTGTGATCCAGAAAACCTCCCTGAACCCTTTTACTCCCGAGAGTACCGAAAATTAAAATTAAAGAAAAATCCCAAATTTCATTTTGTAAAATATTGAAAAACAAATGGTACCATGCAAAAGTACTGCTGAAGAGGTTTCATTTGAATGGTCAGACCATAGGATTTCCTCAACAGACTCAAACGTTAGAACAAATGGTACCATGCAAAAGTTCTACTGAAGAGGTTTCGTTTGAATGATATGGTCACACCATAGGATTTCCTCAACAGACTCAAGTTAGAACTTGCATGTCTCCATAATTGACTATGGGAACGAAAGGGTAAAGCGATTACTAATCCATGCTACCAATTTACATTTTTTGTTACTGATGTTACCAGAAGACTCTCTTTTCTGAGCGAAAAAATTTTCTCAGCATTTTGAGTGGCCATAAACAAGAGGTTCAATTATTAATCCTGGATCTTAATTTGCAGCTCCTTTACTTCTCTGCGATCGACGTAAAACGTAAAATGTGGGACTTGAATCGCAAGGATAGAGTGGTTTTCAATTGAGTGTCGTAAATCGAAACCAAGTAATTATTCTGACCAATCACAACAGATGCAGACAATCAAATAAACCAATCAGCACTCAAAACATGTAGCCGGCGCCAAGCGCGGGAAAACGTGTGCGAATATAGGTCATGATTGGTTATGGCTTTACTTCTGATTGGTTGAGAAAGTAGCGCGAGACTTTTTGGTCAATCACAAAGCATAGCAATGCAAAACCAAAGCAATAGCGGAATTTATTTCGGGTCACAACTGAAAAATGCTCTACTAAACAAGCAAGACGCGAGAATCACAAGCAAGAAATCATGTCACAGACATGTTTATAATTACCTGGACAAATAGGGCAGCAGAAATGAGGTAATATGATAGGTGCTTCTGTGCAGTTTAATGGCTGACATTTGACTTCGGAACAAATGACTTCACCTTCCTGAAATGGGGAAAACAAAAAAAAACTTAATCGCCACATTTACAAAAAGTTGGGTATATAAACAACTGCTGGCCAGGGATGGACTTTTTTAATGCTCAGGGGTATTCGCGCGCACTCAAAGCACAACATGCAATGAAGAGGAGAGAGCGCGGAACGTGGAAGAAAAGCTCTATACTTGTCCTCGTTCATCGCACACTCTCGAATCCCACTCTCGCCTCACTTGTGTATTTACGAGTTCTTGCTACGCAAGCTACAGCTGGTGGAAGTTCTAAGAAGTTACCTCACAAGTGCACGAGGAACATTTGTCATCTTCAGGAATCCAGTTGTCTCCGTTGTAATATTTTTGGATACCATCGTGACAGGAGCCTATCATAGGATTCTGCCGTTGAAGATGAGGAAACCGACTACTACAAGCTTTGATGTCCACCAAGACTTGACTCCGCAGTTCTCCCTGGGGGACCTCTTCGCTGCTGATTTGCAAGTAAACCTTTCCAAGGACCATGTTTAATAGAAATTTTTCGTCGAGGTTACGTGCGGATCCCGACACCTGGAACAAGGATGTTTATTTTATTTCTATATTTTTACATATATATTTTTTATTATTTCATTAGTTTTGCCATAACAAACAAGACTTACAAAAAAGATAGCAACGACAGTGATGACATATAGGACATAGATAAATTTATAGTAAGCTTACAAATAAATAAAAGAATCAAAAGCTTTTATGAGCCTCGTGGATACGAAACAACATTCGGACTGTCCCCTCTCCTGCGCGTTTTGCTTCAACGACCCTTCCCCATCCACCCCTCCCTCTAACTACCGTTGCCTATCACATTTGGAACAGGCAAAATACAGCTATTTCGATTAACGTTGTTGGATGAAATCTTAAAGGCTTAGTATCACCCAAAATGCATTGCGCGCCAAAAGCCTCGACGATTGAATTAACGTAGTCGAAAATTCCCGAAAGAGCCAATCACGAGCGAGCTCGTCATTTGAAAACAAAAACAAACGGCCGCAAAGCCGAATGGGTGATACTGGGCCTTTAAAAGGCTAAAGCCTACAAGTCAAGACCGCAAGGTATTATGGGATTTTCATGCATAAATTTACCAAAATCAACAATAGGGAGCTTAAGCAATGACGATGACAACACCAAGGAAAACGTCACTTGAAAAAAGGATTCGTGTTATTTAAAACTACTTTGCAGTTGTTCTAATTTGTTTAGTTTGTCTAACGTGACTGGATTGTCCAGGAGCTTAATCCGTAGGGACGGCTTTCAAGTTCAAATAGAGACATAAAAATTAACCGTCCTGTGTTCATGTTCTACACAAAACCTATAATTCGATTATTTGACATTGTTGTTTTGTAGGGAACCGCAAATAAATGCACCAAAATATAAAACGAACGCGCAGAAACATTGTTTTTGCTCATTAAACCTATTGTTTTGTGCCGTTCTCGCTGCCGTCGCCGTCTTGGCTGCTTAAGCTACTGCTTCTTGATATCTCCTCACACTGTCAAATAAAGAAACGCTTCGAAGGCAATAAAATTTGTTTCTGTTTTTCTTTTTCTCTGTTGGAACAGGGAAGCAGACGTCTATAGTACTATCGCCCAATCAGTTTTCCGTCGCGCCGCACTGACAACCGGAAACTAGAATGGCTATTCACAACTACCCATACTACCTCGTGGTCTTGGCTCGCTCGTTTGCGCGCCCGCGATTTTTATTTGCTTCCAGGCCCCACTATCGGTTAACAATTTATTTCGCTTTGATGCTTTAATATTGAGTTTATATACTTCGTATTTTTATGATAGAAATTCGCCGACAGTTAGCTCCTTTTCTAGGAGATACTCTTTACAATTTTGTTTATTTCCAAATAATTTTCCAACGCTCTTGAAACAGAATAGCCTACGGTTTATCTGATAATGTGTTTCATCATTCGACTTCGCATTTTAGAGTATGACAGGTTATTAGACTCTTCTGAGCGCGCCATAGGAAAAACACTTTTAAGATCTTAGATTTAGGAGAAGATGGCTGTTGTATAATACACCGTTTATGATTCAGCGAATTCAGCGAAAAGTTGTGTAATACGGCCATACCCATTCGTATTACACTACTTTTCGCTGAATTACCTCTCATATATCGTGTACTTTTTGACATTTACACACCATTTCTCCTTCGAATGACCGTAAAAAGTGTACATGCTCCTCATAAGGCTGTGGAACCTCGCCATAATCAGCGAATCCTTGGAGTTCGGCGGTTATCAAGCTCTTGCGCCCGCGACTCATACCATTGAGCATCAAATGATAGTGCAGAGCACAGTTTTTGTCCAGTGAGAACCAGGCCTGCCCGGCCGCGCCCGTTTGGATCCTGGGAACTACTTCGTTACCAGATAACAGCATCGGCGGATCTGGAGAAAAGAAGCGTAAAAAAAAACAGAAAGTGCTACTTTATAATTAGGAAAATCTGTTTCAGGTTTATTTATATTTATATTTTTGACGTTCCTGGTGTTGACGAATCACGACCCAGGTCTAAATAAGGTTTCTGATTAGCTCTCCTCGATTTAAAACCCTTGCACGGAGGGCCTTGTAAAACCAGGGTTAACCAGGTCTGTTTCGATGGAGCGGGTAGCCTGTTTCCCAAACCCAGCTTGAAGAAAGAAGAACTAAAGTTTTTATTGTAATGCGCATTTGATCATGTAATTTTATGTTAATTTGCACATTATCAAATAATAAATATTATTATTATTATTATTATTGAGGGTAAGTTGGGACATTGGCTAGGATATGTGAATTTCACTAAAGTTATTTTTAGACTTCGTGTAAAACGGATGGGAAGTGAGTTTCCCGAGACGTCTCTAACTCATCGGTGTGTGTCAACGTGGCATTGTGTGATGGCGGCTGTTGAATATTCAGTATGGCTTTCCCAAGTGGAATTTACAGGCGTATAGATGACGTTTGAGGACGTCTTGGGAAAAAGACTTCCGTTTCCATAACTTTTAAAATTCACATATCTCAAGAGCTAAGCTGAGCGCTTCCTTCTCTCTCCCCTTATTTTCTCTTGCTAGAGCCCCACGTGCAAAAAGACTAATCTCATACCCAGATCCCACTCGTGCATGTACTTTACTGAAATATGAGAGATCTGGGTACGATATTACAGAAACACAGCTGATGGAGCTACTGCAAATATTTCTTGTTTGGTTCAAGTTCTTACCATGATATGACACGTGATGTCCTCTGTATGGAAATTGTTTCAGTTTGCCGTGTATTTCACCGATCCTGTTGCCCGCGGTACGAACGTTAATGAACATGTTACCATTGAATAACCAGCAGGTTTCTTTGAACGATGGTCTTTCCCAGACACCAGAGACCTAAAGCGTATGTTTCAAATCGTGTTTAATGCAATTTCACAGTCAATTAACATTGGCGGATCCAGAGAGTATAGTAAGGGGGTGAGGAGGGGAGGGGATGATTCCCTGAATTACCGATGATTAATTAGGCTGCAGAACGTAACACAACATTCTGGGAGGCACAATAAGGTGGAGTTCCGAAAGTAGCCCCCACCCCCCGAACCGACATCGGAAAGCCCTCTACCGGCTATTCATGTCATTGTGTAGTTTTCTCTTTCTTTTAAAATTGTGTTGAGACACCCACCTTAGCTCGGCCGTGTTCATCAGTGGTGAGTGACCGTGACAACCTCTTAACAGTGCGTCTTTGGTTTGCCGCCTGCAACGTCTGCAAAGTAATCTCCTCCACAGGATTTACCAGACCCGACAGAAATATCTGCAATCAGATTGGATTTCAGCTTAATCAGATATTCAACAGGTACCATTACTACCTTCTTAGTTGGACGGTATAGCTACTGAATAGTGTCCAAAAGGTATAGGGAAACTTCACTTCTTTATAGCCTTGAAAATGTACGTTTACCCAAATCGCCTTACGACGTTTTTTCCCCCACACCCTACACAGTATTGGTTAGTGGCACAAATACAGTTAAAAATTGAAATTTGTTTTGGAAAAGTCTTGAACCATAACGGTGACATTTTAAACATTAAACATGTAACAAAAACTTTTTAGGTCGCCTTTCATAGCCGTTGCTTTTTATTAACTGTAGGGTTAAGTGGCGTTAGTTGCTGATCTGTTTTACCTGGTACTGTATTTGACCATGACTGTCAAAGTCGAACGAGGCATAACCGCTGGCCCCTGTCATCGTGGGTCTAGGAGCATCTCTTCCAGAAAGCTGAGAAACAATGGCTAAAAGAGGAAAAAAGATTCGATGCAAATCATTTTGTCTTGTTCGATGATAATGTTGGACATCTTATACAAAAGATATGCATGTTGGCTTGGAACTCTAGATTAGCCAAACGAAAAATACAAAGCTAACTGAAGCATGACAGGCTATTGTAAATATCACTATAGCAACATGTGTTACATTTGATTGCCTGATTAATTTTCTCGCCCACCGCGCGTCGCGTCCGCCTCAGCGCGTGTTCGCGCACTCAACTAATCCTAATAAAAAAGAGGGAATACTCATAGCCTACGATTGCAGTGATCAACTGATTGGCTCATTGACATTCCAACAATGCATTGTTTCCTCTTAATTCATGATTGTGATCTCATAGGGTAAAATGGCTCGAGAAGGGGAACGGAAAAACATTCTCATTTCATTTTTAAAAGCATTTCAGGAACTCACAGTTACAAGTCCTTTTGATGCCAATGTGTCCGGTAAGTTGAGTTAATTGACCAGCGGTGTTTAATATCACTGTGATATTTAAATGACCACGTGACAGCCACTTGAGTGTATGTTCACTTGGGTTTACCCACACAGCTTTGAAATTAGAATTCTGAAAGAAAGAAATTGATATTAATTTGTGGTTTACAATAGAAAACATCAGTATAAATAGGTTCATTTTTCAGTAATTATTCTCTTTTAACGAAAGTGTCTTGAAGATATTAATTATTTTCTCTTTACGAAAGTTTCTTCAAGACCTTTTTTCTACTGAAGACTAACTTAAGTCAGGAGTATAGTTGTACACAGGTTATGGCGCAGATTATGAGATCGCATACAGATTAAGGGCTCGTTCGATTGACCGTATTCCGGAATACGAATAAACAGAATAGTATCTGATAATTGTTTGTTCATGCGCACTTGCAGTACCAATCTAGCAAAACATGCTTATATTATAGTAATAGCAGATGTTTAGTTTCCCAGTGGTCCTCAAATCCCTAAAAACGCTTTTTTTTGTGACCAATGTTCATAATCTTATTCCGGAATATGGTCAATGAAACGCACCCTAAATGTGCTCTCGATCCGACTCGCCAGTTTTTACCAGGACCTTCTTAATGCTTTGCACTCACATGTGAGACTAGCTATAGTCTCTTCACAGCCATTTTATTTCTTATTAGATAGCGGAGCAAGTGCGCAAGCTCAGGGCAAAAAGCGCGGAGCACAAGAAAAAATAAGATAACAGCAGTATTTTCTCATCACCGACGGACTCCATCCTCTCACCTCCTTTCGCTCGATCAAGCGCGTCATTACTGGGAATGCATTTTTGTCGCAACCTCATGTAATCTGTTTTGTGGAACTTTGGAATTTTGTTTATTTTCTTACACGCCGCAACGAATTCCGCTCATATTGTAGGTTGAGTTTACCTGAAAGAGTGACACTTGTTGAAAGTTTGTCTCCAGTGACTAACAGCCACGGAGGCCATGTCGAACGACGGGCTCCGATGTTTGAAAATCTGGGTTCTTTTCTACCCGTCTTATCCCCATAAAGAGGTCGGTGCCCCCTCCTCCTCCTCCCAATATTTTGGCATTTCTAAAAAGGGTCATTTATAATCTAGCTGTAACAAAAGTTTGAAAAATACAAATGTGCATGTTGTAGAAGAATTTCGCGCTAACCTCTTTAAATTTAAAGAAAATTAAAAATTAAAAATTTAGTTTCGTTCGTGCACGCAATAATTTCGTGAGAAATGTACAGATTTTGATCTATGAACAAGCAGGATCTGAGTGAACACTTCAGTGATCAACGATAACGTTAAAACTGGTGTAAAATGCGTCTAACCCACCTCTTTCCTAACTTCTGATGCACCGATAACTTTCACTGTCCAAGCGCCTTTTTTATTTGTAGGATTTTTTATCAACTTTATTGTCACTTGAGTTCCTGGACCTTCAAATACAAAGAGACATTTTAATAAATTAACAATTAATACTTAATGACTTTCCCCGAGGGAAACAGTGAATTTGTATACCGAGAACATCGAGATTCGAGGGAAACAAAATTCACTGTTTCCCGAGGGATCAGTTTATAATTAGGTGATTTGTTATATAGCAATACAGTTGCTATATAACACAGTTTGAAAAACGCGTCGAGCACTCGACGTAAAGGCCCGGCTAAACGAACACAACATTTTAACGCAACATCTTGCAACATTGTTGTTACACGCGTTTGGCCACCCTGTTGCGACTTGTTGCAACATGTTGGATGGTGTTGGATCAAGTTTGAAAATGGTCAAATTTTTGTTGCCGCATTTTTGGATTTTGCAAGACGTTGTACTCGTTTAGCCACGTTCACGCAACATCGTTGCACTAGGGCATGCATGCAAGGTCGATATGCTATTTCAAAGCGTCAGAGGTCAGTATTATGGGTTTTCGTCTTTAAACACGACGGACAATAAAACCTTCTACTATTGCACAATATTTGCAAAGTAACCCTTTTCTTGTCTTCTCTTAATCCATTGCCGAGTTTTACCTCTTTTGCCTACTATTTCATCATCGTCCGCTAGAAGTAGCGCAAGTGAAAAAGCTAAAATTCGACGACGCCGATATCGATACCACTCAAAGTCCTCCATATTTAATTTGGCATTTACGTCCGAGCGTGCCAGGAGCCTGGGGCACATAAACATCGACAAACCCATGAAATGTTGCAAGATGTTACGCGCGTTTGGCCAGCTCCTTTACAACACGATCCAACAATGTTGCAAGATGTTGCGTTGAAATGTTGCATGCGTTCGTTTGGCCGGGCCTTAAACATCAATCGTATCATAATCATGATCACGTGCGCTAGCGGGCAACAGTGCACTGTGACCCTCTGACATCAAAAATGTTGCCAGCTTTCGCAAATGTTGCCCGCTCATGTACGTTTGGTGGGAAACAGTTTGTTTGTTAAATGCCATGTGACCATGAATCAACCAATGAACGCGCGCGCTGTATTGAGAAAAACTCCAGCTACCGGTATATATCCCGTAAGCGACCACCCAAAATGCAAAGCTGAGGTGGTCGCTTGCGGGATGTGGTCGCTTGTGGGATGTGGTCGCTTGCGGGATGTGGTCGCTTACGCGATGTGGTCGCTTACGGGATGTGGTTGCCTACGGGAGGTGGTCGCTTGCGGGATGTGGTCGCTTGCGGGATGTGGTCGCTTACGGGATGTTCAAAACTGTTTTATCATATAGAAGTGGAAAACAACACCACTCTCCTACAAACCTAAATTGTGAGATCCGTTGTAAAGAAGATGAATCCTAAGAATTTTTTCATTCTTCGCTAAGTTGAATGACGCAAGTGCGCTGGATTTGTGATCTTCTGAGGATAACAGTGCTTCAAAACTCTCTGAAAAATAGATGTCAGTAAAACGTTATAAAATTACTTCGGAAGAGTGTAGTTTTGTAAGGTTTTGCTCAGAAAAAGTATCAGGAAAGAGTTGTTCGTTTATTTCGGAAGAGTATATTTTTGTGAGGTGTGAAGAATGTCAAGCTTTGTTTTGCTCTTGCGCCGGGTATTGGAAGCTTGACTACTAACGATAAACAAGTTTGAAGTTCCAAAATCCTTTTAGTTAAATATTGAAAAACTACTGTGAACAACACCACAGGAAAGAACTGCTCAGTAGCTTTCATCTGAAAGGTTACACTTTAGGACATACTCAAAGGCTAGAATCATCTTGTGCATGCAGCTTAATAAACAGCACCACCTGAAATTTGTTCAGTAGTATTCATTTGAATAGTCACACTGTAGGATCTCATCCACAGCCTCAAAAGTTAGAACCACCGTGTACAGCATAATATACAGCACTACAGGAACGGTTCTGCTCAGGAGCTTTCATTTGAATGGTCACACTTTAGGATTTCATCCACAGACTCAAACGTTAGAAAAGCCACATCACATAAGACCAAGTTTCACTAAAGAAGTGAAAGCATTATACAACAAGAATCAATAAACATGAATATTTGGAATTCTGACGGAACATAAAGGGTCATTTATTCTTCTCCCATATTTCAGACATCACTCGTTCAATAGTTTTCAGATCAGCCTTTTGAGCCAAGTTTACTGCTGAACAGGGAAAACCCAAACTGATCGAAAACGAATGATGTTAATCGAGCATCCTATTTTCGCTTTTATATTGTTTTTTTTTTTCTGAGAGAACTTGACTAACATGCCATCAACATGATAAAACGTGTACTAGCGCTAATACTTACACGATAATTAAAGGAGCTATGTCATGGTGATTTTGAGGCAGAGTTTCAGGTCAAAACCGTCCCAAATTAAAACTAAGTACCTTTGTCGTACACGAAATGCTTAAAGAACACTAACAGGAAGATATCAAGTGAATTTTAGCAGAGAAAATAAACCATAATCGGAGTTTTAGCGAATTTTCTAAAACACAAGCGACAAACTTGAAAAAATTGGCCCAATTTTTTCTAGATACAATCCATTTCCATCCTGGCCATCTGCAGCCCAAGACACTAATTTTTACTTTAAGAACACTAGTAGATTAATTTTAAACAAAACTGGATTGTTATTTTTGGAATTTCACTGATATAAAGATGTATTTTGGCTTTTTAAAGTAACGCTAAAAATGGTGACAGAGCCCCTTTAAGACAACACAACAACAACATAAACAAAGCAATGCAACCACTATCAACGCTATCACTACACGCAAACAATACCTAAGAATTGTCGTATACAATATCTGATAACTACGTAATAGAAGCCATGTTTCTATCCTTAGAGACTGTTTGATCAGCGCCATCTAGAGCACCGCTAGTAATTTTATTCATATGTTCACACGTGCAATTTTTCATGCGATTTTTGTCGCGCTCTCCAACGCAACTTTTGTCACAAGTGTAAACTATAGCTAGGTGAAGCGGCTACTGTTTTTGTGCGACTCGGGTGCGAGTTTTGCTGTGATTTTCCCAAAAATCGCCGTCAAGTTTTATCAGGTTTCGAACAAGTTCGAAACCTCTGCGACAAATCTAGCCCAAATCGCACTGAAATCGTCGCTAGTTTACACACATCTGTGTAAACGGGCTGAGTGGTTTATAATTGACTATCGAAGCAATTCGCGTTTGGTTTAAGTTTGCTTTCCTTCGCTTTTTGATTGGTTAAGAAAAACTCTCGGGCTTTCTCGACCAATCAGAATCAAAACAAAAACCGTGACTTGCTTGCACGCGTTTTCCCGAGTTCTGATTGGTTTATATTAAACACTCACCTTCTGAGTAGGATTTGTAGAAAGAAATGTCCCCCGCGAGACCAGCTGTGTTTTGCCTTTTGAGTTTCAGTACTAAGCTCACTTTGCCTTGTTTGAGGGATTCAATCTGCTTGTTGCTGAGTTGATGCCACACCAGACACACCTTTAGAAAGTAAAATGAAACGAGTTTACAAAGCGTTATTTATCTTTACTTGATCTTTTCTGACCAAAGTTATTCAACAGAATTTTTTTCCACGGAATTATACAGTGAAAAACATTTTCTCGTAACTGACATTTCAATTTTTTTTGTTAAGGAATGCACTTTCCGAAAGAATAAAACACACTTTTCTATGTTTGATATCCTGAATAAACATGGTTTCTTTGGCCAATAATCAAAGGCGCGCGTACCTTTCAATCTATATAAAAATACTAGCAATTATCGACAAATCGAGAAACAGTAGAAAACCCTGTCCGGCAATGTTTTTATAGCGTGATTGAACGGCCCGAGAGAACCAAACCTGAAATGAAAACACGAGCAAAAAGAGGAATGTTCTCCTAGCTGCTGAGTAACCAAACACCTTTGAAATGTGGGTAGTTTCTTTTTTTGCGGATGGTATGATCACCAAATGACGTAAAACAAAAGATTCAAAAGACACTGAACAATACCCACACCACAACACAAAAGCTAACCAACCAAGGCTTCCGCAACACCAAGAAACACCCGAAATATGTTAGACATATATTTGGTGCTGTGATCCTGATCAAGTCAGAGTTAGTGCAAATTTGACGCTTATCAAAGAATCAAAAGTGTAGTAAAGGTGTTGTCAAATGTTGCTTTTACTTTTGCCGAAAGGTTCCTTTGATTTTCCTATGAACTACGTCATAGTTAACAGAACAAACTGGTTATGAAGCTCAACAAATTTCAAAAAGAGTGTACAAAGCTGCTTTGTTTTATGTTGAACGAACCGTGACCCTGCACATTGTTTTGTTTAACGTGTGAGCCCAAATGTTTCTACTGGTCAGTTGCTCATATGCATTTTAATACCTTTTGTGTTTTGTGCAGGGTCAAGGCAAACGAACAAAAGAAATGGAGAACAAAAACATATAACAAAAGACTGACTGAGTTTCATAACCAGTTTATTCTATTAAATATGACTACGTCAAATGTCTTTTAATCTTTAATTTTTAATCTTCAATCATTATTTATACACGGTAAAAATCATCAGGTACAATAAATTCCTATACAATGACTAACATACTAAAATCTTAAAATCCTAATCTTAACATTAAATATTAACTTACAACAATATGCCACGTAAAAACCTGATTTCCATGAATGCCGTGTTTAAAAATTATTATAGAGAAGGCGTTTAAATTCACTTAATGAACAAGACTCTCTAATGTTACAGGGTAAGCTGTTCCAAACGGTTGCCCCGCTGTAACTTAAACTATTTTTCATGTAGTTAGTTCTTGGAAAGGGGACAACAAGTAATATATCAAACATGAGACACAGTGTTTCATCAGATTTCCAAACACCGCGAAGTGGGTTGAAAAACGAGGCGCAGCCGAGTTTTTTTTTAACCCACTTCAAGGTGTTTGGAAATCTGATTAAATACTGCGTCAAATGTTTGATATTACTTCTCAAACAAAAGGATTTTAGAAGGAGAAATTAAGGATGCAAAAATGAGGAGTGTTTCAACTGATTTCCAAACACTCATTAAACATTAATTTCCTTCGTATTTTGGTCATGAATTATTAATGAGTTTGAGAAGTTTGTTTACCGAGTTCCTCAAAGAATAGTTTGATTCATTTCGAATTCGCTTTAAACAAGCGTCAAGATTGTGTCAAAAGCAACTAGAATATATTGTAAAACCTTTGATCACATTTGATGCCTGTGTCGCGCAACTTGGTCACCCCTTTTGATGAAATTGAAAAGTGGTCAAAACCAAAACTTTTCGTGCAGTATCCCGAACTACCGGCTATTGTTTCTTACAACGATATTCAATGAACGAATGAATGAATGACTTATTTTGCGGACATATCACTTGCTTTTCGTGGCGCTTTAAGGCCCGTTTACAAAGGCGATTTTTTGTGCAATTTTTGTCGCACTTGTCGATGCAATTTTTGTCGCGCGCAAGTTGCATCTTCAAATCGCATGTGTAAACGGGCGGCGATTTCAATGCGATTAGGGCGCGATTTGTCGCGCGATGTCGCAGAGGTTTCGAGCATGTACGAAACCTGATGCAACTTGGCGTCGATTTTTAGGATATCACAGCAAATCAAAGCAAATGTCGCACCCGAATCGCACAGAAATCGCCACTGGTTTACACTAACGGTAAAAATTGCATTGGAGAGCGCGACAAAAATCGCATGTGTAAACGGCTCTTTTTCCTCCCTCGGGAACTGAGAGACAGAAGGACAGCTTTATCGCACGAGCTGTAAAGGCTGGTTTTCACTAGCGCATAAGTATAAGCACAAGCCAACATACGCAGACTCAGTAACGTGTTGATCATTAGTGCCTATTGTTCTGTTTTGTTCAAACAATTGGAACTAATGATCAACATGTTACTGAGTCTGCGTATGTTGGCTTGTGCTTATGCTTATGCGCTAGTGAAAACCAGCCTTAAGGCTTTTGTCTTAATTAACGCGGTTGCGCTTTCTTTTTATTATTTATTCTTTGTATACTTAGGGGGTGTTTACATTACACCGGGGCGACTTTCGCGCCGGGGCGAGTTCACTCCGGTTCACTCTTATGGCTCTACATTTGTTTACATGATACCACCACAAAATCATGTAAACAAATGTAGAGCGATAAGAGGGAACCGGAGTGAACTCGCTCCGGCGCGAAAGTCGCCCCGGTGTCATGTGAACACCCCCTTTAAATTTTTATGCATTGTAAAGACCAGGTATGTATTTTATCTTCAAAATGGTTTTCATTGAAGCGTATTTATTTAGCTCCATGCAAGGGTGGATTTAATCGATTTTAACCAATTAGCTAGTGAGCACGTGTAGTGTTTTCATCATTTAATAAATGTTTTGAAACTATTTTAAGTGATGGATTCTAGACAAGTCTCTATCAAACAGCACCTGTGATCCATTAATGGCTTTTCGTTGAATGTTAACTTCTTTGATCAGTGATCCTTCGGGACCCAAAAAGGTTGCCGTGCGGAGTTTCCGCGGTCTGGGTATAAAAAAATACATAATTATTTTAAATCATATTTGAAATATTCTGCATAATTGAAAAGACTGCTATACTTAACAAATAATGGAGGACAAACCATATTGTCATAAAACGCAACAGGTGTTTGCGAATAGAAGAGAAATTTTTATAAGGCACCAACCAGATTTCTTCCGAGAGCAGTTTTCAATTGAGTGTCGAAAGTAATTACACAATTGCTTTGGTTTTGCATTGCTACGCTTTGTGATTGGCTGAAAAATCTCGCGCCACTTTCTCGACCAATCAGAAGTAAAACCAAAACCAATCGTGACTTGCTCGCACGCGTTTTCCTGCGCTTGGCGCCGCCGACATGTAATTGCTTCGAGCTCTGATTGGTTCATTGGATTGTTTACGACTGCTGTGATTGGTCAGAGTAATTAGTAAGGGTTAGACAATGAACGCGACTGTTCTATGGGATATAGTGCCTCGAGCATAGATAGAGCCACGAGGGCGTAGCCCGAGTGGCACTTCTATCTAATGCGAGAGGCACTATATCCCATAGGACATGAGCGTTCATTGTCTAACCGTCTTAGAAAATGGTCATATCCGCGATCAAACCATATTTTAAGCAGATTGTATTTATGAGCGTATTTTAATTGTGTCATTCACACTTGAGAATCACGTTGTTATTTTGTTTTGGATGTCGCCGTACTGTTGGTATATAATTTTACGAATAACAATGCTTTTCTTTCTTTGGAGCTTTTTTTATTCTTTGTTGTTTTGATGGCTCATTTGCTCGGATGTTTCTTGGTGTTGCGGAAACTATTGTTGGTTAGCTATTGTGTTGTGGTGTGGGTATTGTTTACTTTCTTTTGAATCTTTTGTTTTACGTCATTTGGTGATCGCAACACCAAGAAACTGCCATTTGCTCCGGCTATGAGCCAGTATACAGAGCTCGAGGAACTTGAGGCCGTCCTTGCCACTCAAGAGTTACTTGCTTTTGAGAGCGTAGACATATCCGAGTGCTTGGGCGATGAACTCGATAAAAGGGCTAAACTGTAGAATACCCGTCTACTTATTTGCATCTCATTGAAAAGAATGGATCCTTTTGTTTTCATATGCTTCTTTCTTTAAAACGAGTTAGGGATATGTAAATAAGTGGACGGGTATTCTAAAATCGCTCAGATAAAAGTGCACGTTTGAACGAAATTGAGCAAAGAGAAAGAGACAGAATTCCAAAGCACGGTGAGACCAGTCTTTCGTTTAATTTTTCCTAAAAATTGTTAAGTCGAATTTGGTTTTGTTATTTTGGTGATTAATCTCTTGCTTAAGTTATGTAAAGCGAAAACTTCAAATAAAATTGTCATTTTTATAACTGCAAGTTGTTTTTGTTTAAATTAGCGGCCTGTAATTCATAAGTATGCTCTATATACTCATTAGTATGCTCTATTTTCTAATTAGTATGCTCTATATAGAGCATACTAATTAGGCTTTTAGACAAAGGAAAACAAAAGAATTCATTAGTATGTTCTATATAGAGCTTACTAATGAGTAGTTATTTTACCCCACAATTTCCCTGGGCTTCAAAGCCCCCGCCTCTTTACATAATTTAAGACAGTTTATGGGATATAGAGCACACAAATACTGGGCACTGATTGGCTGAGTGGGTGTGACCATTTTCTAACTTTGGTTTTGGTTTTACGACACTCCATAGGCCATTTCCGAGTTGCCTTTAGCCTCTCTATCAAAGCGAGGCTAGGTGCGAAACCTTTCATATGAAAATGAGTTTTCATTTGCATGTGAATGAAAACTCATTTTCATATGAAAGGTTGTGCACCTAGCCTCGCTTTGACAACGAGGCGTAATGTAACTCGGAAATGGCCTATTGAAAAGTGCTCTATTGTTATTTTCCGAATTGCTTTGGAGCGATTTTCAATAGCCCATTTCCAAAAATACCATAATAATCTTTATGTGTAAACTCAGCCTCACCGGGCTGTAATTATCCAAGTCTCCTTTGTTAGAATAGCACAGTGGAATTCAGACTACATGTAGGCACGCTAGGACGTAACATTGTGTGTTCGTATACAAATGTGCACTGTATGCAAATTACGAAGAAGTTGAAGCATAGCACGTGCAGTTCGTGCTGAAAACAAAAGAAATTGAAAACATCAGGCTTACATCAAGTACCACTCAAACCTGCACTTTAAAGAGTATTATGGTATTTTTCGAAGTGGCCTATTGAGTGTCGTATAACCAAAACTCTCGCCAATCACAACAGTAGACACAGACAATTGGCAATGAACCGATCAGAACTCCTGAAGCATGTAGCGGGCGCGAAGCGCGGGAAAACGCGTGCGAACAAATCACAATAGGTGGTTTTCATGTTACGTCATCGCCGCCATGCTGGTGGACATAAACAATAGTTCTCTCATTAGCTCCTTTAGTTCGTCCACCAGCATTTGTTCGTTTCACTATTGTTATCTATGTCTCTAGAGATTGATTGCAAACCACCTATAGGCCATTTCCGAGTTGCCTTTAGCCTCTCTATCAAAGCGAGGCTAGGTGCGAAACCTTTCATATGAAAATGAGTTTTCATTCACATGCAAATAAAATGTTTTTGCATATGAATGAAACCTCATTTTCATATGAAAGGTTTCGCACCTAGCCTCGCTCTGAAAGAGAGGCTAAAGGAAACTCGGAAATGGCCTATTGGTTTTGGTTTTACCTCATTTGGTTGGTTAAAAAAATGGCGCGAGATTTCTTAGCCAATCATAAGCCTTAGTAATGCAAAACCAAAGCAACCGCGAAATTACTTTTGACACTCAATTGAAAACTGCCCTGTGGAAATATATGCATGGTTTTGGCTTCTTTGTTATGCTTTAAAAATAGAATATAATCTAAAGGAGAAAACTAAATGAAACGTGACTTAAAAAACAACAACAAGAATTTCGTTAAATAAATATCTCTGGTATACAATCGTATTTCACAGAAAATGTCTGCCTAGAATTTACATCAGAAAAGGTTTCTTTCCACTAAAGTTTTAAGTTTTCCCACGAGGAACGCAATTCTAAGACAACCTAACACCGTTTACAATTGAGTGTCATAAAACCAAATCCAAAGTAATTAGTCCGATCAATCACAGAACTAGCAGACAATGCGACGAACCAATCAGAACTCGAAGAAAATACAAGTAGCCAGCGTCAAGCTCGGGAAAACGCGTGGGAGCCGAGTCACAATTGGTTTCGGTTTTACATCTGATTGGTTGAGAAAGTGGCGCGAGATTTTTTTATCCAATAAGAAAGCGCAGTAGCCTGGGGCAGACGTCTCGTATTTCCTTTTTCCGCGTGAAACAAAGAAGATGCTTTGAAGATGCTTGCGCGTAGGCTAAAAACATAGCACTGCAAAACCAAAGTAATTGGGGAATTACTTTCGACACTGTGCCCATAAGAGCACAGATTTCAATTTATTTTATAGTCAACCTCGTTCCCAGGGCTTTTCCCTACGAGAGAGGGGCGGCCTCTCTCGAAGGGAAAAGCCCTGGGAACGAGGTTGTTTTATAGTATCACTCACCCTTCATAACGAATTGAGATGTGGAGAGCGCTGTGCACCAGTGTAAAGTGTGCACGCGCAAGACCATTTTGGCGGGAACTTGAGTCCTCTGGTGTCGTCAGCAACGATACAAACTCTGAAAATAAATCAAACCATTAATAACTGTGGTCATGTCGCTCAAAATAAATCTTAATTACAGCGGAACCCCGCCTTACGGTCACCTCATTAATACGGTCACCTCGTTATAACGGTCATCTTTTTTGGTCCCGGCGAAACGCGCGCACATACATTTTCTTATAATGAAACCCCGTTAATGCGGCCACCCCGTTAATACGGCCAAATTTTCATGACCCGTTGGTGACCGTATTAACGGGGTTCCACTGTACTCTGATCCTCATTTTCCAACCAGTACTGCCAGTATTTATTATCGTTAAATTCGACATGATCGTTTTCAGTTAGTTTTCCAAAATTACGGTTGAAATAAGTGTCGTTTCCCAATTTATCCAAGGATGGTAAGACAATTCATTTTGTCAGCATGACGCAAAACTATGGTATTTATCTCACTGATTCTGTATGGTTATCTTACCTTCAGGACATGATGGACAACATTTGCCCTTTTCAACTCTCGGCCTGGCGCACGATGTTGTTGGACAGCGGTTTTGCTTGTTACGACATGCCACTTTTCCAATTGTTGCTGAGTCTGACAGCTGCAAAGTATGTAAAGAGAAGAAATAGTTCATATTGTTTGCCTGAACAGGTGCTCGATGAAAAGGAGGACTCGAATCGGTTCCCTGGCTAGGTGGTCCGAATTTTATTATTGGGATCGCTACGATGCCACTGTCCTGGATAAATAGATAGTTTTCATAATTCATAGTAAGCAGTTTGTTTTTCTGGCTTTGATTACAACACCAGAGATACGATGTTGCTGAGAATGCCAAATGAAACAACTTGGTAAACTATTGAAGCCCTACGATCTTTAATAACCGAGCTATGGGGAAAAGAATATTTAGAAAATCAGACAACTTTGTATGCGTCCGCCATTTTGGTTTACCACTTTGGTACACCAACATGGCGGCCGAATTTGCATTTTTAAGAAATTCTTGAAATACAGCTAAATTTTCTTTATAACTTTAGAAAAGTCTACAAACTGTGTGAAAATTCTTGTTTTTGTCTCGCACATTGAGACTCTCAGCCGCCAAAAGTTTTAAAATGTTGTATCTCCAAAGAAGTGTAATGTATTGACGTAAAACTTGGCACGACGATTACTTTTGCTCGTATGAAGAATCTGCTAAAAGAAGAGCCGTGTAGAATAGACTTTTAATATTTTAGAATTTTACATTAATTTTGCGACTTTTTCTGGATGTCTGGCCTGATGTTATGCTGGCATTTTATGTGATCTATAAAGGCCCGTTTACCCGTGCGATTTTTGTCGCGTTCTCCCATGCAACTTTTGTCGCAAGTGTAAACAAGCGGCGATTTCCTGTGCGATTCGTGTGCGACATTTGCTTTGATTTGCTGTGATTTCCCAAAATCGCCGCCAAGTTGCATCAGATTTCGAACATGTTCGAAACCTCTGCGACATCGCGCGACAAATCGCGCCGAAATGACACTGAAATCGCCGCTCATTTACACATGCGATTTGAAGATGCAACTAGCGCGCGACAAAAATTGCATCGACAAGTGCGACGAAAATTGCAAAAAAAAAACTCCTGTATAAACGGGATCAGATACACTGGTCAAACAACATGATCAGTAGAAAACGATACAAAAACTATTCATGCTACAGCTTACGGAATTGTCGTTAAAGAAACGTATGTGTTGTGCTTTTACTCGCCGCAACATCAACTCTGCGTCACCCACGTGTTTATCACGTACATCGGCAAGTACGTGTCTTGTCGGTCACACAGTACAAAGAGCATGTTAAAACTCAAAAGAGTGCCAAACACCACAATTCAAGGAAAAAAACTGCCAAATTTCATTTTGTAAATATTGGAAAACCAATGATACCATTCAAAAGTACTGCCAAAGAGGTTTCATTTAAATCAAATAGTCACGTAGACAAACTCAGATGTTAAAACTTCATTACATGTATATGTCAGTCTTCACAACTGACTCTGGAACAGTCAGTGAAAAGGGTTAAAATGGTCTCCGCTTACCGGCAAGTTCCAAAGATCATTACTCAATAGATGTAATCCTTCCCTTTTCGCTGTGGCTTTGCGTGTGGTAAGAATCTTTGTTTACAAAACACATTTTCTTGTAGACCAAAGGCTAATCACTACAACAAATAAACGTTCATTTGATAACAATCGATTTAGGCATGCGCGGTTTTGTAGATAACCTCAAAACGGCTGGTTACAAATTTTTGTAAGATGTTGTGTCAAAACTTGGCTTTGACAAAGTTTTAGCTTCTTCTGACGATGTCAAAAGTGGAAGAACACTGCAAGCTCGTCTCATTCAGCTATTCACTGATCAATTACAAAGTATGTTATGAATGACAAACAAAGCCTATTGTTAATTCGTGAAGAAGAGATTATTTTAATAGGCGATTGAATACTTTTACAAACAAATAAACGTTGTGGTGTTAATTTCAAATGACAAAGAAATGTTGAGGGGGCTAGAAGGAGTTGGGAAAGAAGCCCTGGCTAGTTCATTCAACACGCTGGGAGATCCAAATTCACAATCGGGCGTTAATTGCAGTATTGCCGATAAAAATGCGATTAATCTTGTTGTTGATCTTTGACCAGCATCACCGCCAGTTCAAAGCCGCTTGAAAAAAATCCACATTCCATTTGGCAAACTATTGAATAGCTATATCATCGCCTCATGAAAAATATTACCCAGTAGCTTTCATTTGAATTTTCACATTTTAGAATTTGATCCACAAACTTTTCAAAGTTTTGGCACAAATTTTCTCTGAGCTAGGACTGAAAGTGTGAAAAAGTCTTATCCGCACTCACATCTATCTTAAATGTTAAAAGATCAGACATTTGATTTTTAAATAACGTGGTGTCGCTTTCAAACAAGAGAGATATAATCAAAAATATTTCAAAAAAAGAAGTGTTTAAAGGAGTGGCTTATTTAATCTTTGATAGCAGTGATTTTCGGCTGGCTCGTATCTTAAAACTCGTCGAATCTGTCATTCAGTAAATCACTAAACTTCTGTTTTGTCGACTAAACACTTAATCCTTCAAGAAGAAACAAAAACAAGGCAAAAAAATAATGCATTTTGGTTGTCACTAGTGAGGCAAGCACCAACAAAGGCACTTAAAAAAAGCAAACGCGCCTCAGCATAAAAATCAAAACGTTTTGTTTCCATGGAGCCTTGTGTATTACCCTACCTTGTTGCACGTGCAAATTACACAAAACATTACTCCAAAAGGGTTTATGTCCGGATTCCAGCTATCTCCAATGTTATAGTGCAGATGGCCAAAGCTACAGCCTGTCAAAATAAGAATATAAAATGACAAGATTACTTAAGCTTGCTTCAAGTACCAGTTACTTTTGGACGTTTTGTTTAAGCAACAATAAAAAAAACCGAAAGCTTGAAACAAAACAAAAAGAATTTAACCTTTTTACGTACAAGACCGTGACCAAAGTTCAAAACGCGGAATAGGTTTCGTTTTGAAAAACTGACATTTAAAAAATCAAAAAATTCAGTTTAGTCGAATTTGATGGGACTCGCAGTCTCCTTTTTTGAACCGTTCTCCAGGTCTCGGAGTCTCGATTTTCTTCGCTAATCCTCGAGTCTTGGTCTGGGGCTTACAGTTTTACAAATGTCAAAACATATCGGGCTCGCAGGGAAATCATGAGCTGGTCTCGCCATCTCGCGAATTTACCATTCACCACCCCTGGAAGGACAGCTCCACTGCTTTGATTTGACTGATGGGCCGACTTCTGGATTGCATCCACATCAAATTCCAAAGTTAGAACCACCTCGTACAGTTAGCATAATAAACAGCTTCCGTGACGGGGATGTACTGCTCAGTAGCTTTCGTTTAACTTTAGTGTTACATCCCCGGAATCAAATGTTAGAACCACCTTGTACACCATAACAAACAGCACCACAGGAAAGTAATGCTGAAGAGCTTTTATTTGAATGGTCACACTGTAGATTTTAAACCACAAACTCAAATGCGAGAACCACACCTTGTGTAGCATAATAAACAGCACCACAGGAAAGTACTGCTCAGTAGCTTTCATTTGAATGGACAAAAGTTAGAACCACTGGGTACAGCATACAGTACAGTAATGCAGCCGAAAATTACTGACCAGAGTGACGTTTATTCGAAAGGTCATAAACGGATTATTCCACAGCCTCAAATTAATCTTAGAGGCACATCACACAGCACATTGTCTAACTCCGGTGTGAACTGGGTAGACCGATTTTATTTCACAATACTCCAATAAACTACTCAAAGAGTGATGCAACAACGCCCAAGTTTCCAACCTTCGCCACTAATATATAATGACCATGATAAATTAGCATTTACTACTGAGCCAAAAAGTGGAATGTTTAAGGGTGTGGGCAAAACTTTACGAAATAATATCAACCAGTTCTCAAGTAAAGAATGAAAGGATTTTGGAACATACTCCGTTAATATCCCATTGAATTTTCCAGCACTTTATATACTCGACCATTATTATGATTGCCTTTAAGAGGTTAATGTCTGGGTCGCGCAGGTAACTTAACGTACTGCGCGCCGACTTTCAAAACAGTTACCGTGGAATTTTAATTTCACGCTATTTTAAGCAATCCAACAGCGCGCGTTATTTATATGACGCCGTGAATTAAACTTGAACGCGGAAAATTCAATTTTTGGTAATATACCGCGAAAATGGCATCACAGGTATGTGACTAATAATGAAAAATGCTTGCGGTAAAGCTCGCCGTCTGCTCTCCTGCCACCGCCTGGACTGCTCTCATGACTTAAGACTTTTGAACAACAGGGAAAAAATGAAAATTCATGAGGACGATGTGAAAATAAAAGTTCTGTGTAGCGCGAGAGTGAAATTTACTGATATGCAACTTTGTTGCAGTTTAATGCAAGTTATTTTTGGGTTGTAGATATAGGATGTTAAGTCCTCTAGCAGCGATGCGTTGTGAATTGAATTAGGCACTTGACGTAGGGTTAGAACGGTTCGCGAAATGTCGACTAAGGTATTAACGACTTATAGTATTGAAATTTCGTGGCTACCTTCTAAAATTACGTACTAGAACTTTAAGGGTGTTAGGAAATGAAAAAGATAAATTAGAACAGCGTTAAATGCAAGAAAATTGACCTTTTGGTACTCACCTCCGGGTTTGGTAGAAAGCTGATATTCTCGCCCGACAAGTCTGTGGACTAAGTTGCTGCTCGTTGATAAACACAGTGGCACGAAGATTAAGAAGATCAAACTTTTCATCCTTAAGTGATCCTTCTCGTTTCCCATCTTTGCTGACAGCGTTTCTTGGTTTGAGAAGTCAAAAGCGTGAGAATATATAAGAAGACGTCAAAACAATGACCACGCCAACCAAACTCCTAACTCACTAAAAACAAACATTGGCCTAATTTGCACCAGCGACAATATTTATTTTTATTGTTCTCTAACTGCCTAGACTTGTTTTGGCCCCCCTTCGATGGTTTTGTTCATTATAACCTAATATCATCACTTGGCTATTGATTGAGACTTCCTTAGTCTAATAACTTGACTTATGATTACAAATGAATGACATCGGCGCTCAGGAGCTGCACTTGAAGTCGCGATATCTTGTGCGCACGTGATTTGGATGTCCTTAGTGTCGTTCGGTAGGCTTTAAGTAACCGATCTTTGCTTGAGTCAGCTATTCGCGGAATCATCTTCAAGGTTTGTGGCCGATTGTTGGTTCTGGCGGGTGAGATTTATCGCTGTTTAGATAGAATTATATTGATTGTTGACTCAATTAGCTCCGATTGTTCTTCTAATCTTTGTTTTGTAGATGACGAGGTATCAAAGCGTTTATTCAAACATGTTATCTCGTTGCTCAGTCGTTTGATAATAGAAACCAACAATAAACCTTCACACGTTCTGCTGAAAAATAAACAATGACTTAGAGGAGGTCCATATGACAATACCGTAACAACTAAATTTCAAACCTTTCATCTGCTTTCATCTTATTTCACAATATTGACGCTTATTTTATCGTGTTTTGTAAACATTTTTATCTTATTAGCGACTTAAGCTCATCTAGCCCATGTTGTTTTTCGTGCTCGCCAGACCTACCGGCTGCCTATCCCACTGAAAAAGACGATTTTGAAGAGTCTACTCGTCGAGAAACACACTGACTAACATTATTTAATTAAAGGAAAAACGCACGGAAATTGTTTTAATGGCACACAATTGGGCCAATGATTTTTTGGTTCGCTCTATTGTTTAAACAATGATTCGTTTAACGCTAAGATAATTTTTTTATACTCCGACTTTCATCAGTTGATTCACCGGAGTATTCGCGAAGAAAAGCGCAATACAAGCAGAAAACCAATGGCTCTAAGGTTTTGACGTACGGCATGTCTTGTGTTGGTCGAGTATGGAAAGAATTTCTGTCCCATTACCCAAACATGTTTCCTCTGACGCAAACGTCTGTTTTCAACCTTCTGAATGTCGTAAATCGATTCCCCGCTTCGCAAGGAAATTTCAATACAGAAACAAGAAGCGATGATTCATTGTAGAAGGAAAGTTTTTGACGTATGAAGTGCCCTGTGTTGAGCTGGTATGGGAGGAATCTTTTTCCAGAGTTTTCCATAAAGTGGAAGTATTTTGTCTGCCCGGGCTCTACTCACGTCAGAATGATTCAGTGATCTCGACAGATCTCGTCACAAAAACGCGTGGATTCCTTAAGTTTACATTTGCTATTGAAAACCACTTGTATGTTTAGTTGTCTCCTGGGAGTAAAATGTATGGGAAAAGGCCGCATTTTATGCATCTTTTATATTTATCTATATTTTAAAAAAATCGTAGATAAATGGCTTGAAGTGTATATGTGAGCATCAAGGAATTCGCTGGTTGAATGAAAAAAAAATGGTCGCATTATGTTAGGATTTCAGGTGGATTATAATCAATCAATATTTTGTACTTAAGCCAGTAAAACCAGATAAAGAGTTTGCACTTAAAACTACTCCTCCCTCAATCTCGTTTTGAAGTGTTGTTTTTTCGGTGGGCTTAAATTCAACCATGATCGATCTCGGCTGTACTACTCGACTAAGGAAGTGCGCAAGCAATCAGGGTCAAGCCTTAACGAAATAGTGATTCATGAAAATTCTAAATCCTTGAATCAAAACCTATAGTGTTGACAGTGTTACCATTCGAATGAAAGCGGTCCACCAGTAATTTTCCACGGTTTGTTTTTCGCTATTTTACAGGACGAAAGTTTGTATATTTTGTGAATTTTGATTTTAGCCGTTCTTGGTTGTCAAAGATACTGGATGCCGAGTAAATCATCCAATGGAATATTAGCATATAAACACTTCAAGCCTGAAGTACGGCGGCGTCTTTTCGCTGCATACTACAGAGATTTGAATCAGTCGAATTACCGCCCTTTAAATTGCTTTTGCACGCGGCTATATGTGTCGCATAAAAAACAACTTGTCTAACTCTACTCAAAAGTACGGAATTCATATCAATACACACATATACGAAAATTATTACTTTAAAACGTCTTGTGCCCATAGTCATTATAGCTTTTAAAACTCGTTATAGTGAATTCCAATCACTTAGTTACGTAAGTCGGATAATGAAGGTCTTTTGACTAATGAGAGAAGTTAATCCGTGTTCCTTTTAAAGACACACCTATTGAATCAATCCAATATCGGACATGGTTTTTGCTCAATTTGTTTTTAATTAGAAGTCAGTGTGGTCGTTCGAGAATGAGCAATTTAAATATCAAATATCTACTTGCCAAGTACGAAGCTCATAAAAATATCCTTGGCAAAACGGAAACACTTATGAAAGCTGCTAGAATCGGTACTATCAACATCATCTCTTCGAATAAAGCAACTAGAATAAATATGAGCTACGAATGATAGAAAACGTATTAACTAAAATCTTCTTAGGTTTTTTAAACATGACTCGGCGTTGGGTTGTACCAATGGGATGTATGGAAGTTTAGAGGCTCCTTCAACCCGTGATGCGATAAATGGACGTTTTTTCTCATTCTTGCTCTAAATTAGTTGTTATTCGCAGCGTACCCTTATCAAAGAAAGTTCCCTTGTTATCCGTGGTTTGAGTCGCACTTCAAACAATATCGACTTGCCATTACAGCCTCTAATAAGTGCGGCTAGCTGCTGTTTTCTGCTGAAAAAAGTTATTTTGGATCGATAATTAACATTTAATTACCTTAGTCTCAGTGTTGAAGGGTTTTAATGGAACCTTAACAGAGGAATTTATTATGAATATGACATTTACGTTAACAAACAAAGATTTTATCGCCCCTTTTCGAGAATGACTGAGGTTTTGGTAGGAGGAATTGATATGTTTATTTAATTTTTTGCCTTTTGATCTGTGTGAAATTGCGTAGCATCCCATTGGTTATCCTTGCGTGCGAATAAAGATTGATCGTCGTTGAATTTATTGGTCACGTTTATGCAGTGCACGAAATCATGCAGAGATATTAATTCAAGTTCAGTTTTGTTTATTCAAGCTCTAGAAAGTCTTTATAAAAAGAGTCATTTCAGGTGAAGTAAATGTGCGGTCATCCTAATGGAATTTTCAACAATCAATGTCACAGTTCACACATCATTAACGTTCTGACTTTCATTCATGTCATAAAAGTCAGTTTATGATTCGTCGTGTCATTATCGTAGCAAAAAGCTAATAACAAGCCGTTAAAAATGACAAAAACAAAAAGATTTGTCATGTCAATGTTACATGGCATTTCGTTCTTGGAAAACGGCAAATCAATATTTTACTTTTAAGTTGTTTTACTAGATATTTGTAAATATAAACAGGAACTTGCCAACATTTACTCCTTTTTGCAGGGTTGACTGTGAGTAATCATTGCAATCCGTGGGTAGAAGGTTTTAATTTTGATTTATTTGGCAGTTTGATTGTCAGTAATATCCTGTTGCAGCTTTAAGAGACTGCTTTTCTAAAACAAGGCCGGCAAAAATAAATTTAAAAGTTCCAAGTATAATCACAAGAAACGGCGGGGGAAGCTAATTTTGCTAATTGTAGGGGCACGTTCAGGAACAAGGCTTAGAATATGGCGTTGTACTGTTTTCCATACCATTTTTTGAGCGCCTGCAAATGAAACTTTGTGAGTTAAAGCTATAAACTGATAATATAGTTTGATTGGCCTTTCGGTTCGTTTAAGATCAAAATAAAAACACTACTTTTTAGAGAAGCTTTTGATTTAGGTTAAGAATATACACGATTTTATACTGAAGTTATATATTTTTAGAATTGTACTAGTTTTAACTTTTTTTAGCAAGACAAAAGTGTTTTATTTTGAGAAATAGGTTGATTTTCTCACTTTTACAAGACAATTGTACTTTGTTATAAGAATTAGGTTGATTCTTTTAATTTTTAATTTATATGTATACATTGTAAAGCGCCATTGAGCTTTAGTAATGAGCGCTATAGAATTTGATGTATTATTATTAGGGCAGTTTTCAATTGAGTGTCAAAAGTAATTACACAATTACTTTGGTTTTTCATTGCTACGCTTTGTGATTGGCTAAAAAATCTCGCGCCACTTTCTCGACCAATCAGAAGTAAAACCAAAACTAATCGTGACTTGCTCGCACGCGTTTTCCCGCGCTTGGGGCGGCCGACATGTAATTGCTTCGAGCTCTGATTGGCTCGTTGGATTGTTTACGACTGCTGTGATTGGTCAGAGTAATTACTTTGGTTTTGGTTTTACCACACTCAATTGAAAATTGCTCTATTACTATTAGGGAAAGGAGTATGTCCCCCGATTTTACAAGCTGCTTTCATCTTTGCGAAAGTCCTAGCTGATCTTATTTCGTCATATGACCCAAAACAACATCTTTATCCCTCAGAAAACAGAAGGCTCTGATCTTACGAAAGTTTGAGGAGACATTTTACCTGAGAAAACTCTAGTTTTTATCTAATTTATTACGAATTTTTAACACTAAGCGCTTTATCGAACAGCTTTCCACATAAACGGTTTGTTCTGGGTCAGGCTACTGCGTGCAATTTGGTTGCCATCAATTTGAAAGTGCGTATCATTTATAGAACGAGAGTGAAACGTTTATTGTATCTACCATTCACGCGAAAGACTACAAAAGACTCACTTGACTTGTGCTTATTTGGCTGCCTAGAAATTTTAAACGTCTCTGTTGATAATAGACATATACGCGCATCTGTTGATCTGTGAGTGGAAGAATAATCGATTTCGGTGTTTTTCAGCACTCGGTAATAACGTTCATTGATTCGTGGCTGTATACCTGTGTATACAAAGTTGTTGTCTTCTTTATTCAGAATATCATCGCCAAATCGACTACATGGCTCTTTTCGCGGTTATCCAAGCCAAATATAAGGTCTAACCATTTACTGATGTCATAACAAAGCCACACTAAGGTGGCACCTTCGTCCTCAGTTATTTTTAAAAGACTCGAAGTGTTTGTTTTGTCGGGATTCAATCCAGCCCGCTATCCGCTGCTTCTAAGAAACATTATTTCTTTCCGTAACAGCTATTACCTGTGAGAACAAACGAAGCTAAGAATGAAACATTCAGGGAAGTGCTAAAATTCAAAATGTTTCCGCAACAATGTTATAAAAATGATTGTTTCATCGATGGAAAATAACTCTTAGAAAGTTCCGGCGGAATTTTCCGGTAACTTGGTTCGTTCTGTGAATTGCACAACAGGGTCGATTAACAAAGGCATGTATGAGCTAAATGAAAAAATCCCGTCATGATTTGAGAAGTTTAAAGTATTTTCATATATCAACGGTGAGACCAGTGCAAGAAAAGAGAGAGGAGAAAGTGGATTGAAGTTGAGTATATCCAAGTCTCATGTCGCTGACACCAATATCGCCTATTTTTAGAAAGCCAGAAGGCGTATTTGCATTAAATAAAACCTCAAAATAATAGCCCAGTTTTGTTTAAAATTACCTTTCTGATTCACTGAATTTATAAAATATTAATGTGCTTCTGGCTCATGGCCACGATGGAAATGAATTGCAACTAGAAATAATTGGACCAAGTTTTTCAAGTTTTCCCTTTGTGTCTTGGAAAAATCTAAGATTAAAACTGACTATGGCTAAGTTTGTTCTTACTCCAAGAATTCACTTTATATTTATAGCTAACTATATATATAATATATTTATCGTTGCACTATATTTATAGACGCCTTTCGTATTGAATCATTTTGCTTCCATGCAGACAGTTCAAAGAAACATCAAAAACAAAATGAAGCACGTGGAGGAATTTTATCAAACGAAACGACGACATGGCGAAGGCAACGTCCGCGTAACATAATAAAGGATTCAGTTTCATAGTATCTTGTTGTTATACCAAGTGAAGCCAGGATAGTTAACACAGACAATATGTCCCAGTGGTTGTTTTCTATAAAATCCAGAAGTTCTTAGGCCGAGAGCGGATTTTACAGATCTAGAAAAACAACTCAGATCCGTTTTCACTGCGACGGTCGGGAGAAGCTATGCTGTATGTACGTTTTTCTTTTGATTTCGTTGACTAAGCCAAACATTCTTGTCGCCGTAGTCATCGCAGTCCTCCTTCTGTCTTTTTAATTGAACCGTCTTTCCGTTTCATTTGATTCAGTTTCTTCGTAAGTTCAATCTCTTCTAGTCTCCCGGGCCTTGAACGCCTAACGGTGTTCCTCACTGGATCAGTTCGCCTAGTTATCGAAAGTTAATTGTAATAAAGTGAAGCTGGAGAAACGTTTAAATCGAGTTAGAGGGCAGTTCGAGGGAGTACTGGAGTTCAATCGCCGGACTTTGCGAGACTTTCAGTGTACTTAAAAAATATTACAGCACGGCAACTAAGTAAACGTAAAGTTAGCCTAAATCTTGTTGTTGTTATTGTTGTTGTTGTCAGTTGTTTCTTTTTCCAACAGAGGTTATTACCGTTTTCCTGATAAGCAGCGCGTCCAAAATACAACTGAATTCATGAAAAGTACCAAATTTCATTTTGCAAAATACTGAAAAATAACACTGTTGATCATAACAACTGAAGAACTATTGAATAGCCTTCGTTTGATCCAGTAGAATTTCATCCACAGACACAAAATTTAAGTTAGAACCGCAATCACACGACTCTGGCAGAGTCTAAGGGTTAAACAGAAATTTTCCAGTAGCGGTTTCGTGACCCGACTGCTCCTGTGGATGCTTAACGATCATTAAAACAAGATTGTTTAAGTATGATTTCCCGTTGCTCACAAACCAGTTATTGTCGCTATAATCTTGCTTGTGATGAGCTTTTAAAATCACATTTTCTTCAGTATCCTTTGGTGTAGAAACAAAGAATTAAAATCGCTGTCGTCCTCTAAACTATAGAATATCCGTATCTTCAGAGTAGCTGTACAAGTTACATCTACTCCCTTCGTTAAATAGTTCGCGTGACTTTGTTTTATCATCGTTAGTTTGATGTTATTTGTTATCGTTTTCATCTTGAATGGTATTATCAAAATATAAATGATGCTTGCAAAATAAAGCAAGTTCACACATCCCCTGTACATCCATGCTATAACTTCTAACCTCATTTCAATCATTTCCCTTCTCGATTGTCTAAAAATTTTTAAAAGAAATCATGTAAACTGCTTCCCCATGCACTGTCATTGTTATTTTTGTGATATATCAGTTGTGCGGAGCTGTTGAGGACTCTAGTCAAATATCTACACTATAAGGACCTCATGAGATCGATACAATGTAACAGTGGAGGATATGACATATGCGCCGGGGGGTTGTTGTATCTGTATTCTACTCCACCAGAGTGGGGAGGGTAGATTATTTGACTTAAGATGTTGTCATAGTCCAATGAAATTGCCAGATTAACGATCGCTTTTATCTTGTCCAATTGTTATAAATAGTATACAACAGAAATATATTGGAAGATATATCATCTACTGTATTGAAGGCCGAGAGCCAACAATATTCTAGTATTTTTCATCCGCAGTTCACAAATATTTTACATATTTTTCACATGATTTATTTCAAATATTTCGCCATCATTGGGTGTATCACAAACTCACCGGCAATTTGCCTGCTCTCTAGTTGGAGTGATTAGCTCAAATCAGATAGAGCATTGCGTCCGGTTTATCAAAAAGGTCGGTCAAGCCTCAATTTTTTTTTTAGATTTCTAAATTATTTTCACGCGACTGCAGAAGTTGAGTAGATCACATCTAGCACTCATATGTTCTAACATTATTATATTGTGCATAGAGGAGCTGTAACATAGCTGCCGCGCGTGTTACTGTTGCTGTTTAGCTGAAAAAGTTGTCGAAATGTGAACAACACTTTTTTCTAAGTGTTTCTGTTATTTTGTTGAAAATGCTTTATCATTCAGCGGCCAGGCAATACAGGCAGTTGAAACTGCAACGGCAGTCTAATACTATTACAACTAATTAAAATATTTCCTAGCCCGCGTAGCAATGTCGCTTCGTTCCCAAAAGCACGAAATGCGCGCGAAAGCGTAGACAAGGGCCGTAAAACCGGAAAACACGGCTTTGGTTTGACGCATGCGCAGACATTTTACCGCGGTTTAGCCAAGGTCAGGGCTGCTGTTGTTTGTGCTGAGTGAAGATCTGTTTCTATCAGTGAGTGCACCCGAGCCATCTCCATTGTTCTCTCCTTAGAATTCGAATGGATCTTATTGATTCCTGCCCGGTTGCTTGTGGAAGTCTGTTCGTGTTAAATATATTGACAATTTCAGTGCGAACAAATAAAAAACAAACATATTTATTTTGTTTATTTATTTCATTTATCCGTCGATGATAAACAGTTGTCGAACAACAAAGATGCCCGTGTGAGAAACAAGCTATCGATATTAATCTGAAAATAAAGTCGTCGCCAACAAAGTAATTTTCCTAACCAAAGGAAAACCACGAAAACAAACGCGGCGGTTTTGTTATCGGCAAAATAAAAATAGAATTTCGCGGGTTTGTGACCGCACGAGCAATGATGACGCATGAAGCAGGGACACCGGACGAGAAATGTTTGGGAAGACGCTTGGAATGGCGTTGTACTATTTTTTCCATATCATTTAAGTGCCTTTATAGGAAACTGTGTGAATGCTAATACAGTTCGGGCTTGTCGGTGCTTTTAGCTGAATATTTCAGCGACAGAATATTTTAGGAAAGAGAACCGTAACCCCCCCCCCCCCCCCCCCCCCCCCCCGAGTTCAGTTGCTAGCTCAGTGCTTTTAACTTTCCGAAAATTCTAGCAGTGACCTTATATCGTGCCCAAAACGTCATCTTTTATCGCTCTGAAAACATTGAAAAGCGTTAAAGTTTTACGATGTTACGAAAGCCGGTTTGAGGTGATATTTTTCTTGAGAAAAGGTTTTTCTTCTAATTTATTAAGAATTTTTAAGGTGAATAGCTTTCCGCCGAGACAATTTATTGGGTTCTCCTAATGGAGACCCTAAGTTTACAGAACAAGAAAGAAAGAACAAATAAAAATTAATGACTTGTTTCAGTAGCAAATCAAGTGCACATAGATAAATTGATTTGAGGGAAGAAGATATTCTAATCAGTGTCAAATGTAAATATTCAAAGGTTGTTTATAAATAAGAAATTAATATTGCCCTGCTGAAACTATTCTCAGTCGGTTTAATGAACGACAACCGACTTACCGACAATCTTGAGAGGTTGGAGCAGTACAAGGAGAGAGGAGAAACAAACCATTTTGAAGTACAATTTTTCAAAACTTTACTGGCACTTTTGTAGAATTATATTAGCGTTAGCCATGAAATAACCTACATTAGTCCTCAACCGACAAAACGTCAACACTGAACACGACTTCGCGCTTATTAGGGGATCATGGGTAATCTGGGCAAACTTGCCGTCAAAAACAGTGTTTGTATGGGAATCCAGTGTTGAATAATTTCGGTTATATTTAAATTTTCTAATATTTGTGAATTGAAAACTTAAGACACAAGGAAGAAGATTGTACTCACCAAAACTGGGGGATGTAGCTGTGTTAGAATGCGTCGAGTGCAATTACGTTTTTTTTTTTTGCTTTCCAATACATCTGTCTGTAAATTTTCCGTGGGCTTTATCGACAAATGTATGGAAAACCTTTTTTGCATAACCGTAACTTGATAACCAATACAAGTTGAGTGGATTAATTCTCTTTCCTTTCTTTTCATTGTTCCGCTGTTTTAATCAGAAATCGCAAAAATTGGTTCCCAGCTGACAATATCAAATATCCCGAATCGCCAAAATTTGTTTCCGTAAAAGAGCGGTTTGC
>JAJLRJ010000004.1:15582227-15964727 GCA_024195265.1 Dendrophyllia cribrosa
CGACTCATCGTCGAGTGAACTATCACACGCCGAAACCGGAACAAAAACATCAGAATCACAAGTCGTTGATACGAATACATCGTGAATAATGTCTCGGGTGTCACGCACAGAACCACAAAAGTCAACATAGTCACAAGTCACGCAAGGAACACTGGAATAATCACGATTTAGTAAGTCACGAGATAAATCCATGGTGGGAGATATGAAGGAAATCGGAGCAAAAAGGTCAAGATCACCAATCTCTGTGAGAATAAGTCTTGTCGGAAACGTGAAATTATAATTGATTAGATTTCGTGACAAATAGGGCGTGATTGGTTTGACATATTTACGCGAAACAAACCCATAGATGGAACAATAACCGGCAATTCCTGTGTCACCATAACTAATGCATGTACAGTACATAAGTAATAGGATCAAGTAAAATGGGGGAGTTGTTGTCAATTTGATGTGAAACTATACACAATACTAGTGACAGTGAGAACAGTGAGAATAAAATATTTTAGAACGGAAACTATCTTGAGACTTTTGGAGATATACTTATCCGCACTGGATATTCTTCAAACGTGGCACCTCCGACGGGACTACAGTGGAACCCCGTTAATACGACCACCTTCGGGCCTTGGAAATTTGGTCGTATTAACGGGGTGGTCGTATTAACGGGGTAGGGTCAAATTATAGCGAAACATGTTTTTAAACTACATTCTACTACATGTATACCTTTAATTCCGCTCTAAATCAACCTTTTTGCAGTTAATTAACAATCTTACAACCGCAATTCAATGCAACTGAACAATCATGTAACAGTAAACGAAACCGAATGAGAAAAACACTGACTTCTTTCAGTGCCTTGTTATGAAAGGAAAGGGCTTCTAGTGAAATGTCTCGAAGAGCCGTTTTCTTATATTGTAGCTTACAACACTATTAAACAATTATTCGCCATTTCTTACAAAGAAAAAAAGCAAAGTACAAGTTCAAGTTGTTGGGAAAGCCGTTAATCGTGGGGGAGGATACGGGATGGAAATCCCACGCGTTTACAAGTTTACTGGACAGCCAAGAAACGTTGATATGCTTAAGAAATTATTAGACATTTCAAATAACCGATCTGTGAGAAAAGAACAGGAAATGGCCACAGTGGAACGCAGTAGAAACAAGAAATCAAAATAACTTTGAGAGCCTCGAAATGCTGCAAAGTGACGTCTTTCAGATCTTTTGTAGTATCTGTTCATGCATCCCTTTTACTGAACACTGCAATGAACATGCTAACCACTAACACCTTTGCCTAAAAACATTCAATAAAATATTAATGCGTTATTGTTTGTCAGATTGTGTCTGTTTTCATTCAGCAGCCTCACCAGGCATTTTGCCGACTGGTCGTATTAACGGGGTAATTTTATAAAGAAAATAACAACTGAGGACTCCAAAAGATGGTCGTTGGTCGTAATAACGGGGTGGTCGGATTAACGGGGTTTTCAGATAAGAAAATAAGTGGGCGTTTGTTCGGGCCACAAAAAAGTGGTCGTAATAACGGGGTGGTCGTATTAACGAGGTGGTCGTATGGCGGGGTTCCACTGTATTCTGAAGAGCATTAGGACCTTTGTGTGAGTATAATTCACGCCCTGAATTTCTCGCGAACGAAATGGAGATAACCGAAGCAAACTTGGAGATCAAGGTTACACAACTGGATATGGCAGTGGATAAAACTAATGCCGTCCTGCAAGGTGCTAAAAACGAAGCGATCGAGCGACACCTTTCGTCTTTGAAGTACATTTCCTCAGAAATCAATCACATGCGGCTGAATTTAGAGGCGACCAAACTGGCAGCGAAAGAGGAGATGACCGCCATAGAAGAATGGAACACGCGGCTGGACGCGAAACTGGAAAGGACAGACGGCGAGGTCGCAAAAGCAAGACAGTTGTTAGAGGACCGAAAAAGAGAAGAAGAATCACACGTTCAAGAGCAGAAGTTACATTTTGAAAAAAAAATTGCACCAAACCAAACTAGAAATGCAAACAGAGCTTCTAGCGTCCAAAACAAACCAACACTCACCGCAAGCGCTGACACCTGGTGACATCCAAGCCAAATTACCGAAACTGGTGATCACGAAGTTTGACGGCAGCTTTATGGACTGGCCTAGATTTTGGGGACAGTTCTCTGAAACTATCGATAAGACGAATGTGGCGGCGATAACTAAATTTTCGTATTTACGCGAGCTTCTCGACTCCAAAGTTAAGAAGACAGTAGCGGCGTTGCCTTTCACCCCTGAGGGGTCCCCTGAGGGCTACAATCGCGCAAAAAGCATCTTACAAGAGAAATTCGGTAAGGAATCCGAGATCGTCAAAGCGTTTACACGAGAGATTCTGGATCTTCCCACTATACCAGACAGCAACCCAAAGAAGATAAGTGAATTCAGCGAAAAACTGACATACTGTGTACAAGCATTAGAGACTATGAACAAACTCAACGAAGTGAACGGAAACGTGCCTATGACGCTGGAAAAACTGCCGGCAATTCGGGGCGACCTGGTGCGTACAGACCCAGACTGGGAGGAATGGGATTTCGCGAAACTAAGCGAAGCCGTACGATTGTGGCTGAGAAGGAATCCACCTGGTCAAGAGGACAAATTAGAGAGAGAGAGTTCACCGAGCACCGTAAACCGAGGTGGGATCGGTCAAAGACGTCAAACAAGCTGTACCAAGCGCGTGGACAAGATTTTAATCCCAAAGAGTGCGTTTACTGTGGGGATACAAGTCACAAACCGTCTGACTGCGAGAAGATTACGAAGCTAGAAGATAGAAGAGCTATGCTGGCTAGGAAGAATTTGTGTTTCAATTGCGCAACACCTAATCATCGCGCTGTGGAATGTTACAGCAAGGCAACATGCCAACACTGCAAGAAACGTCATCACACGTCAATCTGCGACCGCAAGCAAACAGCTGGAACTGGCGATAAGAAAACTCTGATGACAACAAGCGGAAGCAACGAAGGAATATTGCCGATAATCCCAATTAAAGTCGACGGGATAATCTGCCGTGCGCTAATTGACACTGGGGCCGGAAGTTCGTACGCGTCTGGAAAGTTAATTGATCTTCTCAAGAAGAAACCGTGTGAGAGCAAAACAAGAAGGGTGGATATGTTGATGAGTTCTCAAGTAACGAAGCTTGAAGTATACGACACACTGATTGAATCATTGGAGGGAGATTTCACCATGAGCGCCAAACTGACGAAGGTAAACAAGGGAGAACTGTTAACTGTTGACAACCCGAAATACCAGCAGTTAATTGACAACTACAGCCACTTGAAAGGAATCAAGCTAGAAGACTTCGACTCAAAGGATCAACTACCGGTGCACGTGGTGCTAGGGAGTGGCGAATACGCTAGAATCAAGACTGACACGAAGCCGCACATTGGCAAAGATGGAGATCCAATAGCTGAGAAAACAAAACTGGGATGGTTTGTTATGTCGCCAGGAAAGGAATTCGATCGCAACCGCATGATGTTGACACAAACAAGCCAAACAGATTATGACGATCTTTGTCGTCTCGATGTGCTTGGATTAGCTGATACTTCCGAACACAACCAACTGGCAGTCTACAGCGAGTTCAAGGAGCAGTTAGTGAGAAATGAAGAGGGATGGTACGAAACCGGGCTGCCATGGCGAGGGAACCATCCAAACCTACCAAACAACAAAGCGGGAAGCTTAAAACGACTGGAAAATACCGTTCGAAAACTGGAGAAACAAGGCCTATTAGAGCAATATGATGCTATCATTAAAGAGCAACTTGAAGAGGGAATCGTAGAGCCAGCCGAAGCGCAAGTAGTGGGACGAGAGTTTTACATACCACACAAACCCGTGATCAGAGAAAGCGCTGAAAGCACGAAGCTTCGCATCGTCTATGATGCCTCAGCTCGGGCGTATGACAAAGCACCCTCACTGAATGATTGCCTTCATGCAGGTCCACCCCTTCAAAATCAACTGTGGTCAGTGATGGTGCGAGCAAGATTTCACCCAGTCCTTACAACAGGCGACATGAAACAAGCCTTCTTGCAAGTCACGATCCGCATTCAGGACCGTGATGCCATGCGATTTCACTGGATCGCTGACCTTGAGACAAAACGAGTGGAAACTTTGCGATTTACGAGGGCTCTGTTCGGACTTTCGTCATCACCATTCCTGCTGGGGGGAGTAATCAAGCAACACCTGGAGAACAGTCGTAAAGCATACCCAGAGACCGTGAACGAGATTGAGAAGAGTTTGTATGTTGACGATTTGATCAACGGTGGCCCTACATGTGGAGACAGCTAAACAAGTCAAGGAGATCTCAACTGAAGTATTCGCTCAAGGGGGATTCACACTTCACAAGTGGCACTCAAACGCCGTAGAACTAGATACAGTGAGTGGAAATCAGATCGGTGAGACTCAAGAAACTTATGCAAAACAGCAACTAGGCGTACCTCAGAGGGGAGAGGGAGCTCTCCTGGGAGTTCCATGGGACAAGGAAAAGGACACTATCGCAGTCAAGTTCCCTCCTGAACCTGTCCAGCCTACCAAGAGAAAGTTACTGACGAAGCTGGCCAAGATTTATGACCCCCTCGGGTTGGCCTCGCCCACAACACTGAGTGGAAAACTTCTTTACCGCAAGGCCTGTGAACTGAAGATAGCATGGGACGCAGAACTACCAGAGGAACTAAACAGGCAGCTGTCACGATGGGAAGAGAGCTTACCTTCAAGCGTAACCGTACCCAGGCCTCTCACCGCGCAAAGAGAGAAAACAACGAACATCGACCTGCACTGTTTCGGTGACGCGAGTGGTCGAGGGGTCTCAGCCGCCTTGTATGCTGTGGTCACACAACCATCGGGGGTTAACGTGGGGCTCGTAACTGCGAAGGCGAGATTGGCAAAGCAAGGCCTGAGCATTCCCCGACTGGAGCTGGTTTCGGGCCATATGGCGATTAAGCTGATAACTAACACAAGAGATGCGCTGGAGGGTTTTCCTGTCGGTGAAATGACCTGTTGGCTTGACAGTACAGTAGCCTTGCACTGGATTCGAGGGGCTGGGGATTACAAACAGTTCGTCAGCAACCGAGTTAGCAAGATCCAACAACATTCGAATGTGAAATGGCGCCATGTGATGAGTCAAGAGAACCCTGCAGATCTAGGAAGTCGTGGGGGAAGCGTGCAAGGAGAGGAGCTATGGTGGGGAGGACAGTTCGAACGCCTTATCGGACTGGTTAAACGAGCGCTGTACAAGTCCATTGGTGGTGGCTTACTGACATGGGCGGAGCTGCAGGACGTTTTACTAGACGTCGAAATCGCCCTTAACAACCGGCCCCTCAGCTACGTGGAAGATGACCCACAACTGCCGGTGCTAACCCCTAACTCGTTGCTATTTGGACAACCAAACCTACTACCGGAGTTGGAGCATCATCACCTAGAGACCCCAGACCTCAGGAAGCGCGCGAAGTACCTAAAGCGGTGTAAAGACACAATGTGGAGACGGTGGACGGATGACTATTTACGGGGACTTCGTGAGCAGCATCGCCTTAAACATTCGGGAAACCAGAGTGACATAGCAGTGGGTGACGTGATGTTGGTGAAAGACGACGAAAGAAACCGCGGGAAATGGAAGATGGGGATCGTGGACAAGCTCATCACTGGACGGGATGGTATAGTGAGAGCAGCAAAGATGAAGACCAGTACTGGATCATACCTGGAGCGAGCCCTACAGCAACTCTACCCTCTAGAGTTGTCTTGTGATCGTGAACCCCAGAGAGCGCAGCTGAACGCCCAAGCAACGGAATTCGCTCTGAGAAGAGGGGCCAGGCAAGCAGCACAGGATGCTCGAGGACTCATTGCCGCTATAGCAATGGCCGAGAACAATTGAGAACGATTTTAGTATAAACTTTGAACAATTACGTGACATTCGTTAACTTTAATTATAAACTATGCGATCATCGGTTCGTTTTTCTTTTTTTTGACATTTATTTAGTGATTTAGTGTTTTTTTAATAACAGTCTATAGACATTTGCTCTCTTCGAGACAAATGGGGGGAGTGTGTGTCGGAAACGTGAAATTATAATTGATTAGATTTCGTGACAAATAGGGCGTGATTGGTTTGACATATTTACGCGAAACAAACCCATAGATGGAACAATAACCGGAAATTCCTGTGTCACCATAACTAATGCATGTACAGTACATAAGTAATAGGATCAAGTAAAATGGGGGAGTTGTTGTCAATTTGATGTGAAACTATACACAATACTAGTGACAGTGAGAACAGTGAAAATAAAATATTTTAGAACGGAAACTATCTTGAGACTTTTGGAGATATACTTATCCGCACTGGATATTCTTCAAAGTCTTGAACAGTGTCTCGAGTATCACGCACAGAACCACAAGGTTCAACAAAGTCACGAGTCACGCAGGTAACACTGGAATAATCACAATTTTATAAATCGCTGGATAAATCCACTACGACCGATGAAGAGGACTCATTCGAGATCAGTTTAATATTGTCGTTAAGACAGTGCTGTTCAGAGAAATCAGTGATCAATAGGCTTGAAGCCTGAATTAATTCCCGGGACGAATTAATACACTCATGAGAATCAGTGGGTGAAGAAACGGGAGAACGAGGAGAAAACAATAATGTCTCGTTGCACGATTGAAACACGGGCGCGCGTTAGTCACGTGGAATTGCCAGAGACGGTAGAGGGGTCAACATCCGATGTCTGACGTAAAGGGCATTGTTCCGAATTTTCGCAATGAGCACGCCTCTTCCGTTCACGAACCCAGTAGGTCGCACAAATATGGCGGAGGAATTTCGCTTCGCCGCTCAACAAACCAGAGTGATCATGAGAGAAATTACACGTGCCACGCTGATAATCCCGGCAAAATAACACGGGCCGCGAATCTTTAGGTGCTGACTGGCGGACACTAGTTCCAGACGATTTAAAATGCCCTTGAAGGATACGCGCATCTAAATGATGAAATGAATCACCCCTGGCAGCATGACCACGCTCGATCTCTAAAAGTACGGCTCCATGATAAGCTAGCACAGTGTGCCACTCATAAGTCATGGCAAGATACATTAAATGAATCAAATGCTCCTCTCGTGCGTATTTTCCCGTAGTTGATAACTTTCGAGAGTACAAAATAGTGGCGTAACCGGCCACAAACTCCTCTATCGATAACTTATCGTAGGTGACCTCTTTCGAACACGCGGCTAGGTTTAGTTCACTGTGAGGCCACAACTGGGGGCGAATGACTTTACTAGTAGGCTTTACTGTTTTTCCAGAACGTAACGACTTACCAGCCGATCGTCGGGAAACTCGTCGGCTTCTGGAATCGTCAGATTCTTCACCATCGTCTGCATTGCTATCGGAACTGGAACAATCGTCTCCAACGGCTAACTGGGCGAGTTGTTGCGCCACACGATCTTGCAAGGTCTCATCCTTCCTCAGGTTATCGAGAGTCTTCACAGGGCGTGAGTCCGGCTGGGGAACTTGCACCTGGACAGAGGAATCGGGAAGAGACGGCGAAGACTTGGAAAGGGTAGCCCTTTTTTGCTGTATTTTCGCTCGAAGCACCGCCCCCTCTTCTTCCAGCACTTGGAACTCGTCCTCCCGCTGTAGCGAAGCGAGCTCCTCGCGAAGCAGGCAGCCCGCTTGCAGGATTTTGAGAGACCTCGGTCATCTCCTCAACACTATTTTAAAACTTCAACAACAGAACCAGAGACTGCAGCTGCGTCGGTTTCATCTGCTTCGGCGACCACTGCGTCGGGACCGTCGCAGTTTTTGGATGGCGGACCAACAGAATGATTTGACAAAATGGTCTTACAACCAGGACATCGTCGTTTACGTCCCATCATAAAAGTTAAATACTAAACATACGAACAGATCGACAACCGTGCTTACAAAATTAACATGCTGTATAACTGAAGAATGCAACAATAGAACTGAACTGACTTATTGCCGCAATATGATCTCAAATCTCTGATAAAAACCAGATCAACTATATGGGGGGAAATTATCTATTTTAAACGAAATTTTAAAATACCCAAATTTGTAGATTACAGGTCACTCTGACTACTAACCTACATGCAACTTAAGGCTACAACTTACAATGTACTGTACATGTGCATTTAAAAGTACTCTAATTAAGCCGAGTATGTAAGTTTTCATCTGCTTTTGTGGCAGTCTGAGCACATAGACCACTTTCATAATGGCGGCCGATTTATTTATTCTTTTATATGTATGTTAATTAGTCTCACTGGCCTCATTTTAGAGTAAAAATTCTTTTGAATTTTGCACATGTTACCGAGGCCAGTGAGGCTAATTAACATACATATAAAAGAATAAATAAATCGGCCGCCATTATGAAAGTGGTCTATACAACCTTAGCAACTAGTATTATTTTAGTATCACACTGGTTATTTATAAAGGCATAATTATTATTCCCAATCCAGTGCATGTTTTGGTTGTGTGGTTTAGAAATTACAGTCATGTAAATATCTTTTAGTACATGTCTTAACCATATTTTTTTGGTCAGTTAAAAAATTAAAAAAAATAATAATACTTATGTTGTAGGTTGAAATGAAATTCAGGTTAAAATGATTTCAACCTAGCTTGATTTTGAATTACCTTTGTTTCTGATTTATGATAATGATTTATGAATCAAAGTCGAAAGAAATTCAAAATCAAACTGGGTTGAAATCATTTTAAACTGAATTTTAACCTACAGCTGTACAACACTTATATCAATGCCATTTTGAGTATATGCTGTTGATTTATTTAATTTTTATACATATTATTTGCATTTTAAAGAACATTATTTATTAACATACCTGAAAAAGAGGCCACCTGTATGTTCCGTCTATCTATCTCTGTCTGTTGCCCTTTCCTTTCTTTTATCATTACACGTGAAAATCCTCTGCATGCAGTTTTCAGGCCCATAATCAGCCAACGCCTTATTCAACAAATCAAGACTGCCAATACGATAGGCAAACAAGCCTAGTGAGCCTAAAAGTTGTTCGCAATTCCTCATTTCACAGTGTAGAGAGCAGAGATTAATACTGCTCAAGTCTTCCTCCAGTAGAAAATTAAGGTCATGAACAGTCCTGAACATCTGAAAAAAAAAAAAAAAAACAGAAATTAGGTGTTTTCTTTTACTATTCTATAATTGGATTGGCCCTTTTCTGATGTATAAATTGATAACATGTATGATTTCTACAAGTTTGAAGTTTATAAAGCAGATAGCAGTAATGTTACATCAATTAGCCAGTATAAATGTATATGTTGTACGTTAAATTTTATTTTCCCTTGTCTGAGGTTATGTTAATGAATCTGGGACAAAGGAAAATAAAATTTAACCAAGTGTGAAATAATTTTTAACCTAAAATAATTTTAACCTACAACATATACAGAGATTTTTGTTTCATTGTATTGTACTGCATGAGCATAATCATGGCTTCTTAAGACTTCCTTCCCTTTTTACTTCTTTTCATATTGTGTATGTTATATTAATATTAAAAAAAAAAACCTTTAATCCATGAATGCAATTAAAAAAATGAGTTCTGGTTGCATGTTAACTGATCTATGTATGTTGAAATGGTTACCTTCCAATGTTTGCTTTTGATCTTAAGCAGTTCAAACAGGCTTCATCTGCATCAGCCCCATGAGATGTACATGCCTGCAAATAAGAGGTCCCTCAAAAAAATTAAAATGCATGCTATATTTGTCTGAAGTAACAGAAATAATTATGCTGTGCCAGTCCTCAGTCTTGTACATACTTATTTGCAAATAATGGAAATTCTGAAAAAAAGCTTTAACCCATTGACACCTGAGGATTTTTACGTTTTTGAGTGATTTTCTGCATACACACGCCCCATAGGATTTTGTGACTTCATATTTGGAGTTACCATTGAAAGTGCTGCTGTTCTAAAACACTGAAGGCTCGAGTTTACTGGAAACGTCATTGTGACAATCTCATTTTGCTTGGTTGATTTGCAATAAAGGGTCCAATATGAATTATCTACGATTTTTGGTAAGTTCACAGCCATTTTTCATCTTTAGTAGCTGCCTGGTGAGCATCATTAAGCTTGGAGGTAGTTCTGAGTCCACTTCTCAATGAAGCGAGTTAGGTGTTGTACTTCGTTTACGAATTTGGCTCGTTGCTCGTTGAACTGGAAAAATGGCCGCCTGGAAACGAAGTGGCTTTGGGACTCGACTCTGGATGAATTTCTCGACCTACCGCGGCATATTTTGGAAGTTGCGACCACAGGAGAATACAACAAGCGCGAAATTTCGGCGGTGGGTCGGAGTGGCTGTGGACTTAGTATAAATATGAAATGTGTGGGGAAAGAATGGAACGCTGTCAAAATTTTTGGCTTTTTCCCAGCATGCAGTGCGGTGGTGATGTTGAAAATCGAGGCAAGGTGAGTATGCACTAGTATAAGAAGCTGTAGCTAGGCCCGAGCAACGAATAAGAGCAAAAAAATTCACTGCTAAGCTAGGACTAGGACTGAATTTTGCTGTAAATGTTGACTTTTGGGTTTGCCACGATGATTTGAATAAAAAAAACTAAAGGCAAAAACGTGATTTTTGTTGTTTTTCTATGACGTTAAAAACGGTAATTTTTGTTATTGTCCAAATTCAAACGCTGATATTCTGCAAAAATCGCTGACTTTTTTGTGTTTATTGGGTATCTCAATTTGAAAGACTTTCTAGTCATTATGCTCACAACTGCTAGTTAAGGCAATGTTCGCACGATTGAGAAAGTTACAATTTTTTAAAGCAGTGGAGTCTTGTACGGGCGGTTATGGGCGGTTCAGGTGTCAATGGGTTAAAATACAAATTCTCCTGTGCCTCCTCCTAATTATGCTGTGCCAGTCCTCAGTCTTGTACAATGTACAGGACATACTTATTTGCAAATAATGGAAATTCTGAAAAAAAGCTTTAAAATAAGGTAATTATGCTTCTTTACTTTTGCTTTGACTTTTGCTATATAACAATTATTACATGTACAATACATACATACTATATACAGTAGTACAGACCTTTTTATTTTAATCACAAATAGAGTTTTCTATTATTGTCTGCCAATCCTAATGATCTGCTAAGTATAGTACAATACACATGTTTTTGCTCCTGCAGCCAGTGAATTGGCAATTTTGCCTTGTCTCAACGTTGTTGGTCATTAGCCATACTATCAGTTATTGGTATAAAAATCTACTTTGAGCATTCTATCATGAATGCTGTTCTCTTATTGGCTACGCTACTCACTATGATATCTATTCTGTTGTAGAACGCGAGTAGAGTTAGTAGCCGAATGGTGGCCGCTTTTTCGTGTTTTCGAAGTGGACTGTGATTAAGTCAGTATTAAATATTGTTAAGTTTTGAACGTCTTACTAGTAGATTTAATACTAAAACAAATAAATATTTACCCTTATCAACTATCGTGCGATAGAAATCTCGAGCTCATAATCTAATTGTTAAACAGAGACTGTTATAAAGAGACCTTAATGACTGCTGAGCACTTAATTGGACTTACTGTTAAGTACATGTATTGGTATTACTAAATTATTATTTACCCTTATGGCATCACAAAATGCACAGCATTCTGTCTCATAACCTTTTCCACCCAGAACAAAGTCCTCGTCATTTTTTTTGTTAAGCAGAAGCAAAAGAGCCTCGTAGTCTAGAGTCACTTCAATAAAGAAAACAAATAAAATGTTAAAATAATGCTTTTATTAACATGGTGATTTCAAGGACAAAGCTATATATACAGTCCCTTTTTAATGAAAGGTCCAAATTAAGTGACTATACAATATATATTCCTATTGGTTCTTTTTCAACTTTACAAGACCAGCTCCACATGTATTTTACTCTGATGACATGAGTTGCATAAGAGAAAAAAATATTAAAATGTTCAACAGATCATCATACAGTATTATAACTGGAAAAAAATTATTATTGTGGATATATTCATGCACTAAAAGAGATTTAAATTGTTGTCATTTTACTGCTTTTCTCAGTCTTATTAGTGTTGACCAGATCAGAATTTGTTTGCTTGGTTTCAGCATGTAACTATGACTCATGTTTATATTAACATGGGACTATTTCATCCACTGATCAAATAGATTTTATTGTAATGTAAAAAATGTTTACTGCATTTGTTACAGGTTATACACATACAAGTAGTAGCAACTAAAGATGAAAGTATTTTTACACTCAGTACCTCAAGAGTGTAAACGTGATGTTGTACTGTTTGCCATCTACCACAATACCATGTTTTTTTTATGTGGTTCTTTTGTGCATTCAGATTTCTCAAAAGCTGCTTTAGATTTGCTCTAATTCAAGAGGAAAACAATAAAAAACAATTAACAAAAATTTTTTTATACTGCTATAAATCAACTTTCATGTTTTAAGTTATGCATGATGTATTACCTGAATCACATGTGGTCATTGAAGGAAATTAAGTCCAGAAAAGGAATTCAGACTTGAATAATCTCTTCCTGTTTGGTAATTATAGCTACACAAAAATATACAAGGGACTTTTAATCCTTAAGTTGATTATAAACTCAGGACTAATATAATCCAGTATATTGAACATGTGTGACCCAACAAAAATGCATTTCATGTGTCGGAGCCAGGGGAAAATTCCTGGAAATCCTATTCCATTTGCTACAACATGGTTCCAATATAGGTGGACCAAAAAATTAGATTCAATGACAAAAGCAAGTATTTTAATTGGATCAGCTTTAAAACACTAAGAAACCATCAGTATTCCATCTCATGTGACTTTAAATGCATTTACATGTAGCTTAATCAACTACCAAAATAAATATCGTTCTTTGAACTAATAAAAATTGAAATCTACCATCAAGGTAAAAAAAGAATTAAGTTTTAATTATACTGACCTTTTCTCTTTACAGTTGGCAATTTGCAAGAGGATAGATAGACAGGGCACTTTCAGAGCTCTTGTTTTCAAAATCAATAGGTGCAACACCCACAGCAACTTGATCTTTGCCTTTAAAGTAAGAAAATAAGACAGAAAAGATGCAAAATAAATTGGAGTATATTTACACGAAACCGGTAATATTAGTCATGGATTGGAATACAATAACTCTATTACCAAAAAGCAAAAAAAAAAAAAGGAGCATATCACATTATTTCTGAGGCATTAAAAATATATAAGTTAACTTTCAAGTACATTGAGTAGAAAGGTCACATGTCCAGATTTGGATGAACAAACTTCAGTAATAATTTGATATTCTGTTTCACGGGGCATAGTACAGTTTCATCATTGATCATGCAGTTCAGATGTTCCATGGTTAGTGAAATGCTTCTTTGTGGGCACTAAGAGGTTGTTATTGTTATTTTTCTTCCCCCGCCTTCTTCCAAAGGTAGTGTGTACATTACAAATTATCAATAAAGCCTCACTCTGTGCCAAACAAACACTGTGTTTCGATCGGCATTATTTTTTAGTATTTAGTTTACGAGGAAAATTAAACTAAAAAGCTCAACATTAACTTTATCTATACACTTCATACCTCCAAGAGGCCGCCCATCAAGTTTAATGTTAAATTCCTTATCTTCAGTGTCACATGAGTACAGCCCTTGCTCTCTTATGGCCCACACAAGAGCTGCATCACAAGCTTGAAAGTCCAGTACATCTTTAACTTTTGCAATATTAAGGGTTCTTCTCACCACAGAGAAGACAAGCTTCTTCACTGCTTTATAATTTCGTTTTTGGTCAATAGTACTGGTGAATCATCAGATCTCTAAATTAAGAGATGAAAATTCAAGCAGTTAAAGTTTGTCGTAGCTTAAAGATTAGTGAAAATAATTCTTGTAGATAACGACAGTACATGAAGCACATGCAGGTAAGGCTTTTCACGATCAATGTATAGCAATCAAATCATAACAATAAAAGATGTTACAAAGTTTTTGAAGCTCAATACAGGCATTGGTGCAAGACACACTGATAATAAACAGTTATGCTATGGACATCTTGGGGTGACCAAGTTCTAGTTTTCATTCATTAAACCATGCATCCACTGGGAAAGACAACACAAAATTCTCACTAAAAAAAAAACAGTGGATCTGTCACTTTCCCAAACTTTCCAAACAAAATGTGTCTACCATAACATTTTTTACTACACAAATTTTTTTGTATTTGTATGATTATGTAACCAATAACCACCCAAATATGTTGGCAATAATGCTGCTTATGAAACAGATACAAACCTGTAATAAGAAGACCCCGTATATTAAGCAGACACTCTGTGTAAGTGTCAGTGAGTGCTCAACTTTTCCTCTCTACTTTTCTGTGAAATAAACCTGTATTTAGAGGACAGCTCTTTTAAATGGACTATAGCAAGAACAGCGAGGGGCATGTGGGCTTCATGGTAGTTTGCATAATACTCACAAATAAACATTGACTTTGTTACCAGATATTATAAAAGGCATCCTTTCTGACTGTTACATATTATTTTCTAGTCCACATACAACCCTTTGGAGAAAATAATTATCAATGCACTCAGACATTAAATTCTATATAAACAGTTCTGATTTGATGGGACCCTGGGCCCCCCAGACTCCCCCCCCCCCCCCCCCCCCCCCCCCCCCCCCCATCCCAGCTCCCCCCCAGGTCATAGCGAATTTAAGCATTTTTTAAAACAAAAAAAATTAATTTAAATTTACAAAATAAGCTGCTGATAAAAATGAGGTCTAAATAATGTACTTCTGGTAAAATACATTTAAAGATTTCAATTGTTTAGCTTACCCCACTTTTTCCAAGTTGGATCAAATTCAGCAGCGTCTGCCAGGCAGAATCCGAAAGTTTGGTTTGAAGCTTTAAATATAGGAGCACCCAGTCCGGGACTCTCATGCTCTGCATCATGCGGTCGTAGGTGTCGGAAGAAAGAAGCTCAGAAAGGCCTCTCTTACTCCCATTTGCTTCCATGCATCACCATGTCAACAATCCCTGACCTCTGATCTCTTGGCATCATCCCCAAAAATGAAGGCGTTCCCCAGCACACAAGAAATGGATTCACCGTACTTTTCACACACATCACTAAGTGAAGCCATCACTTCCCTGCACTTTTTCAAGACTTAATTCCTTTTTCTGGTTCTTGATCCAAAATTCAGGCTGTTTTGGATCTCCTCGATAGAGCTATAAGCTTGCTTTCGATGGCGACGGCGTCGAGGAACAACTGGAGTCTGGAGACGATGATACCAGTAAACTTTGCAACTTCGACTCGAGGTCAGCGATACTTGCTTGTAATGCTTTCAATTGAAGCTCAAGGGACTCGATGAAAACGTTTTTTCTCAGCTAATTCGACACAGAGCTGCGCTGCGTCTAGGGAAGGTTTCGCTACCTGTGGCTCCAAATCGATAGAATCGACCAGTTGGACAATGGACTGAAAAACAGGAGACATCAGGAGGCCATGAGACGGAACATCTCTCTGCCGCAAGAGTCCAACACAAAGACCAAAAGTGGAAACCACGTACAAGTTAGTCGGGCGCCTGGTGTAGTTCTTGTACGCCACGATGCGCTCCGATTTCGCAGTAGGCTGAACTTCCCGCGCAGCAACATTTCTAACTTCGTCCGGGAATAACTTGGATATGCTTTTAGCAAAATCTACAAGTCGACCAGAGCGCAAGCTTAAAATCTCTTTGGACAAAACATACCACTTCTTTTGAGGGTCGAGAGACGGGCCTTCGACCCTCGAGAGGGATGCAACCGGTTCGACAGACGGTAGTTCTCCCTCCATGAGAACGGCGCATCGAATGTTTATAGCGAATACATGGCATCGCATCGAATACATGGCGCTTTTCAAACTTGAAAATCCTGCCAAAGTAAAATATTACCGAGTTAGTAAGAATTTAACTTTTATAAACAGTTCAGTTCGCGTGATCCTCAAACGCGCCGATTGTTTTTGTACCATGAACAAAATTGCGTACACTGGTGACGTTTAACAATGCAAGTTTGGGACTGGAAGCTAATGAGAGCCCTCGCGCGTGACTCACACGTCCCGTAATCTATTGCCTGCGAGCAACCTCTTGCGGAGGTCGGGGTGGGGAAAGAAAGGAGTTCCTGGCAGGCTACCCGTAATCAGCCCGCACTCTCGGAATGTCTCATTTTTTTACTACACAACTCTCGTCTCTTCACTCCATTTAGCCAAAGCGGGATCTGTTAAGGATATAACACGATGACGACCTTTGGTCAAAAATATTTTTTGTTCGCGACACGGCGCAGCGATAAATTCACATTTTTTTTAATAGCCGCCCGTAAAAAAAAAAAAGTAAGATAAAGGGAGTATCATTAGTGGTGTGAATCAATGCGTTTATTTTTTAAGTACCGTTTTTAAATGTATTAAAAAGGATAATTTTTTTGCATGAAAATGCGTCTTTCGCGAATGAGTCCCACGCTAAATTAAGCGTTTGGTCATTTTATATTCTGACAAGATCGATAGGTGTTGTTGGATGAACAGCGCCAACTTAACACCTTTCTCCGACGCTATAATTATTTTTTTGACACGTTAATATGACACACCCAGAGTCAATTTACGTCTCCTGTGGATATTTTTTTTTTCCGGACTAAGCTCTTCATGAATCAAAGGGCTCTTAAAGCCATCTCGTTAATGCGTTAGAACGTGAGGTTAATAAAAAGGAAGAATCTTGATAGTGAAAGGTAGTAGGTTCCGGCGCTCTCATTGCGTTAAGGGTGGCGCAATTGCTGCTAAAAATAGCCGAACACGTCCTTAACATGGCTTTGCGTGGGGCCAACGCTCACGGTTTCCTTCCCTGATCATGGCTCCTGGCAAAATATGTTGTTTTTGTCGTTTACATTAGATTCGGCATATGTGATGGAGCCTAATTTGATTGCATTATACAGTGGATTTACTTTTGCGCAAAATTAACGTTAATGTCCGTTTTTAGTGGTCATTGAATGGCTTTTGGTTTTATTCCTAAGATTAAATAAACGACAACATTTAGAACAACAGAAAAGTCTATTAGGCACGTACTTGGGGTAGACTTATTGAATATTCTAAAGCTGGGCTAAAATGCTTTTAGCGACGAGCAGGATTTGTGTTAGGGCTGTCGCCTTTTATAACAAAAAATTTCCACGAATAATCAGTAGTTTGTGAACTTCAGTGAGCTGAATTTTAAAGATTCCCCATTTTAAAGATTCCCCATTTTAAAGATTCCCGGTTTTAACCTCTCTAATACGGACAAAAATTTCCCACGAATAATCAGTACTTTGTGAACTTCAGTGAGCTGAATTTTAAAGATTCCCCGTTTTAACCTCTCTCTAATACGGACACCGAAGGGGTAGAACAAAGTGTCCGAGAGTGATTTTGTAATAATCTGCACTTGGTGCATGGTATTACGGCAGCGACGTGAAAAATGTAAACAATAAACAGCAAAAAACACGAAGATAAATCAAATGGCGCGTTATTTCTGCTGGTATCTGTTGTTGATGTCATTAATGTCGCAATCATTAATTTGTTTTTAATGGAATAGGTAGTAATTTTGACACAGCACATTGGTAATCGAATGCCAGTGAACATCACGCAATGACAAAGCGTCAGTTTTCGACACTTGCAATAAGAGAAATAAAGTGGAAATCTTACTATTACTTTTTAGACCGAAGTAACGCGACTTGTTGCTTGTGTTTATTATAGCCGGCGTAAGGACAAAAGCTCTTTTAGCAGCCAGCAAATCAATAAAAGTCGTGAGTAACAAGAGTCTCGAGTGTGACTGTAAATAATTTTCATGTATTTGACTGAGGGGAAACTTCAGCTTGATATAGCTGCAATATTGCGGTAAGCTTATGTTTTCACACTGACACGGGTCAATATTTTTTTTAAATTAAACGTACGGATTTTTGACAAACGCAAAAAGAAAAATACAGTACATCAATTTCATAATGTTTTCCGCGGTCTTGGACACATCCGCTTAAAAACAAATTAGTCCGTCGTTTTATTTATTTGGACGTGAAAAATGGCTGGAAAAATGGTCATTTGTCAGTCGCGTGTGGCATTGCGGTGGTGAACTTTTTATTGTTCCTACGATCGAAAGTTTCATGACACTTCAGTGTCCGGGGGGGGAGGGGGGGGTGGGGGGGGGGGGGGGGGGGTGGGGTTAAATCGAACATTCAATCTTTCCGAAGAGTACATACGCGACAAAGATTTTATGTACAACGCAATAATGTCATATTATTCCGCGAGACATCGAGTTATGGGAGCAACTGATGAGGTTCACTTTAGAACAGAAACTGGAGTTTTGCTAACGTAAAGGGTAAGGTATACAGACTTTAAAATTCATTTGTGAACTGCAGAAGTGGTCAGAAGTAATGGAGGCTCATCAACGGTTTTTAAGTCTGAAATCAGTGCTTGTAATTGAATTTTTTTCAGTTGAGGCATTACAGAAATGCAATTATAATGTTCTTTAAAATAAGCGTGACTATATTTAGAAACGCTAAATAGTGCGTGCCATCTAAGTTATGATAAGATTTCGAAGCCTCCTGAAGTTTCATTGAGTTTATACGTGTAGCCACTTATGCACTAGTCCTTTTTCAACAGACCATTCCAATAAAATTGAAAAGGTCTTTGAGCTACAAGCATCATTGCATTCGGAGAACACCTTCTAATCCCGTCGTGGATCTCCTGTGTCAAGTGGTATGCCTGTGTTCTCAGCCATGAAAAATCGAAATTTCCCACTTCCGGCATGGTACTCAATACAAACGATACTGAAAACAACCAAGTCGTTGTACTTGGCACTATTGAGCAAAATGACCCGTTGTGGTCAGCTATTGATCAAAATGCCTTGCCGGGCGGTCATTACACTATGTCTACACTACATGCATTGAGTGAAATGCCGCATTGTTGGGCATACTGTAAACCACGGACTGGACTGGACTGGACTGGACTAGTAAAACGCGGACTAGTAAAACGCGGACTAGTAAAACGAGGACTAGTAAAACGCGGACTAGTAAAACGAGGACTTGTAAAACGCTGGCAAGGAAAATGCGTTAATACTTCTCTTTATTATTAACATTATTCGTTAATACTTCGATCTCTTTATTATTCTCGTTATAGAGATCTAATAATCAAAAACACCAATGGTGTTTAACTTAACATGTCATTTCAACAACGGTAACAAACAAAAACATTTAGTATATACCAAACCAGTAGTTTAGTGTTATTCGCGCGCTCTGAGTGGCTACTAAAATCCGGATAGTATTTTCTATTCACCTCTCGCAATTGTTCGTGGTTGCACGCGCGAGTTTTTTTCTCATAACAGTAACTACAAAGAAAAATTAGAATTTCTGGGGATTTGCTAGAAACAGCAATTGATCCCTCGACTACGGCTTAATTAAAAATTTTCAAAAACATGATCTCCAACTTGCTGAAAACTATATATAATGGTAATAGGACTGAGTGGGGTCCAATTCGGTCTGTAATCATACGAGTGATTAACAAAATCACGGGAGTCCGACATTTTAATCACGTATATGATTAGACAGCAGAATTGGACGACACGAAGTCCTGTTACCAATTAATCATAACTGTAACAAAATTCGAGGATAAAACGTTAAATAGTTACCGTTTTGGTAATCAAAAACATAACAATTGAGTGTGTTTTTGACCGAGATGCATGCACGGAAAAAGGATAGCGCGTGCAAATAACTGTTAATTGTCCAATTAGATCGTCCAATTACAAGCATGACGCGTAAACTGTCCTATTATTGCTCTAATCGGGCTTGCTGATAACCAATCAGATTCCAGAATTGTGTTATAGTTTTGATTAAATTAATAATAGTTAGTTGAAATTTGTGAATTTCAAGAGAACAACCACCTCCAAAACAACAAGAAAAGAGGATACCCAAGACATTACTTTACATCAATATGTGGTTCCGTAACCGTAAATAAACAACGGTTGACAAGGTGACTATGGGACAGTTTTAAACGATTGTCTTTTATCGCGTACTTAATTTATCTTTGCGAGAGAAATGTCCGAGATTTCGAGCCGAAAATGTTCATACTGATGACATACGTAGTTATGAATGTTTTTCTGGCAGATCACTGCCAATCTTGAAACACTACACAGATTTCTGTCTCCACAAACATCCACAGGAACACGATACGACGTCATGATCTTTAGAGATTGCAGCCAGTCGAACTACAACATAACAGCAAGCCTTTGGACAATCATTCGCTTGTATTCAGGGAGAAGAAACGGTTGTAGATCGGACGGTATTTGGCATAAATTTGGTTGGAATGAAGGGAAAGTTACTCTGACACAGTGAAATGAAATGAAGTGAAATCAAGCTCAGCATCAATAAAATGCACAAAATCTTCAATAGAACTCACTTTTTTTCTAGTCCAAAAGGACTAAAATAAAAGCATGAATACTCCATCATGATAGAGTACGGGTCTTGACAGAATCTTAAGAACTCGGATACATTTCTGTGACCCTTCACCATGTTAAGAATCCCGGCTTCCTTCAGAAATCGTCGCTTCGATTCGGCCGACTCGCCTTTCATTTTCTTAATTACAACATTTCGGACCTCGTTTTTGTATCTTGCCAGATAAACAGAACCAAAAGTTCCACCTTCAAGTTCCGCTTCTACTCTTACTTCTCTCCATTCGAATTCTGCAAATTTTGTCGGAAGCCTTGGCTTTTTAGCGAGAGATGGAAGCTTGAAACAAGCTGCCATCTTCGCGCGACAATTACAAATGCAAAGTTATTCCTATGATTGGCGCGAATCTTTTGGTCAGAGGTCAACAATCCATTTCCGTTTCCGGTTGCGTAGCGTAAATCCCGGTACATGAATTTTTGAAGCTGGAAAGAAGTTGAAGGATTCGGGGCATATCCAGCCTATGCCGCTTTTGAGGTCGTTTTTTTATTTTTCTCGCTCAGATTTGTCCATTTTTGGCATGTGAACTACACTAGTTGCAGAACATTGTTCAGATTGTTTTTCTGTTGTTTTTTTCCCGTAGCTTTCGAGAAATAACGTATGCAAAACAAAAAAAAATCTGCATGTCTCCCGCGTTACTAGTCCGCGTTTTATTAGTCCGCGTTTTACTAGTCCGCGTTTTACTAGTCCGCGTTTTACTAGTCCGCGTTTTATTAGTCCGCGTTTTACTAGTCCGCGTTTTACTAGTCCAGTCCAGTCCAGTCCAGTCCGCGACTTAAAGTATGCCGCATTGTTGCGCACGCGATCCAATTCAGGCTTTGAAATATAAGTTGACGAGTCGTATTTTACCGGCCACTGAAAAAAAAGGGGTATCAAAAAGGTCGAACGCACTCCTTTAATCCGTGATTAGTACTAGTTATCGGTTTAAAAATGTTAGACCTAAGAAAGTCTTAGATGCAGCGAAATAGATTTGTGTAGCTGTAGTGTTGCTTGGTCGTGAGAAAAGCGTATGTCTGTTTGGGCGATAAAACGCTGTGCCGATTGCGTGAAAGATAAGGCGTCAGATTGCACATATGGCATCTTATATATAGTTAGTCAATGGGGTTACTATAATAACGTTTTCAGCTTTTTTTCTCGTGAGAAAGTGCCGAATCCATATATTGTTAAAAGATTTAAGGTTTTACTTTATTATTTTGTTTTTGGTATCCAAGAGACACATTCTTTATGGTGTTTGAAGAGCACTTTTTCGTGCGATTGTCGATGAATTTGTCTAATAATTAGATTTACAGCTTGCACCGAAAAATAAGTGATTACTCTCTTTTGTTTTTCAACTGAAAAGGTGTAAATCGTTTTAACTAAGAACATTGTACTCCTATGGGCTATTTTGTGTTGAGGGGAAATCATCGTGTTTTGCTGGCGACTGCATGATAGCTTTTTTTTATTTTTTGCCGAGATACTTTTATGTTTTGATTGACGTGTTTGATAAGACAATCCCTAGGTCTGTGTTTTCATAAGGATAACTTTAAATTGGTATGTTGAAACAAAATGAAGATGAATTAGAATTTAAAGAGATTGGTTGTCGGAAATAGCGTTTAAATGTAAGGGTTGGCGACATTGAAAAATTGTTTAAGATTGGTCTGTTAAATGTTGTTTGATGTTTAATATTTTCTTGTAAATTTTTTCAGTTGTTGTCGAAGAGACTTTAGAATAAGAACTGAACATTTTGACTTTAGTACATTTATCTCATGTTTGTTGTTATTTTGTGATCGTTGCGAATGCGGTCAGCGGTTTCTGTTATTACGATTAGGCTCGTGTGTCACACGCGTGAAACACATGGCTCTCTGAACACTTTCATGGCCGCTTTCTACAGTTTATTGTAAGACGCTTATTCTTTGGAATATAGATTTGAACGGAACCTTTGTCGACTTCTTGATGTCTCCTTATTATCTCTCTGTCTTCGCGACATAAATTGGTGCCGGGACCAGGATAGATAAGTCAAGTATGGCGGAAAATTTACCCAAACACAGAGCTTCACGAGCGGGCTTTAGAGCTCATCTAACGCAAATTCTTCAGAAGGCTGGCACACTCATGGCTAAGGAAACGCCAACAGAAGCAGACCTTGTATCTCTGAAAAACATTTTGGAACAGCTGGCACGAAAGAAGGAAAAAATTCAAAGTTTGGATGAAAAGATCGCCGCTCTGCTCGAAGAACCAGGCGAAATCGAGAAAGAAGCCTTCGAGACCGAAGTTTTACAGGATGAGATCGACGAAACATCCTTGCAGATAAGTAACTTCCTTAACGTGTTATCCTCTAAGAAAACCCTAAGCCCTGTTTCCTCTGTTACTGTGGAAAAATCACTATCTCTACCTCATGGAAATACACCAGTAGAAGTTGCCTCAGGAAGTCATGATCCGCATCAACCCCCACTAGAAACCTCACCAGTTAATGGGCAATCGGGACCTCCACTCGAACCTCAGGGTGCCTCCAATGGAGTTTATGAAGCCTCTTCCCAAGTTATTCAGGTCTCCTCGAACACACAACCACTACAACAAAATCCATCCATTTCTACCTTGAATTCTCTACCTCACTTGTCAACTGATCAAACTACTAGCTCTCACAACCACAGCAGTCGTCTCCCTAAATTAAATCTACCTACCTTCTCTGGAAACCCGCTTCATTGGTTTACGTTTTGGGACTCGTTCGAGGCAGCAGTACACTCTAACACAAGCCTTGGTGGGGTACAAAAATTCACCTATCTTAAGGCACAACTAGTAGCTGATGCATCGAGAGCCGTAGCTGGCTTCCCCTTTACAAATAGTAATTATGAACAAGCAGTAAAACTCTTAAGGGAACGTTTTGGGCAACCAAACAAGATCATCAGTGCTCACATGCAGGCTCTCCTGGACCTCCCGAACCCTGTCTATGAACTCTCAAACCTGCAAGGATTTTATGACACCATGGAAAATCATGTAAGGGGGCTGGAATCTCTTGGACGATCTCATGAGACTTATGGGGATCTCCTTGTTCCAATTGTTCTGGGGAAGCTACCCCCTGATATGCGCACAAATTTAGCTCGGGATCATGATAGTCCTGAATGGAAGTTCCAACAGTTAAGGGAATCTATCCTCAAAGAAATTCGAATTCTTGAAATTGGAGTACACACAAATTCTTCAAACAGCACCCACACAGGAGCTTCTGCCTCAATCACCAATTCATTTCTCACTCAAGCCCAAGGGAGGCCACCCGATATCCAGCACTTCAAATCACTGGGAACAAAGGGGAAGTGTACATATTGTAAAGGCCCTCACCCAGCATACAACTGTAATGTGGTAACCGACTGTCAAGAAAAATGGGCTATTGTCAAAAGAGAAAAACTCTGTTTTAACTGCGTGGGAAACCACAAGTCTACTGTCTGTCAATCACGATACCGATGTCATAAATGTCGAGGGAAGCACCACACCAGTCTCTGCACAGGGACACCCAACCCCAACTCCCAAGGTACTTATCAACATCAAGCACCTGGTACTCCTAACACCAGAAACCAAAATACAAATCAACATCAACAGCTACCAGCAGCTCATGTCTATGCCACTCTTGCACCAATACACTCTGCACCCCCATCCAATACGCCACACTTGGGTCATACTTCTCTGCTCAAGACAGCCATAGCTACAGTGTGCACAGATTACCTTTGTTGTGAAGCCAACATTCTCTTTGATGAAGGGGCTCAGCGTTCCTTCATCACTCACACCCTAGCTAACCAACTGGGCCTAGAAACCTCTCTGAGGGAGGATGTTCATCTGTCAGCATTTGGAGGGCAGGCTTCGGCTGTTAGACACCTTCCTTTGGCCACTATCAATGTTGTGACAACCTCTGGCGAAACAATCCCACTCCATGTTTTAGTGGTAGAGAAGATAGCTGCCCCACTTCAAACACATATGCATCAAGGTGTGAAAGATCTCCCTTATCTTAGAGGACTAAAACTTGCACATCCAATTACATCTGACGAGAGCTTTGAAGTGTCCCTCCTTATTGGTGCTGATCACTACTGGGATTTGGTTGAAGACCATGTTATCCGTGGACGTGGACCAACAGCTGTCGCGTCAAAACTTGGTTACCTCCTTTCAGGACCATTGCAAACATCCTCCAGCTGAACATGAAGCACGTGGATTCGTTGAGAAAGTTGATGATGCACAGCCTACAGACAATGCACACTATATCCCTCACCACCCAGTAAAGAAAGACTCAGCTACAACACCAATCAGAATTGTTTATGACTGCAGCTTCCACTCTTCACCCGACACCCCCAGCCTAAATGACTGCCTTCTTGTTGGCCCACCATTTCTTAACGACATGTGTTCAATTCTTCTGCGTTTCCGTACCTTCACTTATGGCCTTTCAACCGACATCGAAAAGGCATTCCTCCATGTTGGCCTTGACGAACGCGAAAGAGACTTTACCAGATTTTTCTGGTTATCTAACCCGGAGGATCCCGAAGGCAAATTCCAAGTCTACCGCTTCAAGACTGTTCTGTTTGGCTCCACCAGCTCCCCGTTCATGTTGAATGCAACACTTCACCACCACCTGGACAACTATCACACACCTGTGGGTGAAGACATGAAGGAGAATATCTATGTTGACAATGTCATCTCAGGTTGCAATCAAGAACTAGAAACTGTTGACTACTATAAAGAAGCACGGTTGATCATGAATGAAGCCCACTTCAACTTACGTTCCTGGTCCTCAAATAGCCCATCACTCAGAGAGCAAGCTGCAAAGGAAGGTACTGCTGATACAAATGGAATCGTGAACATTCTTGGTTTGAAATGGGACCCTTCTGCAGATACCCTTTCCCTGTCCTCAAACAAAGATGAACCCACACAACAGTTGGCCACCAAGCGCAATGTATTACAAGTCTCATCCAAGGTCTATGATCCTCTAGGACTCTTGTCTCCAGTAACCATAAGGGCCAAACTACTGATCCAAGAATTGTGACAACAGCAGCTAGAGTGGGATGAGCCACTTTCACCTGAACTGAGCAGTCAATGGCATGAAATTGCTCGAAACATCAGGGAAGCAGCTACGATAACCTTACCTAGACGCTTCTTTCCAAGTTCTGAAACACAGCCCACTGAACCCTACTTGCATGTATTTGCAGATGCCAGTCCTAAGGCCTATGGAGCTGTCTCCTATATCACCAGTGGCAATCAGTGCTCCTTAGTCATGGCTAAATCGAGAGTCGCCCCCTTAAAGAAGTTGACCTTACCACAGTTAGAGCTCATGGCTGCATTAACTGGCACGAGATTGGCAAGGTTCGTTTCTCAAGCGCTCAAGTCCAGGTACCCTAACCTAAAGGTCAAGCTGTGGTCTGATAGCGAAATAGTTCTCTATTGGTTGTCAAGCAGTAAACCCTTAAAACAGTTCGTGGCAAACCGCACGAAAGAGATCAAAGGGATTTTTCCCATGCCATACTGGAACCATTGCCCAACAGCTGACAACCCTGCTGATTTACTCACTCGCGGAATCAATGCACAGCAACTCCAGAGCTCCCCCTTGTGGAAATATGGTCCACAATGGCTTCTGTCCGAGTCCCAATGGCCACAGTGGAAACCCTCACAAGTCCTTCACCTGAGTCTCTCGCAACCACTTGAAGAAGAAAACCCTCCTGGTGACCCTGTTCCAAAACAACCTTTACAAGAGAAGGCTGGGATTCACCGTGTCATTGATATCTCTAGATACAGTACACTACCTAAACTGGTGGGTGTGACAGCCTATGTCTTGCGATTTCTCGGCCAAATACGCAAACTTGAACCGAAGCATGTGGGACCTCTGTCTGTCAAAGAACGACACCACGCTCTTCATGAATGGATCAAGACCTGTCAAGCACTAACCTACCCTGAAGAAATCGCCAACTTGACTTGTCGCTCCAAAACTCGCCTCCCCCTAGTACGACAGCTTCGTTTATTCCTCGATTCAGATGGCTTTCTTCGCTGCGGGGGGAGGATACACAATGCTCCACTGGATGACTCGGCAAAATTTCCCTTCCTTCTTCCTCCAAGCCATCCACTCACAAAGTTTATCATCCATGATGCTCATGTCAAGCAACTGCATTCTGGAGTCAATGCCACAGTAACTGCACTTCGCCAAACCTTTTGGATTACGTCCATACGTCAGCACGTAAGGAAACAACTCAAGCACTGCGTGACATGCCGAAAGCTGGAAGGGACAGCCTATAGAGCCCCAGATCCTGCTCCTCTACCCAAACTGAGAGTTCAAGAAACACCCCCATTTGCAGTAACTGGGGTAGATTTTGCCGGACCACTCTACGTACAGTCAAACAATAGCGAAACCAAAGGCTACATTTGTCTCTTCACTTGCGCCGTCACAAGGGCAGTTCACTTAGAAGTTGTCCCAGACCTTACAGAGAACAGCTTCCTTCAAGCATTCCGCAGATTTGCAAGCCGTAAATCCTTACCAGTAGTCATGGTCTCTGACAACGCATCCACTTATTTAGCATCTGCTGAAACCCTCCGTGAACTGTTCCAGTCTCCCTCACTAAAGGAGGTCTTCGGCAGACAGGGAATCGAGTGGAAATTTATCCCCAAGCGCGCTCCCTGGTATGGGGGATTCTGGGAACGTCTAATTGGACTGACAAAGAGGGCTATAAGGAAAACACTCGGAAGAGCATCGGTCACATTAATGGAACTCCAGACCCTCATCGTGGAAATAGAAGCAACCCTGAATAACCGGCCGATTACCTATGTATCGAGTGACATCAGCGATGAGGAACCATTAACCCCCTCACATCTTCTCTATGGAAGGCGAATCACTACCCTACCGTTTGATTATGGCATCACGAATGAAGACCTAACAGACCCTGACTATGGTGATGGCTCTGACATGAGGCGACGAGTAAAAATGCAAGCACTCATCCTTCAACGCTTTTGGAACAGGTGGAGACATGAATATCTCACCTCCCTCCGTGAATTTCATAGAACAACCGGAACCAATCAGCAATCTATCAAGAAGGGCGAAGTCGTATTAGTTCATGATGACACACACCGATCAACCTGGAAATTGGCTGTCATCGAGAGTCTAATCAAAGGAGGAGATGGTTTGGTTCGAGCCGCAAACATCCGCACAAGCACGGGACACACAAACCGGCCAATTACTAAACTCTATCCACTGGAGCTATCAGCAGATGTCGAAACCCAGGCCGGATCAAGCGGACACAGCACCAATGGGCAAGGCACTAACAATTCAAACGACAGACCCCGAAGGACCGCAACTTCCAAGGCTTTAACAAGAATCTCAGAGTGGGCAAACAATCTTCGCGCGCCCCCGGAGGATGTCGAAGAGACTTTAGAATAAGAACTGAACATTTTGACTTTAGTACATTTATCTCATGTTTGTTGTTATTTTGTGATCGTTGCGAATGCGGTCAGCGGTTTCTGTTATTACGATTAGGCTCGTGTGTCACACGCGTGAAACACATGGCTCTCTGAACACTTTCATGGCCGCTTTCTACAGTTTATTGTAAGACGCTTATTCTTTGGAATATAGATTTGAACGGAACCTTTGTCGACTTCTTGATGTCTCCTTATTATCTCTCTGTCTTCGCGACAGTTGTGGGTGGGCTGAAATATCTGTGTTTTCTGGTTTTCGATTAGCGGTACGTCTGTTAGTGTTAAATGGGCTAATTAAGTAGTTGTCAATTCTTGTTAAAGGAAAGATTTGACGCAGTTGTATCTTGTTATCGATATCGATGTGAATTTTTTTGGAAAGTGAAGTGGACATTGATTTTTCTTATGTGGAGAGTTGAAAAAGAAATGGCTGCATAAGTTAATGTTATAAATGGGTTATTTGCGAATATATAGTAGTTCTGACTTTTTTATTTGAAAGTCGAGAGTTTTCTATTTCCGGTATCATGTGTTTGGTAACTATCAGGGATTAAATGGATGTTTTTGAGTTTAAGAAATCAAGTGGTTTGTATTTGATTGCTATTTGAAGTTAATTCTTGGAAAAACAGTTGATATTTTTTGGTTTTAGGAGTGTATTGTCCGTTACGAATAAAGTTGCGTGTTTTCGAATTCTTATTTAACATGTGTAGATTTTATCTGTGGTTGAAACCACAGAAACAATACTGAAATCCTAGATAAGAAACAATCTGTCAGGCGATGAGGTCATAGCTCTAAAAGAGTTGAAAAACAACTCTACTATAAACCTCAAAAAAGCGGACAAAGATACAACAACAGAAGAAAGAAACAATGAAAGAGGCCCAACTGCAACTCGACAGGTTGTTAAAATGCTTGCTTTGTCATTCAATTCAGAACAACAATTTTACTTGTATACGAATAGAACTGTAGAGAGAATTGCAGCAAACAAAACATAGTTTGACTAAATCTGCAAAATCACGAGGTTCCTTGCATACTATTGCATAATCAAAGCGCAACTTTTATCACCGTCAATACATTCTACCATGTACCTAAATCTATTAATGGCAATGATTCACTATTCCAAAATAAACAAAAGACAAAGTCCATACTGCCTTTTCGTTCGCGTGATCGGTAATTTAAGATCAAAAGTTCATCAAATGATAACATACCATGAGAACTCAAAGCCATTCATTTAATAAATTGAACTTACTAATTAAAAGTTTTGTTAAATTGACCCCTGGTCTCGTGTTGCCTCTTTGAAGGTTTCGTTTTTTTTTTGTTTAATTCTGGGGGCATTTTTGGAAGTGTGATAAACATCTGCGAGATTGTTTGTTGGCTTGTTGCGACAGCTAACCCCAATTTAAATAAGCACGAGGGAAAGCGTATGTAAAGATTGAGATCACTTTACTTGCCTTCTTTCGCACCAGTCTGACGGTTCGGTCCGCGCGGTTTGTTCGTCCTTTTATGTCTTCATCTCTCTCTCTCTACTTTCCTCGCTGTCGACTTTCGGTTCGATTTTTTTCCCGTTCTCCCAACCCATGTACTACTTATTTGTCTGCCTGAAAGCGACAGCTGATCGCAATCTAAATCTATACAAGCACGAGAGACAGAGCTGCAAATAGATTACAATATTCATTGGGGTAAATATTAGAGATTGGGAAGAGCTAAATGCATCGTAAGTTCCTTTAACACGGTGCGACACTATCTCAATTTTGTGTTTCACGTTCTGCAAAGACCTTAAAGTTTCATTTTAGTATTGTAAAATGTGTGCTCAAACCATTTTAATAGCACCACTTTGTCTTTTACACGTAAAAGCACACTTTATCGCAAAAGTGTGATTTTTTATAACTCGTACCTCTTAAATCTCAAAAGAGCTGACTAAAAACTTGAGCACGCGCAACTTTGTATTCCAATAATCATCTAAGAAAAAGTAAAAAAAGGGGATAGCTCATAAAAATATTTCAGTGCTAAGAGTTTAATTTCAGTTTTGTACCTTTTAACGGTGTAGACGACACTTGTAATAATCGAAAAGGTGTGGCTTTTTACATTATAACTCGCGCCTTTCTCAGATATAAAACATTTTGGCGAATCTCTACGTACTTATCCCTGTATAAAGTAATTAAGATTGATGGACAATTTTGGGCAAGAATTAAGAGTTGATGGACAAAGATTGATGAAAAAAGAATATTATCAGACTGAAGTTCATGAACACGGGCAACGCACTTTTAAGTGATCGACTGACAGATCACAAATCAAACATCGCGCCCGCTTCAAACAACAGAATCCTGCTATTAACCATTGTCGCTAAAATATCTAGGAAAAATGTTAATACATGAATATAAACTTGTATATACTTGCTATAAGTACGCGAGAAATGATTCAAGATTGGGCATTTTAAAGTGCGTTTTAAACTCCACGGGCAATTCCGTAGGGAGGTGTGACTTTTGCGAACTATTGTTTACTCCAGCTTTTCAGTTTATTAACTCGACTTGATTAAGCGCGTGTATCCTTTCTAAACTGAGAGCGCAATAAGATATTTTAGGCCTTAAGCGCGCTTAAAACACAATGTGCAATCAAAATGAGGTGTTTTAGGCCACGAATGAAGACAAAAAACATTTACATAAACTCGAAAATGAAAGTAAACAAAAAACAACCAAAACGGTTGTTGAAACTAGTATAAGTGCTTTTCTATGAATGCAGCTGCCGTTGCCCAAAATAAACTTTGTAATATATTCTCACTGTGATCCCTGTCAAACAATGCCCGGGCTGTGATAAGAAGTGGGGAGAATCATCCTGTCGGCGATTACTCCCCTAGTAACTCTAGTAGGGGACCGTGAAATGACTCGAAAAGCTTAAGATCATCACAAGCATGTTAAGGCATGGTTCGTCCCTTGGTGTGGACCCCCCGCGAAGTAAATTCCTTTTCCCTTTGGAAGTAATGTTTTTTAGCCATAACAATCACCAAAAGTATACATCAAATTGGATTTAGCGTCCTTAAATACCTTAAGGTTTAATTATTGTGGTCACGTGTCTGATGACGTCATAATTTGTACAAAAATGGGGTAAGGATGGTCAACTTTGGCTAAGAGAAAATCATACGCAATTTTTTGCCTTTATACATAGACTATCCGTGCCCGGAATGGACAACTTTTTCATTTTCTTAACAAGATATTAAGAGACAAAATATGTCACGTGACCTCTTTTACGAAATAACCCTTTAACTGCAAATCATAGTCAACCATTCCGGCCAGATTCATATAAGGGAGAACCATACAAATACATTAACGGATTAATTTATATCCATCACATGCCATCTCGGCACCCCATTTTTAATTTTCTTTTTGTGTGATAAAACAATGATAACAGGTCACGTGATGCAAATATTCGACATTTTAAGTAAACAATGGTTTAAGGTTACCGAGTTTTATCCTGCTGCTAAGTTTGAGCCTGTTTGGGTAAATCACCTCAAAGTTACTATCGTTTTCAGATTTTATGCAAATTAGGCTCTGAACCATGCCTTAACATGCTTGAGATGTATCCTCCTCCCAAAACTCAGAAAATCCTCCCGCCTTGAGGTGGACTTGCCGCAAACTCAAACAAAACGGACTTTGAGAAAGTCTATTCTTGCGGTTGTACTGATTTTTTGGAAGGGAGCCTTATAATAAGAAACAGGATGGAAAAATAGTCACCACGCTGTATACCAAATTTGAGGCACTAACGGCTACCACCGCTACAGGAGCACAAGGAAGTAAAGAGTAACAGTAGTGAATTGTTGAAAACCAACCATAGCAAAAATACCTCAAGAAGGGTAGCAAACTGAATTGTAAAGGAACCCGGAAAACGCAACAGCTTTAGTTAGGATTACGTTGTATCTTTTCCCACTGCTCGACATCGTAAGTCTGTGAATGTCTACCCCCCAAAACAAAATAAACAACAAAAAAAGTCTGGGTTTCTAAAAAGTACAAGTTAGCCAAGTCCGTAACCAATAACTTGGAAACCTAAAGTAATGAGGGCACCGGGGCCACTGCGCTTTGGGGTTAACCCTTACAGAACACCAGCAAGCAGAAAAACGTAGGCGCACAGCCTTATTCCGAGCACTGAAGAAAAAACATTGAAAGAAACACCGCTAAGAGATGGGTATAACCTCAAGGCGAAGCAACCCCGAAATACCCCGTCCAGGGACAGAGCAATAAAGGATATTAGACAATCCCTTCCGAGGAAGCTTCGCAAAAAGGTTACCTATGGAAACAGACAGAATCCAAACTATTCGACGGACACTAAAAGATTATACAAAGCTAGAAAACAGACTAGAATTGATGTCCACTAATATCGGGCCTGGAAGTGCTCTGCCTAAGGTAAATGAAGGCTTTTCCCCGCGAGGATTTAATTCGCTCTTTACAAAATACATTCTGCGCGAAAACTCTGAGAAAGCAAGCAGAGAAAAAAAAAACAATCTGGTTGCTGCAGATGAGCCCGCTAGAGCAAATATATCAGAATCGATAACCAACTATACCGAAATCAATCGGTGAATTAGGCGAAGCAACCTTGCTATATAACAATTGCTGAGACATACTTTCTATAAGAAAGAAATAGGTGCATTATGATCCCAAATTCCCAATGTAATAAATTCGGCGAGAAAAGTCACTCCTTGTTACATACAAGTTCGCCGAAGTAACCTCACCACCATACCCTTAACTCTTGAGATTAAACTCTCTATATCCAATAAATTCAGCAAGAAGCTAGCAGGACAAACGTGCTTAACAATTTACTTTTCGGCGTAATAAGCTCGCAGCAACAAACACACGAGCAAGACAAATTTAAACTTGCTGCATAATTATACGACAGCAACAAAATGCGGCTCGACAAACTCACCGTAACAAAGAAATTTTTTAAGTCAAACAACAAACAAATTCACTGAGCTGCAAGACAACTGGGGCCCTGTAGCATACAAATTAAGCAAGACAAACTTGCTACAACACCAAATTATTCAGCAAGACAAGTGAAGTAATGCAAAAAAAATAGGTTTCTGCAGCAACCAGATTCGGCGTGACATACACACTGTCGGTGCTGTAATAAACAATTATAGTAAGACGAACTTGCTAAATTCGGCAATGAGGCAACTCACTTGTCGCAACAAACAAATTTAGCAAGACAAACCTCATGCAACAACAAAATTCGCGAGACAAACTCGTGCATTACAACCAACTAATTTGACAAGACAAACTTGCCACAACAACAAAGTTGCAGCAAAGTAGTTTAGCTAGGCAAACTTGCTACAACAACAAAATTTGGTGAGCAAATTCGCGCGTTGCAACAAAGAAATTTAGCAAGACAAATTTGGTACAACAACAAAATTCGGCGAGACAAACTCGCGCTCACGCGTAAATTCGGCGACACACTCAATCGCAAATTCCGCGAGACACACTCGCTATCACATGTTAAATACCACGAGACAAACTGGTAATCGCCAATTCCGCGATCGTGACACACTCGCTGTCACATGGACACTTGTCGAGACAAACTCGTAATTGCCAATTCTGCGAGACACACTCGCTATCACATGTAACTTCCGCGAGACAAACTCGCAATCGCACATAAATTCGCTATTACAACAAAATTCAGTGAGACAAACTCTCTATCCCAGTAAAAACAACGGCGAGACAAACTCGCTACATAACAACATTTGGGCGAGAGAAAACAGCTATGACGGCTAACGACGAGGCGCGCTCGCTTAAACGGCTGAAATAGACGAGACTGCAGCTTGATAACTACGCCCTTACAGCGAAATTCGGCGAGACAACTCGTTATGACAACAAAATTCGGCAAGACAAACTCGCTATCCCAACAAAATAACATCGGCGAAACAAATTCGAGACAACATGTAAAAACCGACGAGGCATAACGCGCAAACAACAACTAATTCCGCCGAGACAACCACGCCCTAACAACTAAATTCGGCGAGACAACGAATCGACCATAACACTCACATAACACTGGCGAGACACTACTTGCTCGCCTTAAATGGCTAATTGCCTGAAACCAACGAAACAAAAATCTTAATGAAAAGAATAAAATGGGAGTGACACACAAACTGGCGATAACAATCATACTCCACTCTAGTAAAATGAACCAACCAGATACCCACTAAATCATCAGCCGGTTCTTGAACTGGTGAAGAAAGAAAACCCTGAAAACCCTGCGCTTGACCGTCTGAAAGGTCGTCATTTCGCTGGGCCGGAGCAGGTTGGACTGCTTGGGTAGCTGAGGCAGCCGGGGCGTCGATAACTTGCCAAAGTAGAATTATCGATTGGGACGGGAACTTGCGACGCCATAATGACTAAAGTAGAGGGGGCAGCAAACTAGACAACCAAAGACAAAAGGATTGGGACGAATTCGCATTTACGACGTTTCCCATCCGCACGCGACAGAAACACGGTACGCGCAAATGACAAGTGTCCGTTTCCAGACCCCTACCCAATTACAATGTTTAGCCCGTGTAATAAAAATGATTTGTGTATTTCAGCATTGTCTCAAGGGCAGGGTGGAGTTGGTAGATGGACTTTAAACGAAAAATATGTCTTCATTGGTCAGTCACACTAAATTAGAAGTTAACAGGAGGACTTTGTAACATTTGTCCCAGGAACTTTTGTCCTTGATTGTAGCTTAGATTAGTTACGACGGTATGTGAATGGATAGGGGGTTGTACCCTGGGATGGAGACTTGCCATTTTCTCCCAATTTCGCTTCCTTACGGGGCGCCACCATTTAATGCCGATGAGATCACTAGCAGAAAAAGACAACTTTGGCAAAATTTACCTGCTTGGCTATAAAACTTGTCTGTCTGAGGATCAGATAATGCCTATAACAACTTGTGATTTAATATCTGCAAACAACTGCTAACTTTTCTCTACCCTTGACATTCCATAAGGTCTTGTAGAAATAGTGGAACTGCTGGAACGAGTATTCTTCGAACGGGCAATTGTTATTTTTTTAGTGATAGTTGCTAATAATGTATGGACAATATTCATTGGCGTAAATGTAAGAGATTGGGAAAAGACAAATGCACCGCTAGGGTCGCAGGTCTTAGAAGCCTCTATTTCCATTGGCCTTGTAAAACAAAGCTGCTATTGATTTTAGGGTTAGGGTCCATCACCCAAATGCACCGTTGCTTAAACACGGTGCGACACTATGAAGGACAGGACACGCCCCCATTCCAGAAATTTGTTAGTTTGATTTTAAAACGGCTAATTTTGCTTCTTTTGCAAATTTCCTTACTAAATTTCGTTGTTCTCCAAATCATTTTAATGGCAAAAAAATTCAAAATGTCAAATTCTGACGTCATAATTGATGCATGGAAACGTCAAGTCACGTGATCAAAAAATCGTTACCAGATAAATTTTAGGAAAAGTCACAAAGTTTGATGGCGTTTGAATACATATTAAAGAAGTTATGAATGTTGAAAGTTAGCGCGGGCACTTTGTTCCCTCCCCCCCAGGCCGAATAGGGTTAAGACTGTCATAGCATTTCTATTTTCACGTCTTCGATTTTTTAGTCCTAAGTTGTCTTCTTCGATTCAGTTGGTATATTGCTTAACCCTATTCGGCCTGGGCTTTTTTTGAGTTCCTGAGCCTGGGGGGGGGGGGGGCGCACATTGTGCCCCCCTTCGTAACTTCAAGAACATTAAGGCTATGACAATGAAACCTAGAGGGTACATTGTACGTCCAAAACTGTCTCCTTTGCGGTCCACACAATGGAACGATTACGTCATATGACGTAGTTATTAGGTAATTAGTTATACGGCCGCCATCTTGGATCCGCCATCTTGGATTTCTGAATTTTTTTAAAACCTCTTAAAAACCGTCCAAATTGACGCAAAATTAATCAAAACCAATAAATAAACGCTAAATGACGTAAAAATACAAAAGTTATACCAATAAACATTGGTTTTCTTCATTCAAAGGTATAAATATGCAAATTTCCAAAAACATGGCTGTCAAAATCTTGTTGCCATGGAAACGTCAAGTCACGTGATCAAAAAAATTGTAATGTGAAATTGTTGCCAGATAAATTTTAGGAAAAGTCACAAAGTTTGATGGCGTTTGAATACATATTAAAGAAGTTATGAATATTGAAAGTTAGCGCGGGCACTTTGTGCCCCCCCCCCCCCCCCCCCCCCCAGGCCGAATAGGGTTAAGTTCTAAATGAGTAAAACGCCCTTATGTACCTTTCCTATGCACATGCACTCCTCCCTTTTCCTATCTATGGAAGAAGAGCAAACATGTTTACAATAGACTATACAGTTGAATGAAAATTAGCTTGTAAGTCACATAGAATGAAGACTGCAAGTGCCAAGAAAGCTAGCAAGAGATTCCCTAGTACCATCGCAAACTTATGAAGCGAGTTGGCTGTAACATACTAAAGGGTAAATGAAACCGAATCACTGCAAATAGTGTTCCGCCCAGATTCTAAAAATAGAAAACTCGCGCAGCATCATGGGATTGAAATGCGTACAAACATTCAAGAACTATGCAGGAAGCTACGAAAAAAGCAGGTGCTACGAAGCACTGTTCTTGGATACAACTCGACAATTATACTCAACATGTACAGGAGTCGCAAAAACTGGTGTTTCCGAGGCAGCCATTCTTAAATATTTGTCCGCACTTCGATCCCACAATGCAATGCTGCCAAATATGACGTCACCTAGGCGGAACGCTATTGAGTTGGAATTATCAGAAAGAACGCAAGGCAAATTGCCCAAAACACCGTAAACAGCAATGTTCCCCTCTAAAAACATCAGCACAATATTGTAAGAAAAAAAATAATAAATTTAGGCGGTGGCGCTTGCCAAAAAAATGTTACAAGCTTGGAAAAAGCCAGCTAATACCAAAGTTATGTCAGATTCATACTTATACCCCCAATCGTGGTACAAGGAGATTAATGAATAAGATTAAAATAGCCTTAGTAATGTGCAAAGTCACAAAAACAAATGGCACAAAATTTAAAATTTTTTACCACCAATTATATCGTTTTGGAAGAGCTTGACTACGGGACCAATACACCGAAAACCGTAACTCGCAATGACAAATCATTCTCGAGTTATAACAATTTGATGAAATTTCAGTGTTCCACAAGTAAAACTGAGAATTTTGCAAAGAAAAGTTGTTAGTTTTGAAAAAAAGTCGGATAATTTCAGATTTTATAAAACTATAATTTAAGCAATGAAGTTATTGTGACGTCCATTTTATGATGTCATACAACTAGGTTTCTGGTGTTAAATATGGTAAGATAAACTATAACAACAACAACAAAAAACAATAACTCTATTTAACGTGCACAATTACGCTTAGCTATAAGTAGTGTACCTGAGGGACACACTAGCTAGTTTACAGGTAATGTCACGAACTAAATTAGTACAATAAAAAATAACTAAATAGATAAGTATAAGGGTGTATATGTACAATATTAATCTATATAAATTTTAAAATATATTACAATATCAATACTATCATTAATTTCTACACTTCAATGTTAATATCATACAGGCCTTTTCTAAACGCGTTGTGGTCAGTTGCCTGATTTTTTCTTAAATTATTCTGTCCTTCTTATCTAGGACAATCAATCTGCAACATAACTAGAATTGCTGGAAACAAAACCAAACTCAAATTATTATATATTTACCTAGGAATGGCTAGGTCGGGTTGGGGCACGCCGTTCTCGGCAAAGCGTTCTTCAAAATTCAAAATGTCTGTCGTATGTAATCTAATATTTCTCATAACTTCACTCGTTGTTCTCTTTCAAAAAGCACTAGAAAAGACATCATCATGACTGTGACGTCATAATTTGATATCTTCTGTAAATTTTGATGGCAAAATAATTTGGCACATGTCCTCTGTTCATTTGCTAAGTTTGCTAAATAAATACTCAATGCATTTAAAGTTATCTCTTGGAGGGGTCGTTTGGTCCCGCCGTACGCGTGAAGGGACCCATATTTTTTTTTTCTGAGATGCGAACCATTTCATTTATGTTGAATTTAAAAGCCTTAATGCAAAATATACCGGCAGCTAATTAACCATTTCTGCACAACCTCTATAAATCTTAACGGAAACATAAATATTTCAATCGCGGAAGATCCAGATTCAAGTTTCGCATTCTTAGAATACTTCAACAATTAAATTCCATTTATTCAACGCGATATACACCGCTACAGGCACGTAACTCAATTCAAGTAGTACCAAAGTACAAAGTTCCAAAAATAAAATAAAATAAAAATACTTATCCGTAATGTATTGGACTGCGAACAGTCTCCTTTTGCGATAATGTTTTACTGAAAAGTCCTTGAGAAGACGAACGACTTGACCCAAGAGACGCGCAGGCGCGGGAAAAGAGGAAAAAGAAAAGTTCTATAAGAATATTTATTAACAATGTTTAAACGAAGAGCTTACTTCACCGAATTGTTACACAGCTAGCCTCTTAATTTGTAACTACAGTGTCGGACAAGATAACAAGATACCTTGGAACACTTAAGTAAATACTACGCAATGACAAAGCCTTTCGACGAGAGAAACTTTCCGTTCCATGTTCTCCCCTACCCCCTCGATACAAAGTTGAGGCTTGCTTATATGCATACAAGAATTTAGTTTTATCGACTGAGTCGATAAGGTAAATTGACCACCGTAAAAAGATTCAAATAGCTGACGTTTCGAGCGCTAGCCCTTCGTCGGAGCGAATCAAGGAATTGTGGGTAGTGTGTGGTTTTATATAGTAAGCGGTGGAGCTACGCTATTGGTGGAAATTTGGTGACGTGAAAAACAAATGTAGATTAGTTGAATGAAAAGCGTTCGTTGATTCCGTGGGGTTTGAGAGTGCCGATTTGAAAGATGATTTTTTGTTCTAGGTTTTTACGGCTTTCTGTGTTGCCCTGGTGTAGGGAAAGGCCGCAGATTGTCATGTGTTGTTTAGAATGGTTAGTAAGATTAAAATGGCGCGCGACTGGTTTGGATGCGTCTTTGTCATTTTTTTCAACGTCTCGGAGATGTTCACGAAAACGGTCGCCCAGTCTTCTCCCTGTTTCGCCAATGTATATCTTTTTGCAAAAAGTACATGTTATGCAGTAGATAACATTTACGGAGGTGCATGTAAAACGATCAGTGATTTTAATAGATCGTTTGGGTCCTGTTATTTTGTCCGCGTTGTGAATGAAAGGACAAGTGTTACATCGTGTGCGTGTGCATTTGAAAGTTCCCGGTACATCGTCAGATTTCAGTGCGCTCGTAACTAGAAAGTTGCCTATGTTTTTGTCACGTTTGAATGAAATTAGTGGGGGTTGTGAAAAAATTCTGCCAGTTTCGGGGTCGTTTTGGAGTAATTTGAAATTTTTTAAAATGATGCTTTTGACTGTGTTGTTGTGTGGGTGGAAAGTGAGGGTGAATGGAATTCTCTCGTTCTCTTCCTTCTGTGGCGTTTGTAGTGCTGACTGTCTGTCGATCTGTTGTGCACGTTGTTGGCCCGTATTAACAACAGAGTCAGGGTACCCACGTTTCTTGAAAAACTGGCACATTTCTTCTGATTTGTTGGAAAAATCAGAGTCATCACTACATAGACGTCGAAGTCTGAGAAATTGAGAATACGGAATGGCGTTTTTAACGTGCGATGGATGTGAGGATGAATGTAACAGATAACTGTGGGAATCTGTAGGTTTGTAGTGCACACTTGTGGATAAACTGTTACCGTTGATTGAAATATTAATGTCAAGAAAAGCGACTGAGGTTTCGGAAATTTCCCAGGTATATTTTAGAGCTGGATGAAAAGTATTGACAGAAGTTATGAATTGATTAAGTTCCTCTTTACTGGAAGAGGTAGCGCCAATGCAATCATCGATGTAGCGGCCGTAGAGTTCGGGTTTGGTTCCGTGGTACTGATTAAAAAATTTGTCTTCGATGTGGCCTACAAAAAGGTTAGCGTAGCTTGGTCCCATTTTGGTGCCCATGGCGACTCCATTTACTTGTTTGTAGTAGTTTTGGGAAAATGAAAAACAGTTAAGTGTCAAAACTAATTCGGCTAAGCGGAGCAGTGTTTCTGAGCTTGGGTTTTGAATGGAGCGCTGGTCGAAAAAATATTTTAGTGCTTGAAGTCCTTCGTCATTGGGGATGACGGTATATAAAGAGGTAATGTCCATAGTGAAAATTAATTTGTTTTCGCTGGCAAAACTGAAATCCCGGAAAATTTCGAGTGCGTGATTGGTGTCCTTAATGTACGAGGGTAGTGATTTGACAATGGGGGCCATGATTTTGTCTAAATAGCTAGAAATTAGTTCGGTAGGACAGCTACAAGCGGAAACAATGGGTCGGCCCGGATTGTTTGGTTTATGAATTTTAGGTTTGAAATAAACGCGTGAGGTTCTAGGAGTAGTGATGATGAGATTGTTGGCGGTAACTGGTAATTGTTGTTTAGTAATGAGGTCTTGGATAGTTTCTTTGACAATTTTTTGGTTGGTAGAAGTGAGATCTTTATCAACTTTGGCATAGAAAGCGGTGTCAGAAAGTTGCCGAAAAGCCTCTTGTCGGTAAAGGTCGGTCCGCCAAACAACTACCGCCCCGCCTTTGTCGGCCGCTTTGATAACAATGTCGCGTCGTTTGCTAAGACTTTTGAGCGCTGCCCATTCTCCTGTTGAAAGGTTGGAAATTTTGGTGTGGCGGTTAAATTTAAGTTTTTGGACATCGTGACGACATTTTTTGACGAAAAAATCTAGAGAAGAAAACTGGCCCTCTGGGGGAGTCCATTTTGATTTGCGAACGTTGAGTGTTTCAAAAACATCTTTTTCCGAGGTGTTAGAATTGTCTTCTTTGTCGTGGAAAAAAGCTCTTAATTGCACGCGGCGAAGGAATTTTTCAACATCTTGTTTGACTGAAAATTCGTCGGTTTGTTTCGCTATAGGAACAAAGTTTAAACCTTTACTAAGAACGGACCTCTCTGGGTTAGAAAGCGGCAAATTTTCCGGAATGGTAACGACGCCATTGTGACTATCGAATGAATGGTCGCCGGATAATTGAGGACCTATTAACTGTTCAAGTTTTTGGGTCTTGATTTGGTTAAGGCTGTTGAACAGTTTAGCATTGAGTTCTTGAATTTTAGCGCGAATTGATTGTACTAAGACAGCTGGACAAATTTTGGAAAGTTCGGAACGGTATTGGATAATTTCCTTTTCGAGATTGTTACGTTTAAGGCACATAGCTCTGATAGTGATCCTCATAATATTACGCGAGAAAGAATTTTGGGCATGGTGAATTTCGTGGAAATATTGTTGATTGGAATCAGAGAATGTAGAAGCGTGAAAATTTGAACGAAACCCTTTAGGAATGACTTTGGATTGGAGGCAACGGCCGATGAAATTGATGTGACTACAAAACCTAGTTTTGGTAAAGATGTGAGTGGCTAAACGAAAGGCTAAATTAGTGGAAATGGGGGGAAAAGGAATAAGATAACTTACGATTTCCTGGCGTAGCTCCTTGGTGAGTGTCTTGAGGTTAGGCATCGTTGTCTTCGGTTCGTTCGGTGAGAAAGCTGTTGAGTAAGAAATATTGATGTAAAAAGTTAATGGTCGCAGCGAATAAACAACAAATGAATGGGGTTAGTTTCTAGAGAAACTGTGGTGCTGCGTCGGTGGGGGGATGAAACACGAGAATTTAGTTTTATCGACTGAGTCGATAAGGTAAATTGACCACCGTAAAAAGATTCAAATAGCTGACGTTTCGAGCGCTAGCCCTTCGTCGGAGCGAATCAAGGAATTGTGGGTAGTGTGTGGTTTTATATAGTAAGCGGTGGAGCTACGCTATTGGTGGAAATTTGGTGACGTGAAAAACAAATGTAGATTAGTTGAATGAAAAGCGTTCGTTGATTCCGTGGGGTTTGAGAGTGCCGATTTGAAAGATGATTTTTTGTTCTAGGTTTTTACGGCTTTCTGTGTTGCCCTGGTGTAGGGAAAGGCCGCAGATTGTCATGTGTTGTTTAGAATGGTTAGTAAGATTAAAATGGCGCGCGACTGGTTTGGATGCGTCTTTGTCATTTTTTTCAACGTCTCGGAGATGTTCACGAAAACGGTCGCCCAGTCTTCTCCCTGTTTCGCCAATGTATATCTTTTTGCAAAAAGTACATGTTATGCAGTAGATAACATTTACGGAGGTGCATGTAAAACGATCAGTGATTTTAATAGATCGTTTGGGTCCTGTTATTTTGTCCGCGTTGTGAATGAAAGGACAAGTGTTACATCGTGTGCGTGTGCATTTGAAAGTTCCCGGTACATCGTCAGATTTCAGTCAACAACACAGTCAGATTTCAGTCAACAACACAGTCAAAAGCATCATTTTAAAAAATTTCAAATTACTCCAAAACGACCCCGAAACAGGCAGAATTTTTTCACAACCCCCACTATTTTCATTCAAACGTGACAAAAACATTGGCAACTTTCTAGTTACGAGCGCACTGAAATCTGACGATGTACCGGGAACTTTCAAATGCACACGCACACGATGTAACACTTGTCCTTTCATTCACAACGCGGACAAAATAACAGGACCCAAACGATCTATTAAAATCACTGATCGTTTTACATGCACCTCCGTAAATGTTATCTACTGCATAACATGTACTTTTTGCAAAAAGATATACATTGGCGAAACAGGGAGAAGACTGGGCGACCGTTTTCGTGAACATCTCCGAGACGTTGAAAAAAATGACAAAGACGCATCCAAACCAGTCGCGCGCCATTTTAATCTTACTAACCATTCTAAACAACACATGACAATCTGCGGCCTTTCCCTACACCAGGGCAACACAGAAAGCCGTAAAAACCTAGAACAAAAAATCATCTTTCAAATCGGCACTCTCAAACCCCACGGAATCAACGAACGCTTTTCATTCAACTAATCTACATTTGTTTTTCACGTCACCAAATTTCCACCAATAGCGTAGCTCCACCGCTTACTATATAAAACCACACACTACCCACAATTCCTTGATTCGCTCCGACGAAGGGCTAGCGCTCGAAACGTCAGCTATTTGAATCTTTTTACGGTGGTCAATTTACCTTATCGACTCAGTCGATAAAACTAAATTCTCGTGTTTCATCCCCCCACCGACGCAGCACCACAGTTTCTCTAGAAACTAACCCCATTTATATGCATACAAATCAACATTGTATTGGGGGTGGGAATGGGGTGATGGCGACAAAGACAATTTGTAGGAAAAAAGGTTAAGTGTCACAAATCTGCCATATGTGTCTTAAATCTTTACGTCCGCCATGACGTCTATAGAGCCTTGAGCAATACACTTCATTTTATGTCGCTGCTCCCAAACGGATGTAAAACCTTTCCCATGAAAAAGATGCAAATTCCTAGGATAGCAACGATATGTATGCCCATAGGGAATTCAAACTTGGCTGACTGTCAACTTTAGCTTGGGTGGCCTGTGGTTATTTCCATGTCCCGTCGATTCTTATTGGAAGGAACACAACTTATGCAAATTTCTCAATTTCTCAATTTGCACAACTTCTAGGTCTATTCTGCCAATTGGAACGAGTAAGTTACGGCATCAAAAATACTTTCTTTGCACTGATATTCTAAAATAATTGATTTTCCTGCAGGTATTTGCAGAACAATAAAATAGAGGAGCTTCCGCCTGGGATATTCTCAGATAACCCATCGTTGATATATTTGTAAGTTTGACACATTAGTTTGTTTGATATTATGAGAGTAGATTGAGTGGCGCTACTTGATGCATTTGTCAAGTTAACATGCCTACTATTTTACACATTGCTGTTGTCATCCTTGTTCAGATAATGTGATATATTAGCTGCTTTTAATCAAATAATTAATTATTTGCTTGAAAAATTAATTAAGTGAACTTAATTTACTTAATTGAATGTAAGGGGGTGCTTACATAACACCGGGGCGACTTTCGCGCCGGGGCGAGTTCACTCCGGTTCCCTCTTATGGCTCTACATTTGTGTCATGTAAACACCCCCTATGAAATGCGAGAAACAGTGCATTGGGGAAACCAAACACTCTCAAAATTAAAATTTACGCAACTGTTTTTTTTTCACTTCTTTCTCAATATCTCTTCTTCTTGCAGACTGCGAGCCCTCTTATAATTTTTTTTTTTTGGTCGAGCGAGCACGCGCGCGCGAGCGGCGAAGCAGTTGTCCCTTTCGTAAACGGTTGATGCCATTTTAGCGACATGCAGAAAAATTTTCACAAATTTTAGAATTATTTTTTCTATCAGAAAAAAAATGCAATTAATTACCTAGAATCGAACCCGGAACCTCTGTATGCTAACATCTCTCCTTTACCACTAGACCACTGGGTTGATCCGGCCAATCCACGAAAAATTTAATTATAAAAGGTGCTTTTCTTAATATATATCAATAACGGGTCACCCTAACCCTAAATCTTACCTAACCGCGAATCTAGCTTAGATCTAATAATCGCTTTACCTCGGCCCAATTTTATCTAATAACAAGGAGCTGTACACAGCTTGAACTCATGGCGCCTTTAACTCATTGCAGCATTGATTCCCGAGTGTTTTAAGTGCTTTTACGGAGAAACATAAGCTTGAAATTATGTCTAATCAAAGGCTCCTAAGAGCCAACCCGTGAAGAAGAAATGCTAACGCGTAACGCAATATTGCCGTAAGCTTACGTTTTCACACTGACACGGTTCCATATATATACGTTAATTCTTGTAACGAAACGTATTCGTAAAAAAGCATTTACTCAGTAAGTTTACAGCTGATGGAAGGAGCGAGTGAGTGAGTGAGAGAGTGAATTTTATTTAGCCACCGTTACCGAAAACCCGTTCATTATGCTTTCACGAATACACGGGTTAAAAAGTAAGACTACACTACAGTAGCTGATCGCTATAAAGCAAACACAGAACTTGCCGGAGCAAAAATCCCACAGGAATAAGCGGCGAACACAATATCAAACGATCCTATATCCATCCGTGAACGCCTTGAATTGTCTTGAAAGCGTGCAATTGTACGCTGTAGTTCTCTATCTTGCTGCTCAAGTCAACACACGGAGAGATTTTGCGGTATGTATTTCATGGCTAAAAGCCATATAGTCGTCGACATAAACTTAAATATGCGTGCATAAATTTGCATGCGATAATGTAACAGGAAAAAAAAAAGAAGAAAAGTCAAAGCCGGATTTACAACTCGTGTGCTCCGCCACGAGTAATGATAGCCTACTTTCGTTCCAATCCAGGCATAAACTACAGAGAAATAGCATCGACCATTACAAAAGGCTTGGTTACTAATGATGGCATGGACCGTTAAAAATGGCATAGACCGTTTACGAAAGGGAAATCAGCAGCGGCGAAGCCGCAAGGCGCGTGGAACGAGAGCGTTTTTTTCTTTTTCTAGGGCTGGCGCCCACGATCAAAGCGAATCACGGCTCTGCCACTGCGTGCGCGTGCTCTAGCCTGTCTGTTTCTTCCTTTTTTGCTAAACCAAATCACAACCATCAGAGCATTTCTCTTACATGAATTTGTGCCCGGATTCAGTGGTACGGTACAATATGCATCGGTACCGATTAGTTAAACGGGAGACCGATAAAACAGACGAACTTGATGGGAACTTTTGAACCTCTGAGAAAGTAAACTTTGGTCATGCAGTTAAGATGAGGTATATTGTATTTGTGGGTGGTCTTCGTATTTTCCGATTTAATACAAAGCTCAGTAGAATTCAATCTGCGGCTGTTATTTCGTTTTCCAACGTCATTTGATGATCAGTTTTGCGATTAGAATTTTGCAATTTTCCTTCTCCTACTGAAAAATAGTTGTCAAAGGACAAATAACGCTCGCCATATGGCAAACTTGTCTTCAAACTGTTTAATATATTCCCACGATTTTCTTGCCGGTAGTTGCTCTTGAGCTGATTCTCTCCTGATACTTAACATAGTTTTATGCGTCCCCGTATCATAGTATTCCTCGAATTTTGCGTCGACTTCCAAAATATACGAATGAAATATGGCCATTTAACAATTAGACCCTACGGGTCAATAGCCCATGAGGCGAAGCCGAATGGGCTATTGACCCGTGGCCCTTGAGGGCGAAGGGTCTAATTGTTTTAGTATCACCCAACTAGTCGGACAGAAAAAGGCAATAATAAAAAAAAGCAATTGCAAGTTGAAGAAATATTTATTTGGGAATAAAACGAAAAATAAAACCGGCGAATTTCGCTACTCGATGACTATTACTATTAGACCCCTAGTAGCGTAGCCAATCAAAATGCAGGATTTGCATTAGTCCACTAGTTGGGTGATACTAATTCCTTGTAGCCGATTTCACTGCAGTGTGTAGACCCAGGTTTTTCTAACATGATTCACCGGCTATGATTCGCTCGTCATGGTCCGCTCATGATCAGACAATTGTGAAGGAAATTCACCCACTAACTGAGTTCACAGAGTAAATACTGACTGTCTGAAATAGTCCAGTGGATACCGCCAAAATAAAAACTAAAGAAAATATCCATGCCTAATTTTATTTTGTTTACCTGTCTACGTATCAGAAAATAAAGGTATGGGAATATGAACACTTAGGCTGCTCAACGTTTTGTTCTCAATCATTGCTAACAACAGAATATAAATAGAAAAGACGATTACTGACAATGTTGTACCACGGTGTGGGTATAAGTTTGCGTGTACGTTCGAGGGTTAATATTAATTAGCATTGTTTATTGTAAATAAAAAAAATGTTATCAATAAGAACCGCAAGGGCATTGTGTCACTGTAGTATCATGTGTACTACAGTATTTAAGTTTTTTTGCCTCGCGAATGTTGTAACGGCGAATGGCGGCACACAATGAAGTCCATGACGTTAAAACAACAACTTAAACGTTTAATCGTACACGAGGCGTCCCTGAATGACTCACAAGTATCGTACAAAATAACCATCACATGTATCCATACGAATTGCGGCGAAAGAAATCGATTAACGCGAGAAAAACCTTAACAAAACGGGTTACAAAACACTTGAGAAACTTGTGGCCTCGTGCACGCCAATGACGAGGCCCCCGGTGCGCATGCTTCTAATAAACAAAGGGGAAACCCGCTGGTCAGAATACCAGCAGGTACATGGCTCCCCAAAATGTAAGTCTTGCCTTACATTTTAACAACAACTATAACAATCACGATAACAGTCCTAAACTTATTTCCTAGAAGAAAACGTTCATAAAAGTTCAGGCTCCTCGTCAGGGAATCCCGGTCTCTAACATTGCGCCTCCAAAAGTAGAACGAGCTTGATGACAGGCCTTTTGAGCGACTCTGATAGCGTTGCCTTCCGTATTCGCCCTCCAACTTTCATGACACCGTCGCCGTCTAGGAAGGGATCTAACGTGCGAAGCGTACTTTTTTTTATTGTTAATTTTTAATTTATTTGCAACAAAAGAAAACTACTTACAAAGGATTAATGACATAGCTTACAATACTTGTAAAATTCATTAATAATACATAAGGGTACTAACAAATAGAAATGAGCCATTCCAAACACATTATTACCCTGTATAGGCCGATACAATCTTGATACAATTCACGAGTGATTGTATCTAATTTGCATTCCAGATACAACTCACGAGTGGTTGTATCCAGTAATTTACATGTGATTGTGAATTTCACAAGTTGTTTACTACATGTACATTCGCGTCCGTGTTGTATCGGCACTATACATTCACTCGCCTTCGGCTCGTGATTGTATAGGCCGATACAACACTCCCGCTAATGAAGTAAACATTACATACAATACTTAACACTAATTACAATAAACTAATAAGTAAATTACTTGTTTTCTTCAGCAAAGCCTTCTTCTCCTTTTCCACTTCCCGGCTACCGTACTTAGCGTTCGATTGAACGATTTGGAGACTTCTTATTTCCGATGAAAACGCTTGTCTTTGTACTTGTTTTATGAGCTCCACTTCTGCTTCCTGTAAGTTGGCGACGTTAAGTTCTGCACTTGCGGGAGTGTTACTGACACACCCTTGTTATGGTGTTCCAGCACTGGACTCTTTCCCTTTAGACACGACCTTTCCTCTGAGCTTTCTCTTGTACCTAAGGCATAGTGCGACAGCTACCTTTGCTTTGTGCCAGCTTGAGAACCTAAGAAGTCTCTCAACAATGACGTCACTCTCTCTCACTACACATGTGCTAACCTTAGTGTTCTTTACTTCTGGGGAATCTGGGTCCACATTGTCTTTGTATGTCTCTTCTTTCAGCCAACTGCTTGTAGGTTTTTTAAGGAAATCAGGACCTTGGATCCATTGTGATTTCTCAACAAATTCTTCAAGTGACCAGTACCCCTTGAACCTTCGTCTGCATTATTTGAGGTGGTTTCTACGTAATGCCACTGTGAGGGGGTGGTGTGATCATGAATGAGTTGAACCCTGTTGGCTACATAGACGTGAAATCGTCTGGATTCCTTACTTATAAAGCCTCAGGGACGACTTTACTGTCCGTCCAATAGTGATCCTCAATGTTCTCATACTCTAGCTCATCCTTTAGAACGTCACCAATCTTAGAGACTGAGTCCGCAGCTAACTCTAACCTTGGCGTCACTCGCGCCTTTCCCATAACAAAAGAGACATGTACCTTGCCGTGTTCGTCTTCGAGCCTTAAATACTAGCATTGTCCGTAACCACACGTCGAAGCATCAGACATACAGTGGAGTTGCGTCGACACAATCTTTCCAAACTCCGAGGGCTTAAAGCTTCTTGGTACTTTCAAACTTTCGAGTAGGTAAAGTTCATTTCGCCATATAAATCTTTCCCATCTGCTGCGGGTGGCATCGTCGACGGGCTCATCCCAGCTATTAGTGTTACAGATGAAACCTAAGGGATCATAAATCGAGCTGATAGTCGATAATATGCCTCTCCGCGTGCAAGGCTTATCCTTACGTTCAATCCTGAAGTTAAAAGTGTCTGACTCAATACACCAAATAACTCCTAACGCTCCTTTCTATGGGTAACTTGTCCTGGCCAAGTGCGAGATTCTTTACGTTTTCTGCTCTGTGTTCTTGAGTCATTGAGCTAATCATGATGCGCTTTGTGTTGCCCACAAACTTGGTTTAGTTAAATCCACCATTTTGGCAAACTGCTTTGGTAACCTTTGCTAGCTTAATAGTTTCATCTTCGGTGCTTGCCGATTTGAGAACGTCGTCCACGTAGAAGTTCCTTCTAAGGGTGTTGGCTGCTTCTGACCCATATTCATCTTCGTTGTCGTCAGCAATACGTTTAAGTGCATAATTAGCGCATGCAGGGGACGATACTGCACCGAACAAGTGCACTGTCGTGCAGTACTCTTCGGCCTCCTTCTGTAAATCTCCGTCTGGCCACCACAGAAACCTGAGAAAGTTTGATCCTCCTTTCTTACTCTCACTTGGAAAAACATTTTTTCAATGTCTGCCATAAAAGTATACTTCTCTTGCCGGAACCTGGTGAGAACACCAACTAAGTTACTCCTGAGATCTGGTCCCTGGAGCAATTTGTCATTCAAGGAGTGCCTTTCGAATGAGGCCGAGCAATCAAACACCACGCGTATTTTCGTTGGCTTTTGCGGGTGATAAATCCCATGATGCGGCAGATAACAGGTTCTGCCCAGCTGATCTTTGAGTTGTAAGCACCCACAAATCAGATTACAATGCTCGAAATTGCCCTTTTCGCGGTTAACCTTTCTCATTTCCATTACAATAAAAGTCAACGTGGTTGCGAGGCAATTTCGGGCAGAAACTACCATGTTGCTCGAAATTGCTTCGCAACCACGTTGACTTTTATTGTAATGCAAATGAGAAAGGTTAACCGCGAAAAGGGCTATTGTTTCTATATAACATTTCCATCTTACTATGTAAGACAAAATATCGGGAAAAGGTGAATAATATGCATATTGTTTTTTTTTATGAGAGTAAATGAGTACAACTTGGTAGCAATATCTTTGAAATGATGAAGCTATGTTAGGTGCCGTGTCATGGGAGGGGCAGGGGTCATGACCATTGTACATTACCTGTTTCTTTGTGTGTCATTTATTGAACGGTTAATCACTCAATTTTACTTATTCCCTTTTGTAAGGAAAACCGAGCCAAACACAATTTTCGCCGTGTTATTATCTAACATTTCAAAAAAGCGAAATATTAAAAAACTTAAATTGACGAAGTATATTTAAGAAAATGCATTTTTACATACAAGTTAATAAATCACAAGGTGTCATAATCTTATAAATGGGTTGCTGCCTCCGGGAACTTTTCCGACTTTATTAGCTTAACACTTGCGGAGGAAAAAGTCACCATCAAACCACATTTGTCAAAAATTGTGTTTAAAGATGAATTTGCGCTTAACTTATATTCGCTCGTCGGATAATGTTTGTTGTATTTTGTCCCGCGCGCACTTCAGCGAGTTTGTAAACGTGACTGATTTTCGCGCGAATTATATTCTATTGTTGTTGACGCGAAGGGGTGCTGCTGATTCATTGGCTCGCGGTGTTTTGAGGTGGTATAATCTCCTGTGGAGACACCGTTTGTTTGCGAAACTATAAAAGAAAAAAGCTCGCACTAACCTGGGTACCAGAGGTTCTCTCGCGGCACGCTTTATTTCGTGAGATGTCGGGGCCAGAGGCCGGCAACGAGCGACGAAGCCGAAAGTGAACCTCTGGCCAAGAGCGCCTTGATTTACCGTGCTGGATAGACCTTGACCTTCTAATCCTATTCAATTCAAATTTCCTGTGAACACATGGAAGTTGAAATATAGTTGTGACAAGAATACGGCGCCTGCTGTTCTAATTTCAATTACAAAAAAAAATATTTTAAATTTATAAAAGCGTAGAGATTTAATTACACCTTATTTACCTTATAGCTGTAATTGGTACTTTAAAGTCGAGTCTATCTTTTTGTCGAGGGTCGAGGGTTCCATGTCGAGGGCTAGGGTTCCATGTCGAGGGTCGAGGGTAACAAAATAAATAACAAAAATATAAAAATATATATAAAAAATTTAATTTAACCGTTTTAAAGATGCGATAAGAATTGCATGTGGACATGCAATCGTTAGCGGGTGAAGGGAGAAGGTGGGGGAAGGTGGGGGGGGGGGGGGGGGGGGGGGGATATAAAATAGCACATGAACATTCCAATTCGCTTTTAAGCATTGCATTTAGAACCCAAAGAAGCCCATATCGAAGAAATAACGAAAAAATGAGATCTCAGTCACAACAGCCTTAAGCGGTTTCACAATTGGGGTTGATCAATTGTCAAGGAAACTCGGGCGAATCGGGCATATTTATTAAATTTGTTTGTCAGGCGACGGAAAAGGTCGACTAGAAAATATGTCATTGCGATTTACAATAACTAAACAAAGAGGAATCCATATTCTCGAAACTGACTGAAATCCAACTACCACTATACATGACTGAACTGTTGTGCTTTCAAAATGGAAACGCACCATGATTTTTTAATGCTATTCAACTAAATTAAAATAAAGCATTTGATCGATTGATCACCGACACCGGAAATCGCGGGTTTTAATGCTGTTTGCCTTTTTTTCTGCCTATTGTTCTCGATCCGCAAAAATAAATTCCTGCACAATTATCAATGTTCTGCTGCTTGAACAGTAAATCACAACAGAAATGTCAAACGCCCTGAGAAACGAGAACAACAACACAAACAAAACAAACTAAAAACCGATGGAGGCTCATCGGCGTAGTACATCATGAGGCGTTGATGGCAGCAGTAGGATAATAGAACATCATGTTGTGAAACTAATTTTGTACACATCCTCAGCCTGCGTGTAAATCCAAGGGAAATCAGAGGCGTCTGCATGCAGACTACAAATTTCCTCAAATAATAGCCGAGGCGATGATTTCTTTTTTTTTGGCACTGAAAGTGGGCGACTATTCGAAGGACGGCGATTAATCGAGTGAGACGATTATTTTAAATTTCACTCAACGGCAATCGTTTTATTATTTGCTACATTATCCCATTTCCGCACTATAATGGGCTTTCTAAATGCTCTTGTTTTATGGGATATGCGGAGTGTGGGAAATGCGGTAACCCGAATTAAATTGGTTTCTTCTTGGTTTCTAAATTTCAAGAGCTCGAGTAGGATCGGATTCCACTTCAGTCGGCGCGGCAAGCTGTGCTGAGGTCAGAGAAACACTGAAAGGGAATAGACTGCAAAACAGTCCGTTGTTTTTTTTTCTCAAAATCTCGTTTGACGAGTGCTCGCATTCCGCATTTATGACCAGCGCAAAAACTGGTCGAGAGGGGGGGGGGGGGGGGGGGGGGGGGGAATTCGAAGGAGGTGATTATTTTATATAATTCCACTAAGTTAATTGAAGGGATCATATCAGTGGATCAAAAACGTGTAGGAGAAGACTCCGGATCCCATATGAAAGGGGCGGGGATCTGTGGCCGTCTTTAGAGGGGTTAACTGCGGTGCCCAAATATGCCCTGCAGCCACTAGTCTTTAAATTTAATGAGCTTCCTGGTGATTTTTCGAGAAAACAGGTAATATGGTTTGTAAACTGGCGTCTGTAAGAGTTTTTGATGCACCAAGAAGCTCATAAAAAAATCTAGCGCTTCTACACTTTTAATATGTTTTCATTGAAGTTTTTATTAACGTTATAGGTACTTCTATCAGTGACACGTCAGGTAAATCTGTGCCTAGAAATATCTTTTGATTTTCTTAGCCGATTGAGCTTAAACTTGTCAACATGACATATATTTCAAACCAAAAATACATCGTGAGTTTTTCTTTGCTTGTCAAAACCCTGAATTGCTAACGACAGAACGTGTGAAAATAAGGAAGAAAAGATCAAGGATGTTTACAAGAACTGGAACGCCATCAAACGTACATACAGTTATACGAAAAAAGAAATAAAGGGGGTTACTGTGATTAGTTGTTTTCAACTAAAAACATCACTGTACAGTTCTACTGAACCAGTAGCTGTAAGTCACAAGACTGTAGCAAGGCACGCTGTTCCTCGTCCAAACCTGAAAGGTATAGGTCTGTAGATATGTAAACAATTCCCGAAAACTCGGGATTTTTTCGTTGGATGTGGCTTTTTACTAAGTGGTAATATGTGTTTGAGAAATCACTGCTGTAGATTAACTGCCCCGTATAGTGGTTCTTTCCTATAACTCTCCTGTCTACGTGTTTCACAATTAAATTGTAGGAGGAGCTCCTGTACTTATCTGCGAACGAATTTCCACACCCGTAACAATTCTTTACGCTTGGCTTCAGGACCACTACCTCGTATTTGTGTGGCGACATACCTGAATGCCATGTTACAGCAGTACCAAGAAGATGTTGCGGAGCTACTGGGGCTGTTTGATGGAAGGCAAATCCTTGCTGTGGTGCTCCATAAGGGGAAATTGATGAGCTCCCGCTGGGAATAGATGTTGTAAGGTAGCCTCCACTACTGTAGACTGGTGAGTGATCGAAACCGGCATGTTGCATATTTTGTGCTGTTGGGGCTATTTGATGCAAGAACAGTCCCTGCTGTGGTGGGTTATAAGGCGAAATCGACGAACTGAAACTTGCAAGAGGTGCTGAAGGGTGCCCTCTACTGCTAGAGGGTGTGGCGCGTAAGAAACCTCCATATTGTGTGTTTGGTGTTGAGTTACTTATTGTGCCAGTTGGCAAAGATGTAAGATTACTACGGTCCTCTTGAGTTAAAGGGATAGTATTACTGGCCTGCGACGATTGCGACGATTGCTGTTTCGGTTTGGACTTTGTCTTTTGTTTCTTGCGCTGATTTTCGCGAGGACAGTGCCCGGAGCTTGGATCTATGAAATGCCCACATTCCTCATCTGGGAACATTTCGCGGCCTAGACGCTTAGCTTTACTGACTTCGCGGGCGTGGTTATTTTTTTTTCGATCAGCATACGATGGACCTTTTCCCCCTGGTGCAGCACCCGACTGATAATTCTTCAGCTTAATGTCTATTAACAAAGAGTCACGAGTGTCCGCTTGGCAAACGTCAAGCATTGACAAATTAGGGCGGTCCCTGTGGACCCACCCAGCGTGAATAACTTCAGCTTGATTCATTCTTGGCGCGTCTTGTGGTGCAAATGCACGAAAAATGAAATTTCTTCTAGCGTGCCACCAAGATACCCAAGATGCCAAAAATGCCCGTTCTTCCTTTGCTGTAATAAATGCATCTATTTCGGCTTTTGACGATTCGTATGCATCTTCTATAGCGCTAAGTAAAAGGTTATTGCAAAGAGTCTTAAACTCGGCTGCACTGTCAGCGTCTAACTTTCGAGCGTTTTTGTTGCGGTGGTCTTTGAAATGAAACTCGCAGGTTTTTTTTCGATCAGTGACAGTTTCACCAAAAACCTCTGATAATCCCGCCAAGTTTGCCCCAGCCATGTCCGTGCACCATCCAACTGGGTTGAACTTGCAGTTAGGATCACCAGACACTTTACGGAGACACTCGTTTAAGAGATCCCAAAACAATTTAACGTTTCTATGATCTTCCCTTTCCGCCTCCATTGTGGCGAGCGTTACTTGCTTCCTTAGGAGGGGATGGTACACACTGGCGGACAAAGTGACAAAACCACAACAACGTTTCCGCTTTCTAGTCTTTCCTTTCTCTCGCTGTCGCTCCCTTTTCCTCTTCTCTCTCTTTTTTCTGTGATTATCGGGCTGTTCGGCTGTTCGGCGTTTTGAACTCACCTTACAACATCTATTCCCAGCGGGAGCTCATCAATTTCCCCTTATGGAGCACCACAGCAAGGATTTGCCTTCCATCAAACAGCCCCAGTAGCTCCGCAACATCTTCTTGGTACTGCTGTAACATGGCATTCAGGTATGTCGCCACACAAATACGAGGTAGTGGTCCTGAAGCCAAGCGTAAAGAATTGTTACGGGTGTGGAAATTCGTTCGCAGATAAGTACAGGAGCTCCCCCTACAATTTAATTGTGAAACACGTAGACAGGAGAGTTACAGGAGAGAACCACTATACGGGGCAGTTAATCTACAGCAGTGATTTCTCAAACACATATTACCACTTAGTAAAAAGCCACATCCAACGAAAAAATCCCGAGTTTTCGGGAATTGTTTACATATCTACAGACCTATACCTTTCAGGTTTGGACGAGGAACAGCGTGCCTTGCTACAGTCTTGTGACTTACAGCTACTGGTTCAGTAGAACTGTACAGTGATGTTTTTAGTTGAAAACAACTAATCACAGTAACCCCCTTTATTTCTTTTTTCGTATAACTGTATGTACGTTTGATGGCGTTCCAGTTCTTGTAAACATCCTTGATCTTTTCTTCCTTATTTTCACACGTTCTGTCGTTAGCAATTCAGGGTTTTGACAAGCAAAGAAAAACTCACGATGTATTTTTGGTTTGAAATATATGTCATGTTGACAAGTTTAAGCTCAATCGGCTAAGAAAATCAAAAGATATTTCTAAGCACAGATTTACCTGACGTGTCACTGATAGAAGTACCTATAACGTTAATAAAAACTTCAATGAAAACATATTAAAAGTGTAGAAGCGCTAGATTTTTTTATGAGCTTCTTGGTGCATCAAAAACTCTTACAGACGCCAGTTTACAAACCATATTACCTGTTTTCTCGAAAAATCACCAGGAAGCTCATTAAATTTAAAGACTAGTGGCTGCAGGGCATATTTGGGCACCGCAGTTAACCCCTCTAAAGACGGCCACAGATCCCCGCCCCTTTCATATGGGATCCGGAGTCTTCTCCTACACGTTTTTGATCCACTGATATGATCCCTTCAATTAACTTAGTGGAATTATATAAAATAATCACCTCCTTCGAATTCCCCCCCCCCCCCCCCCCCCCTCTCGACCAGTTTTTGCGCTGGTCATAAATGCGGAATGCGAGCACTCGTCAAACGAGATTTTGAGAAAAAAAAACAACGGACTGTTTTGCAGTCTATTCCCTTTCAGTGTTTCTCTGACCTCAGCACAGCTTGCCGCGCCGACTGAAGTGGAATCCGATCCTACTCGAGCTCTTGAAATTTAGAAACCAAGAAGAAACCAATTTAATTCGGGTTACCGCATTTCCCACACTCCGCATATCCCATAAAACAAGAGCATTTAGAAAGCCCATTATAGTGCGGAAATGGGATAATGTAGCAAATAATAAAACGATTGCCGTTGAGTGAAATTTAAAATAATCGTCTCACTCGATTAATCGCCGTCCTTCGAATAGTCGCCCACTTTCAGTGCCAAAAAACAAGAAATCATCGCCTCGGCTATTATTTGAGGAAATTTGTAGTCTGCATGCAGACGCCTCTGATTTCCCTTGGATTTACACGCAGGCTGAGGATGTGTACAAAATTAGTTTCACAACATGATGTTCTATTATCCTACTGCTGCCATCAACGCCTCATGATGTACTGCGCCGATAAGCCTCCATCGGTTTTTAGTTTGTTTTGTTTGTGTTGTTGTTCTCGTTTCTCAGGGCGTTTGACATTTCTGTTGTGATTTACTGTTCAAGCAGCAGAACATTGATAATTGTGCAGGAATTTATTTTTGCGGATCGAGAACAATAGGCAGAAAAAAAGGCAAACAGCATTAAAACCCGCGATTTCCGGTGTCGGTGATCAATCGATCAAATGCTTTATTTTAATTTAGTTGAATAGCATTAAAAAATCATGATGCGTTTCCATTTTGAAAGCACAACAGTTCAGTCATGTATAGTGGTAGTTGGATTTCAGTCAGTTTCGAGAATATGGATTCCTCTTTGTTTAGTTATTGTAAATCGCAATGACATATTTTCTAGTCGACCTTTTCCGTCGCCTGACAAACAAATTTAATAAATATGCCCGATTCGCCCGAGTTTCCTTGACAATTGATCAACCCCAATTGTGAAACCGCTTAAGGCTGTTGTGACTGAGATCTCGTTTTTTCGTTATTTCTTCGATATGGGCTTCTTTGGGTTCTAAATGCAATGCTTAAAAGCGAATTGGAATGTCCATGTGCTATTTTATATCCCCCCCCCCCCCCACCTTCCATCACCTTCTCCCTTCACCCGCTAACGATTGCATGTCCACATGCAATTCTTATCGCATCTTTAAAACGGTTAAATTAAATTTTTTATATATATTTTTATATTTTTGTTATTCATTTTGTTACCCTCGACCCTCGACATGGAACCCTCGACATGGAACCCTCGACCCTCGACAAAAAGATAGACTCTTTAAAGTCGTTTTTCGGCTCATTATCATAGCAAGATTGTTTGTAATCTCTGGTAATTTTCTCTTCGAAAATAACAGACACAAAACAGGATCTGGAATTGTTCGGGGAATTGTGACCATGACACTTGCCGCGCGGCGAAGCTGTTTTCTTCACGCAAGCAAAACGGTTTTTCATCTTTTTAGGAAGAATGAGAACATTGATTAGGTTTTCTTGAGTCATCGGGGTTGATCCCAATTTTTAGTTGCAAGTAGAATTCCAGTAACATTCGGAGGTCACAAACAGTTTTAAGTACACGCCAGGTTGGTTCTGGAATATTTAATAACAAAAGCCGTCCTTCAGACGAATAAAATTCTAAGCATCCCATCGCTTTCATCGAACCCGTTGAATCTCTTCACAAATAGTTGTCCATATATCGTTTTTGTTTCGTCCATGTTTACCAAAACCTTTTGTTGATATAAATTTATAAAATAGTAAACATTACATTTGTAACATATAACAGAACTCAAATGTTCGACACCTCGAAACTACGCATGTTGCGATCACTCGTGTGCTATTCTAGTCGCCCAATCGCAGCGCTTGATAGATCCAAAATCCCTTGGAGATCATTAGAAGCCACTCATCGAAAACATCTAGATTCTGATGTTTTCGTATAAGCGAGATTGCTATTGGCTCGGCGCTATCAAAAAAAGGAATCGCACTCTTGCCCAGAGGCTTTCTCGCGGCGAAAATATAAGAGACATGAGAGGTGTGTAATATGAGAGAGATGAGAGCGCGAGAACAGCTTCTGGCACGCAGGGTAATCCCGCACCTGATATTTGGGAGAATATGTCGACTTTGAACAAATTGATAGGATATGTAGGTTTGGAGGATTTTTATGATAATTTTTTCAGGGAATTTTGATATTCAAAATATTTTCTTCGTAACGACCATTTACGCAACACGTCTTTTTAGCTGCTTCAACTTTAGATGCAAATATAATGTTAACCAATTAGAATATAGAAAAAGCCTGACAATATTTTGTTGATTGATCCCTTGTGAAAAACACTGTCAAGTGCAGCTATTTCGCTCTTGTCGCAGCATTCAAGTCCGATAAATTCAATTGTACAACCTCCAGGTCGTTTGGCGGTTTATCGGTAGCCTGCAGAACAGGCGCTTTCTGAGGTGCTCGAGAGGTAGCCTGCTTAGCAGGCGCATGAAAAGTATATGATTTAAGAAAGAACGGGACGCGCGAGCAAGACACGCAAGGAGAGATAGAGAGCCTGACCGAGAGGCCAACGAAAATCGTTTTCCGCCCCTAATCCAATTAATACGGTAGCGCTGCGTGATCCGTCAAAAATTTGACAGAAAACAGATCCCTTCGCGCAAAAGCGCAAATTGCGGGAAAATCCGCAACATTCTGCAACATGTCGGTCGAGAGCGGCGGCGAAACGTTGCGATCCTTGCGATTGCGATCGCTATGATCGCAAGGGTCGCACAACACTTTTTTCTGCGATCGTTGCGATTATATGGAAACCAGGCTTAAGTCTGTATGCTGTTGTAGGTTACCGTGCTTTCAAATCAACATTGGTCAAAAGCTTTTATTGTATTTGGTGGCTCCTTAAAGAGCCGTTTTTTTTTTCAGTAGCAACATCACTGCGCGGTTCCGGCGAAATAGCTCTTCGCAAACTTGACTTGAACTCTTTCCACTGGGCGCGAAGCCGTTTTGCGGCCTTGTTCATCGAGGAAGGCTGGCGACTTGCTAAGAACCAACTTCAGGCTGACGGGAGTGTGGACACTACAACCACCACCGGTGACTGTCAAGCATTTTCTCAGAGAAGAACCAAAACCTGCTCTCATCAGCTCTGCTTTACTGGCAAGGTACGGAGTCCCTCGGAGATCCAGCGGCATATCAGGAAACAGCGATCGCACTACATCGTGTCGCATTGTGATGGTCTCGTTACAGGCCAGGGGTGATTTCAAGCCCTTCTCGAAAAGAAGAGCGAGTCTTTCTCTGGATTCGTCTGCGCGAAGTGGATCGACAGATCCGTCTTCGAAAGCAGCGATGAGCTCCGCCGGCAAGTGGTCGTTCGGTTCCCATGTGTTTTCTGCTGGGGAGTAATTCTGCCACTGTATGAAGTATTCCGTTTTGCTTCCCTTGTTTCGTTTTGCGACTATGCGCTCTACCTCGTAAACACCCATAACAGAAGGCTTAGTATTTGGACGGTATTTCGAAGTAAAGTTACGATCGCGAACATCATTAAGTGATTCACAAACAAAAGAATGCGAATTCCCACTGGAGTCATTGGCGTGGGTCGGTTTGAGGCGGACCCTTGCTCACTTATGAACACACGACAAATAAACTACATCCTGTCTATATAACGTTTTTCTTTCTCGTCCTGCAGCAATAACAATATTTTGGTAAATTGAAGTACTCAGGACTGCGTTTAAGCGCTGCCGAGAGAACGAACGTAAAGATGCACGAACACGGCATTCAAATGACATTGATGCTCGTGTGAATCGCGTATACAAAAAGACAAGCCGGGGGAATTTTTTGTTGTTTGTTTCTCCAAAATTTATTTTTTCAAAGTGCCAGCTTACATTCGCGAGTGGCTAACCCTTCGTGCTTGTCTGATTCGCACTTCAAGCTCGCGAGCCTAAACTAGGCTTTAGGATTTAGACAGTCAGTGGACTCGATGTGACGAATCTCTTTATTCAATGGGTTTGAATAGGGAGCGCGGCCTAATTAGTGGGAAATTGTTAACATTATCGCACCTTAAAATTTACTTCACACTTCCATCCGTTGATTGACAGCAGCTGAATATGCGAAGAGACGAAAGGTATTCCCGAAGCTAAGTAAGCTGACCAATCACAGCCGACTAGTTCTGAACATGCACATTATTATGCCGCGCGTCCTAAAATCGGTCGCTGTAAGTACATGTCGCGAAAGACAATAGCATTCTGCGCGATGTAAATTGCGATCCAAATCGAACCGCGGAAGATAACGAAATTTTTGTTTATCTGCGAAAATCTCTGCGAAGAAAAAAGTCGTAACAAGTCGTAAGTAAAAGAAGCAGAAAAACGACTGTTCGAGTTAAATCAAACAAACGTCGAAAAAGAGAATAGAGAGCAAAGCATTTCCAAAAAGACCGTTTTTGATAATTGATGAAGATATAAAAACAAGGCTGAAGCCAGCTGCAACTAAAGAAACACGCCGGCCGCTCCGACACGGGGAAGCATCTGACTAAAGTCTTCCTGGCAAGGATGGTTTTTAGTGTAATCTTTCGTAAACACATTCGTGCATTTAGGTACAATTTATTTTCTTTATTAAACTCTACCATAGGCAACTGATGTTTTTTGAAGTCGCATCATGTCAGTTCTCAACTTCTTTGCATCAGACGTAACAACGTTTGATAGCGAAAAAAGGTGCTATGATCGAAAAAAATTCGTACAGTTTTATTCAAAACTATTTAGATCAAATATAGAAGTAGACTTAGCAAAAAAAGTGTTTTATTAATTTACGATTCTGTTAAAATAAAGTGTACTATTTTTTTTCCAAAGCCATCAGAGAATCCATGAAAACTAGCTTAACAAGAAATTAACACGCGGCCAAATGAAATGATAAAACTCAAGCACTTTTTCGAAAAATATTTGGTACATCATGACTCCAAATAACCTCTAAAAGTCTAACCTGCCAATCTAGAGTTTCTCGGCAGCTGATCGGTTACCTCGATATAGCACTGTTGTTTTCAATTTGATAATGATCGGAAATAAGATGCACACAATGCAAAGTTCTGAACGGTAAGCCATCGAGTGGACATCCCAGCATGCCACAGAAAGAGACACGCCTATTTTTAACTTACTCTGGAGGTGATGGAAAAAAGGTCGCGGACCCCGAAAGCTTTTCCGTAAAAGTTGAAAACAACTTACATAACTTGTAAAAATGCGCGGTAACCACTACTTTTCATCTTATAAAATGGAAGTACTAAGTCTTTTAAGAACACAATAATTTTTTTGTTGTGGGCAAACGTTATTAAGACAGTATTTTTAGCGAACGTGGGAAAGCTTTTATGGCCGATAATGCTTCCGTTGTGATGATTTTGTAATTAAAAACACATAGACAGAAGTTGTTATGTTACCATTCGTTATGTGTTTTAGAGATTTTAAAATTATTATTGCCTTGTGTATGTAACGGCGAATTCTAAGGAAATCCGCGAAGAAAAATATATTTTTGATTTTTTCGCATTAAAGCTAAATTATCTCTGAAAAATGCGTGGTTACCTCCAATATTTTTTTGAATTCCAATAGCCCCTGCTAAGATCTGGTTTTCCCGCATAGTCAAAAACCAGGCAAAATACCTTGGTATTAGGAGGCACCGTTCTTAAGATAGAAATTTGATTTCCTCTTCACAAGCGTGGGATTTTCGGCTTCACGCTCATGCAAAGAGGTACACACACATGCGTTCCTTGTTTGGCGCATGAACCTTTGTTGAAGGCACGCATTAATTCTCGATTTCTACACTTTTGACCTTTTATAAGCGCGTAATTTTCAGCTTCATGCTTAAAGAACGAGGTATACACACTGCGTTGCTTGTTTGTCGCGTGAACCTTGTTGAAGGCACGCATTAATTCTCGTTTTCAAAAGACTGATTGCCATTATATTAAGCGTGTAAATTTTGGCTTTAAGGTTGAAGAACGAGGTATACACCAAATTGCAATAACGTTGTCATAGAAAAAAGAAAAAAAAAATCAATCAAAGCATGCACAAGAAATATGTTTATGAAATTTTTTTGCACTTTTCCCTTTTCGTAGTGCAACTGTGCACAAGCATTTTTCTATGACAACGTTATTGCAATTATATTAGGCCTATACACATTTCTTGATTGCCTTTTTCCTCTCGTATTTATTTAGGTTGTCTGTCGACTCGCAATGAGATGTATGCATGCATGTATCAGTATGGACCGTAAGCAAGGTTGACGGTCCGTTTTGACGTTCCGTAACAGTGCGGCAGCATTAGACATCGATGGAATAGCTCTATTCAAAATACCAAAAAACATTTGTGAGATGAGTGGGATTTGTGTTAGGCCTGTCATTCTTTTATAATGCCTTCTTGGTTCTCACATTTCGATACCATGTATCACGTGGTTAAAATCGGCCAATATAAATTTACGTTCGCCAAATAAACGTTGAAAGAGCCAGAACAATGATGTATCTACAGGCGCTTATTTTGTTTTTCCTTTCCTCCCATCGCGTGCTTCGCGCTCCGCGCTCCGCGCTCGTTGCTTGGGCTTTGCGCTTGCGTACCCCAAAAAGCGCCTGTTGTGCAGGCATTTTATCGGCTCCTGGCCGTGCGTAAGATAAAAAGACGCTAAAAGTATTATTTTTTATCGCAAACTTTATTTATTTTGGTTTTTATTGATGTATAGTTTGTTATATTACTCTTGAAACTGGCGCATGGATCTTTTTTTTTCGATGGACACCAGCGAATGTTGAGAGTACCCTGAGGGAATAATTAACTTCTTTTGGCAAAGATTAACTGGTGCCTTTTGCCAGGATTTTTTGGTTTTCTCATTACCTCGCGGGCAAAATATCGGAACCCAAGCGATCGTGAAAGACGGACATGTCCCCACAAACAAAAGGAAATGTAAAGACAAAAAGTCATCAAGTCTAAATGCATTTGTTTCCCTCCCAAAGTTGAGGGTCTCAATGAGTTGGTGGCTTTTACGGTTAACGGTTAAAATTTTGGCTTTTTAACGGTTAATTTCTTCCCGTTACGAAAAACGGACAATTTAAATTAATTTTCATTGTTTTAAAAGGTAAAAATTAACTTCTATTATTTTAAAAAGTTAAAAATTAATTGTAAAACGCATTTAAGGTCTTATGACCATTATGGAACAAGACACAAACTCACATAACAACATAACAGTCTTAACAAGAGATGACAAATAAAAAACTGTGGCTAGAAATGTATTTTTATGGATGCCATTTTTTACGCCTAACGCCAAACGACTAAATTTTGTAGCCGTTTTACGACTAACGCTTAACTCCATTGAGACCCTCATAGCTGCACGCAGGGTCCGGAAAGGCGCTATTGGTTGGGTCGGAAAACAAATAGGGACACAATTAAACAAAGCGTGATATCGGTCACACCTGAAAGAAATAAGGGTAGTTTTAGAGAAACAAACATACATTTGTATTTTAAAATAACTACCATAAACGAAACGAGGGGAACAAACAACGAAAAGGTAGATCCATATCGCACAAGTGTGGAACGCCCCTTTAAATGGTGCACTTGCGAGAGACATTTAATGCAAATTTTAAAATAGGCTCCTTTGAGGAGCATGTGTCTACTGCGTGGTGCTTCAATTTCCGACATTCTTTGCTGTGTACACTATTGGGATTTGCTCACTCCTGGGTCATAAGCTCACTTACATAATCACTGATTTGGTTGGTACTTTGGCATATTAACCCTATTCAGCCTGGGGTGTTTTTTAGTTTCTGAGCCTGCGGGGGGGGGGGGGGCACATTGTGCCCCCCCCCCCCCCCCTCGTAACTTCAAGAGCATTAAGGCTATGACAATGAACATTGTTTTTTTCTTAATTCAAAGGTATAAATATGCAAATTTCAAAAACATGGCTGTCAAAATCTTGTTGTCATGGAAACATCAAGTCGCGTGATCAAAAAATGGTCACATAAAATCGTTGCCAGCGATAAATTTTAGGAAAAGTTACAAAGTTTGGTGGCGTTTGAATACATATTAAAGAAGTTATGAATGTTGAAAGTTTGTGCCCCCCCCCCCCCCCCCCCCCCCCCCACCCAGGCCGAATAGGGTTAAAGGTTAGTTGGTTGCATGTTCGTTCATAGCAATAAATAATATTGTGAAAATACAAATTCTTATTTTCGCTGGATTTTCATCAGACTCCAATTGTGCTTTGAAATTGGACAGCTCAGGAACTATTTCACATAATAAAAATTACATAAATCGGCACTTGTGATTGATGGTCTAGTGGAATAAATTGGCGTTTTGTGAGCGAGCGAGCGAGCGAATGAGGGATATGTGGCGGTTCCTATTTTCTTTTCATCCTAGGTAGCTATGTATGTTCTGAGTATTGTTTCTGAAAATCCTAGCTACTTTTGTCTGTTCTGACAGAGTTGGCTGCGAGTCTTGCATGTGAGTTCGCAGCTGCTAACTTAATACGCTAAAAAATCCTGCTGTCTTATGTGCTCTGAATATTGCCAATGAAAAACCTAGCGAGCTTTACCGACTTGTTGCCGGGTTAGCAACGAACCGAAAGTCTGGTGAAACAGAAAAGCTATAAACAGAAACCACAACAAAACTTTTAGACAACACTAAGTCTTTCTTGACTAATAAGAGACCAAGAGGAATCGGTATACACGTGGTCTGAGGGGGCTGAGTAAAATCCAAGATACGGGCACTATTTTCAGTAATGGTATGATTCGTAATAAAAATATAGTTCATATTTTTTAGTTGTTTTTTCACTTTGTTTTAAGAAAAACAATTGCAAAACAACAGCTCACCTTTATTTATAATTGTAATGATAAATATTGCGATTGTTGTTCAAATTATGAAGTATGATTCTTGCCAAAGTTTTTTTAAGCTTAGCACATTTACACATTCAAACAAATACGAAACCTTCGGTAGAAAAGCCATGATATAAAAAAGGTATAAGATGGATTTAAAACCATGCAAGTTACAGCCAAACGTATATTAGCACACATTGGTTTTGCTTTTTATTTCTGTGTGTATGTGTGTATAGCTGTGCCTATGTAAATAAAGCTGTACGTGGTGACAAAACAAAAAAGCAACAACACAGCCAAACGATTATTAGCGAACTAAGTTTTCTACTTGAACTTCAGGTACTTGGAAAACAACTAAGAAAGAAAGTACGAAATAATGTGATATGCAATAAGCATTATGTTCACTGACCTGTTGTAAATATTTTAAAACATATTATTTATGTATACAGTAGGTTGCTGCCCGTTCGCTGCAATATATATTTACGATGCTTTATTATTTCATTCTTGGTTGTCCATACTTTACTATTCTCAACCAGTGTCCCGTCTTGGAAGGTGTAGTCTTCCTAATCATGCTCCGGATGTATATAAACTGATTTTACATTTAAGAACCTGGTTTCACGTTTATGACAAAAAGTAAGTAAGTAAGAAACTCAAAGTGTCTGGGTATTTAGCCTAAGGGCTAAGTCCACTAACAGATCAGTTATGTACAGAGACCGTTTGCCCGTAAGTCCCTTTTTATTACTAATGTACAGCGCGTCTAACAAAAATAACAATGATACTAAGACATCTCGTGGGTGACAAAATGGTACTGAACCTTTTTTTAAATCGTGAATGCGCACAAGAGAACAGAACCCTTTGAATTAGCTAACTGTTTATGAATTTAAAAGAACAACTTAAGTGTACTGAAAGTGGTATAACTTTGAATGCATCTAAATGTTCAACAGAGTATTAAAAAATCAAGTTTCAATTCTAACACTGTTGGCTGCATATAAGAAGAGCCCAGACTAATGTTTAACGCGGGTTAGGTGTGTTCTCACAACGTAGAAGTCAATATAAACCCGGCTGGGAATTAATAGGGAGTTTGCTAGATTTATTGGGGCAAACGGTTATGTATATCGCGTTTTTTTAAACTGAGAATTGAGTTGCTTCCTTGCAGAAGAGACAGAGTGACTTCAGCGTTAATAGTGGCTACAATCTCTTTCTTCAAGGATAGCAAAGAAATGCGACGTAAACAAAATATTAACGAAACATTCTGTGACGCATCATAGCAAGATAAATTCTTCAACATTTTAATAGCCGGAGGGGCTTAGGGAGTTGCCATAAACCACAACCGAGATTTACCGCGAAAAAAATGCAAAACAGCAAAGCCTTCTGAATAAGTGATTGACCGAAAACCAAAATGAAAAATCACATTGTTAGAGAACTAAAATGTTGCTCAAGTTTATAACTGTAAATTGATAGACCGTATGTGTTTTAAGACTGTCATAGCATTTATATTTTTTTCACGTCTTGGATTTTTTAGTCCTAATTTGCCTTCTTCGATCCAGTTCACTGTTGGTATATTGTTTAAGTTCTAAATGAGTATCCTTGTGGTAGAACGCCCTTATGTACCTTTCCTATGCACATGCACTCCTACCTGTTCCTATCTATATAAGAAGCACAAACATGTTTACAACAGACTATACAGTTGAATGAAAATTAGCTTGTAAGTCACATATAATGAAGACTACATGTGTCAAGAAAGCTAGCAAGATTCCCTAGTACCATCGCAAACTTATCAAGCGAGTTGGCTGTAACATACTAAAGGGTGAATGAAACCGAATCACTGCAAATAATTGAGTTGGAATTATCAAAAAGAACGCATGGAAAATTACCCAAAACAACGTAAACAGCAATGTTCCCCTCTAAAAAGTCCAGAACGAAATTGCAAGAAAAAAAAAAGAACCAATAAATGTAGGCAGTGGCGCTTGCCAAAAAAATGTTACAAGCTTGGATAAAGCCAGCCAATACCAAAGTTATGTCAGATTCATACTTATACCCCCAATCGTGGTACAATGAGATTAATGAATAAATTGTAGGTGGGCCGGTGGGGAGATTATTGGAATCACTACCTTGAGTGGTCATGTGTCGAAGATCACATTACATCACTTAAAATAACTTTAGTAATGTGTAAAGCTGACATATGCACCTTGGGTGTTTGGCTTTTCAGAAATCCCATATCGATCTAATATTATTGAATATCAATGAAAATATTCTAAAATGTGCTAAATGAAGCGTACGGAAACAAAACATTTAACATTTAACTGGTTAATAATTTAACTGTTTTAATTAAGCCCACATTATTCTTTTTTGAAACACATTTAAAGATTCAAACAATAAATTCGAAAACTTTGGTAGAAAAGCCATCTATTTTTTCTTGACGACCATGTCAAAAAGTGTCGATTCAGTGAAATTGGAACGGCTCATTATGGAAACAAAATGTTGCTTTTAGTAGGCCCTTTCCAAAAGAAAACATGCAGTTGTAGAAAAACAATGGCATTCTGGTAAAGCAAAAACTTGAAAGTTTCAACGATCAAAAATAATTCATAATTTCATAATACTATGGCGCACCACGAAATGGACTTAAATGTGATAATTATTGATAACATTAGGAACTAATTGGGAAAGAAGGTGTCGAAATTACAAAGGACACGAAAGGTGTGATGCGTCTTACAACGCAATTGAATAAATGAAGACGGTGCCTCGAAAAGTGGTTGGTGACCATTCTTACTCTATACTGATTTCAATAAGCTCCTGGTCTCGGGATACCATTCTCTTCGACACGATGGCCACGTTACTTGCTTACCGTGAGAAGACCCGACACCTTTCTAAGAAACAAGTCTCAAAAGAAACAGTAGTACTTTTCAATACCATCAACGTGGAGACCTTCTTCCCTCTGAAAAACTGGCCGGAAGACATCACAATTTATTTTTAAAACAACCCTATTGGGGACAGAGACACGTTTAAGCCGATGTTGTTTTGTTTGGGCGATGGCTGTTTCGCACCAGACTTATTACCCAACTGGATAATACTTTTACAAACTTGGGCGCCACAAAAAGAGGAGAAGAGGGCCAGACAGTTGGACTTCATCCTAAACGATCAGGATAGAAAAAAGAACACCTGGTTGTATTTCGACCTCGATTACAAGAATCTGTTGTACCTCAACGGCCTGCAGAAACAGTAAGGACAAGTATCGGCCGTTCTGATGACAGTGTAACAACAAAAACACCCAAAAAAGAGACAACAAAACAGTAATAGCCCCCCCCCCCCCCCCCCCCCCCACCAAAAAAAAAAAGGAGACACCATTTGTAATAAAATATTTTAACCAACATAGTGAGTCAATTACGTGACAACAATTTCGTAAAAACTTGGGTGGCCTGTGATTATTTCCATATATCGTCGATTTCTATTATCAGCCGAGCACAATAACTGCAGACTTCTCAACTTTGCATAACTTCTAGATCTGTTCAATATTCTCCCAATTTGAACTGGTGGTTCGTTAGTTACGGCGTCAAAAGTACTTTCTTTTCACTTCTTTACTAAAATATCTTTTTTTCCTGCGGGTATTTGTCGAACAATAAAATAGAGAAGCTTCCGCCTTGGATATTCTCAAATAACACGGAGTTGAGAAGATTGTAAGTTTCACACCTTAGTTTGTTTGTTATTATGAGAGTAGTAAGCATTTTTCAAGTTAACACGTCTGCTAGTTTTCCATTGCCGTTGTCATCGTTGTTTTTTTATCACAATTCCGTGATGGAAGAACATTCGTCTTCAGATAATGTGATATAGTAGCTGCTTTGTATTTTGATAAGTCTGATAATGCTGTGTGTTAGTCTCAGCTTATTGCGTCGACGAAGGAGACGCTTCCTAATCTTGTCGGCTAGGCGGAACGAATCGAGAAAAGTGTCGGTACCAAATCTGCGCCATCTTGAAACGTCACAACAGTATCCAGCATTCTTAGCGCGTCGTCTAGGCTAAGCGGAACGAATCGAGAAAAGTGTCGGTACCAAATCGGCGCCATCTTGAAACGTCACAATAGTATCCAGCATTCCCAGCGCGTGGAAATCAGGCATCATCCTGGGGAGCTGGGGTTCCGAAATGTCACATGTGAATAATCTATTTGTCTTGATTTAGTTTCGGATATTTTCCCGATTTTGGAATCGTACGGCTCAATATTTCAATGCCTGGTAAAAGTACGCAGTGGAAAAATTGGACGAAGGTTCTTCTCCGGACCAAGTAAGTTGTTGGGTCTCTTTGGAATCAAGCAAGAAGTTACAGATTTTCCTCGCTACCGTTCTGGTATGTTTTGAATGTTCTATCTTGATTTTGCTGTGGTTCTCTGCCTGATTTGGGAAGCTTTCACCTAAATACCGACGTCGTTCTTCGCGATGTTCTACGTTACGGTGCAATTCGCTTATGTCTTGTAGCAATAATTCACTGACCGGCCACGCCAGGGGAACGCAGATTAACTTTACAGTGCTCGAAATTGCGCCTGTATCGGGCGCATTTGCGACTAAAGATTTCGCAATTTTGTGACTAAAATTTGTCTAGCTAATAAAGGAATTATATTCAACAGTCTTGTGTCTTACTTGCAACTGGTAGTTGTAATTTTATCCGAAAAATCCTGCGAAATTCACGTTGAATGTTGTGTGACTTAATCGTCGGTGTCCAAGAAGTTTATCACGGGAGCACTTTTTCAGGCTTTTCTCAGAAATTTCTCATTTCCGGTTCCGGTATTAGTACATCTACTGAGGAGTATGATTTCAGAATCGGAGAAATAACCGAAATGAAATCAAGACAAATATACCATTTATATGTCGTAAAAATCTGAGACCTTTCGGAATACACAGCACGGCAGGATTTTGCCCGATCCCACGGCGATATCGTGAATTTGTTTGATGTCGGCCCGACGTTTATCTCGCGACAAATCCCTTTTAAACAGTGGCTGAATTAATTCATGAAACTAAGGTACTAGGTCAAGACGAGGTGACACGGGATAAGGAGACGCACTATAATCTATGATTACTACTAGTTTTATATTATCTCATTCTGAAACGTTTTTTTATGCCGCTTATAAGCCCCCCGGATATAACACACCCTCCCCCCTTGAAAGCTAACTGAAAACCCGGTATAACAGGTGAGTTGTCAGAAAGTACGCATCTTGCATGGCAATGGTAGCGACGGACAGGGGTACCCACGGGAAAAATGACAAGTTTGTAGTATTGAATCAGTTCTTTCAGTTTCGGCCTTTATTTTCGTTTGATTCAAGGGTTGTGGGAGTCAAATGCAATTAAGCCTTCCTGCGACCCGCATCATTGGCTTTTTTCGTTTAATAAATAATCTCTCCCCGGTCCACTGAATATTATAGCTTAAAACATGTAAATGTTGTTTTCAAAGCTTTAAAGACCTGTTTAAGGGCCCATTTTGCTGTTTCGTTCTTAAGCTCGCCGTCATTCCAGCGCTTAAAATTCAATTAAATCGAATGCGAAGTTGGTATCAAGCTAAAAATAGCCTTCACGGATAAATCTCTCAGTAGCGCTGTGTTCACGGGCCACCAAAAATAATTTCAGAATAAATAAAAGACAGATTCAGCTATAATGTAGTGTTGTGTTTTTGCCTAAATCTCATGTACCAGACTGCATTTTACTAATTCGAAGTTTGCTTAAATTTGCCTTCTTGTTTACATGGCGAAGATAGGTATTTTGAAAATAGGTCACTAAATAGGTTCTTTTAGTAAAATAAAAAGAAATTCTAAATTTTGCCACTATCGTCGGATTCTCGATATTTACAGACATCCGCTCTTAATTATTTGGAAAGAGTATTTTTCGAACAAACAATTGTTATTTTTTTAGTGGTAGCTGTAAATAATGTCAAGACAAGACAAGACAAGACATTTATTATCATAATTATCGGCATGTACAATTTCTTGGCTAGCCTGCGAATACAGCCGCCTCTCATCGCTCCCGGCCGCAAGAGGCGTTCGCGCGAACGCCCCTAGCGGCCGGGAGCGATGAGAGGCGGCTGTATTCGCAGGCTATTTCTTGGCACGCAGTTAGCAAAAAAGTTGCCTGTTCCAGGCTCCGAGATAGTGGGGAACGCGCGAAGTAAAAAAAAGGCAAAAATCGCGGGGAACTGGGGAGAGGGGGAGAGGGGGAGAGGGGGAGAGGGGCGGCGGAGCCTGTAAACATTTCTTTACCGACGCTCTTCCGTCCTCTTTTGGCAAGTTTTGCGATTATCCAATTTTCTGTCGTCAAAATGTCAATCAACAGAAATCGTTCTCGGATTTCTCGCGCGCGTATTTCGCGCAAAAGCACGTGCAAGAATGCGAGGAAATCCGCATGTCTTGCAAGACGCGTACGCCGACGAAAATACTGTCCTCGAATCTCGAAGTCCACCTTTCAAAGTGCTGCAGATTTTGTAGGAAAAACGTGGCATCTAGAGGAACCAAGGTTATTGACTAAACTAAACAAGCCGATGAAAAGATAGATAGAACATTTGATCCTCCCGCTATCATTCTACAATTAACGTCTTCTACTAGACTCTTTCAAAGTGAGACAAAGAAACTTCATTGTTATGCCAAAAGCTAGCAAACAAACGACGCATAACTAAATATTCTAAACGGCTCTGATCTGGAAGCGTAAATTCCTTCTGGCAGTATCACAGCTAGAGATTTTTTCCTAAGATCAAAGAAACAACAACATTTAGAACAACAGGCCTGTTATATCTTTGTTCCAAAGGGAAAAATCTCTCAGGCACGTACTTGGGATAGATTTCTTCTAAAGCTGGACTAAAATGCTTTTAGCGACGAGCAGGATTTGTGTTAGGCCTGTCACATTTTATAACAACGATTATTATCGCCAGGCGTGGAAAGAGCTGAAATATCAAGCTTTCCCCGTAACCGGTCGGCAGAATCGCGAAGGCATCTTTACCACGCGCCAAGTTTACAAGGCATTCTTGTTGCTCTTTCCTGAGCGCTTCTATATTGGGAAAATCGCGCAGAAATTCGTCCAAAATATTACATAACTTTGATTCCTCTTCATCACACGCGAGGATCACGTACGCCATCGTTATGATTGACAAGAATAATGTACATAGCGAGATGCTGACATTACCTGTCAAAACGAACCAATCAGAGGGTATACCAGGAGCTGGTATACCGGAAAGAGCTTTTTAAAGAAATGTTTACAGGCTCCGCCGCCCCCCTCTCCTTCTCCCCAGTCGCCCCCCTCTCCTTCTCCCCAGTCCCCCCCCCCCCCCCCCCCCCCCCCGATTTTTCTCTTTTTTTTTTTTACTTCGCGCGTTCCCCACTATCTCGGAGCCTGGAACAGGCTAGCAAAAAAGACGCCAGTCGAGCCGTGCCAAATTAAATCTATTACAAATCAGATATTAATGGTAATAAGTAAAAAGCAAAGAAAAGAAAAGAAATATGTGTAATAAATTCAAAGCAAGAAAATCTGTTTAACGCAAGCTGTAAAAGAAGCTAAGGTTTAGGATTTCGCGATTTTATTTCTCGTATAATCATGGTAGTGTCAATGTAATCATCTTTGTCTTTTAATATTTCAAAGGGCACACTGATTAATTTTCGTTTAAACACATATTTTGACATATCTCTCATACTACCTGGTATCTCATTCCATAATTTAGCGCCAAAAATTGGGACGGCTTCTTTTTTGATGTACATATTGTTTTTCGAGGATGCTCTTGTGTTATATGCATGAATGGATTATATCTGTGAGAACAAATTAACGATTTTTGAGGGTGCAGTATTAGTATGAATATCAGGCATTAGGTAAGATACAGACTTAAAACAGAGAAAGCTAATTGGCAGGATATTTGCATCAATGAAAAAAGGAATGGCATGAACATTTCTGTTGGCAAAAAATATGAAACGGAGAACTTTTTTCTGAAGCAATAATTCATTGGGGTAACTTTTAGAGATTGAGAAGAGCCAAATGCATCGTTGCTTTAACACGGTGCGACACTATCTTAACTTTGTGTTGCACGCTCTACAAATTAAACATCTTAAAGTGTAGGATGTGTGCTCAAACCATTTTAACAGCACAACTTTCTCTTTTACACGTACAAGCGCACCGTATCGCAAAGGAGTGATTTTTTATAACTCACACCTCTTAAATCTAAACGAGCTGACTTAAAACTTGAGCACGCGCAACTTTGCAGGGGCGGATCCAGGATTTTTTTTTAGAGGGGGTGCACCTCTAAGGAATGACGTAACTGAAGGGTGACGTAAACAAATTTTAAAAGCGAACAACGCAGACTAGACAAGTGGGGGGGGGGGGGGGGGGGTGGGAGGGGGGGCGGTGGGAGGGGGGGGGGTAGCGCACCCCCTGTACCCCTACCCTAGATCCGCCTCTGCTTTGTGTTCCAGTAATCGTATAAGTAAAAGTCAAAAGAGGCTTAAAGCTCAAAAAACTATATCAGTTCTAAGAGTTTGATTTCAGTTTTGTACCTTTTGTCGGTGTAGGCGGCAAAAGGTGTGACTTTTTCTAACTCGCGCCTTTCGCAGACATAAAACCTCTTTGCGAATCCCTACTTATCTCTGTATAAAGTAATTAAGAACGATTTTGATGGACAATTTTGGACAATAATTAAGATTTGATGGACAAAGATTGATGAAATAAGAATATTATCATCCACGTCAACGCCGGCTCTGTCAAACGCTTCAATGATATCAACGCTCGTGCATATGGTATCAACTTTGAAGGTGACAGAGCGGTCTTTGGCTAAACGCGTCTGAAGTCCATTAACCCGCCAAGTACTTTTGTCGACCGGTCGAAATGTCGCACCAGTATTTTTCAATCTCTGCAAAGGCTTAGGCACCGGGATCTCGGGTGTACTTGTCTGCGAAAACATCTCCTGCGTTGGTTGGCTCGGCGGGATTTCACTAGAACGTTCTGAGTCGTCAAAGAGAACCGGCGTCTTTTCTGCATCCATTGAATCTTCTCTCTGCTGTTTGTTTTGGACCATCTGAAAGATATAATCCAAAAAAGGACTAAAATAGCCCCGCTCGCTTGGCACCTTGACGGGGTCCTTGACTTTGCCGAAAGGCGCGATCCTGCAGTTGAAAACAACTTGATACGAACAGATCGACAACCTTGCTTACAAAATTAACATGCTGTATAACTGAAGAATGCAACAATAGAACTGAACCGACTTATATGTCGCAATACGATCTCAAATCTCTGATAAAAACCAGATCACCTATACGGGGGGCAATTATCTATTTTAAATGAAATTTTAAAATACCCAAATTCCCCCCTTTTTGCTCCCAATACGAAAACAACAAACAGTTTTTGGCCGAAAGAATGAGTTTATTAAACAATAACAAAAACAAGTTACAAAGATCACGAGCTAAAAACTCGATAAAACTAATTCGAAGCACAAAACGAAGGGCCAAACACAAAAGAAACAAGCTGGGAGCAAAAAGAGGGGAAAAAACCAAGGGGAAAACGAAGACTAATTAAACAATGGAATCCCTCATGCGGGAACTAACTGACCGACATAGTATCAAAAGAAAAGTCAAAATAGCACTTATAAGCATCAGATTTCCAATCACCCATAACCTGAATAAGTTTCCCAGGAACTCCTGAACAAAAGGCATACATGTAAGTAGCCCCACCCCGGCGAAAGGAGTGTCCTGTGTAACACCCCGCCGAGGGGACATCAGCGCGCACTAACAAGTTAAAGTTAACCTAAGGGGAAAGGAAGACGTATGAGGATAATCTGTACCATGAAAAAGATGAAAAAGTCGAGCCCCATTAAGGTAATTACGGATAGCCCCTACGGTGAGGGTGCGGCTAAGAAACTGCAGGTAAACACAAAACATGCTCAGAAACGGGCACATGAGTAAAATTAAAATACAAACTAAACAGGAGATAAGCGCGCCACTGTGACTGAAGATTTTGATAAGTACCCGGACGATAAGCAGCTAACCGTGTCTTCTTAAGATCAGCTCGTAACTGGCGCAACTCGACAACTGAAAAGAAAAATAAAGGATTCCGAAATTACTAAACTATAGAGAAAGGTTAATCTAAAACTGGTAAAAGAAAAATAATGTTGAGGGACAAGCCACTCCATGCGCGCCTGCCGCCAAACTATTCATGAAAAACATGAGCCGTACTGCTACTAAGATGCCAGCGAGAGAGAAGATCCACGGCCCAGTTAGACTGCCCCTCAAGGTGAACAGCACGCAGTTCAAAATCATGAATGGCGGCAATCAGCCACAGTTCACGAAGACAGTCATTCATAAACGAGTTCCGAGACTTGTGAGAGTTAATCACAGCAACAGTGGCTTGATTATCACAGTAAACCAAGATCCGAAGACGCGACCATCGATGACCCCATAACTTGCATGCGATCACCACAGTAAGTAACTCAAGGCCGTTGATATCCAAACCACGAGACATGGCAGAAGAAGGAAACTTACAATGAAAGAACTCATTGCCACTAACCCCGCCACAACCTGACAAACACGCGTCCGTTGAAAATACTGCGTCGGGAGCAGACCAGGGAGCAGAGTAGACGAAGGACACGCCATTATACTGAGGAAGAAAACGTCTCTACCACGCCAAGTCACGATGGAAGTCATCCGAAAGTCCCACTGTAGAGCGAGAGTCACTGTCCGATAAAGCTCGTAAAAGTTCTAAAATACGTGATAAAAATATGCGGTTCTGCTTGACACATTTAGACACAAATACGAGCTTTCCGACCAAAGACTGAAGTTGAGACTTGGATGCTACGGTGAAGTTGGCCCATTCGGAAAAAAGAGTCGACAGTTCAAGCAAGCGCTCGCTGGTGACGGACATAGTCATAGAAACTGTGTCAAATCGTACGCCCAGAATGGTCATGCCAGTCGAGGGCGGTTCCGCTTTTTGTTCGGACTCTTCTAAATGCAAATTTCGCAGGAGATCCCCCAGGAAATTGTATGAGGCAAGCGCAAGGTCGGGATGAGCCACGCCTGTAAAGTCATCCAAATAATTAAGTATGTCATGGCCATGCGCGGCGCACATTTATCGAACCGCGTTGGTAACGCGCTGGCAAGCTATGGCAGCTGACCGCAGATCCATTGGCAAAACCGTATCAAAAAACATTTGATTCCGCCGGGAATAACCGAGGAGATGATAATCCCCTGGATCCACGGGGAACTGTCGATAAGCACGCTTTAAGTCTCGTTTAAATAACAGGCAGCCTGGACCTAAGGCAAGAATCTGAGCGGCGATGTCATCCACGGTAGGGTAAACCAATTGGAAGTCAACACCGAGATACTGCTTCGAAGGAATCCCGTCGTTCACGGAGGAGCCTTATAGGCCAGCTCAAATCCACATAATACGTCGCTCGAACTCGCCCTTAGGGATGGAATTCAAGGGTGACAGCACGACGTCAGAAGCGAAGGAGTTACTTGCAAAGGGACCAAGAGCGGCGCCGTAGGAACGTTCGGTGTGTAGATATTTATCAATAGCCTCGGGGAACAAAACGGCGCCCTGATGATTGCGTTGTTGAGTGACAGGTAAGGAGTCACGAACATAACCAACCGGCCAACCGAACTCTAAGTAATCGCAAACTATGTAGTCATCATAATCGGCTAACAAAGATCTCCACAACAGTATATTTAGTCTGGAAGGAACGGGAACACGACAAACTTGATGATTAAAAGCGCCCGAGGCATAAACAGTGTCATGTAAGAAGATACCGTAAGCGGTATCATCATTGACAAGAGCGAGTGAAGAAGACGTGTCACGCGCCACATTGTCCAGTACACGATCTATGGAGGAGACTGGCGACTCATCGTCGAGTGAACTATCACACGCCGAAACCGGAACAAAAACATCAGAATCACAAGTCGTTGATACGAATACATCGTGAACAATGTCTCGAGTGTCACGCACAGAACCACAAAAGTCAACATGGTCACAAGTCACGCAAGGAACACTGGAATAATCACGATTTAGTAAGTCACGAGATAAATCCACGGTGGGAGATATGAAGGAAATCGGAGCAAAAAGGTCATGATCACCAATCTCTGGTGAGAATAAGTCTTGAACAGTGTCTCGAGTATCACGCACAGAACCACAAGGTTCAACAAAGTCACGAGTCAAGCAGGTAACACTGGAATAATCACAATTTTGTAAATCGCTGAATAAATCCACTACGACAGATGAAGAGGACTCATTCGAGATCAGTTTAATATTGTCGTTAAGACAGTGCTGTTCAGAGAAATCAGTGATCAATAGGCTTGAAGCCTGAATTAATTCCCGGGACGAATTAATACACTCATGAGAATCAGTGGGTGAAGAAACGGGAGAACGAGGAGAAAACAATAAAGTCTCGTTGCGCGATGAAACACGGGCGCGCGTTAGTCACGTGGAATTGCCAGAGACGGTAGGGGGGTCAACATCCGATGTCTGACGTAAAGGGCATTGTTCCGAATTTTCGCGAATGAGCACGCCTCTTCCGTTCACGAACCCAGCAGGTCGCACAAATATGGCGGAGGAATTTCGCTTCGCCGCTCAACAAACCAGAGTGATCATGAGAGAAATTACACGTGCCACGCTGATAATCCCGGCAAAATAACACGGGCCGCGAATCTTTAGGTGCTGACTGGCGGACACTAGTTCCAGACGATTTAAAATGCCCTTGAAGGATACGCGCATCTAAATGATGAAATGAATCACCCCTGGCAGCATGACCACGCTCGATCTCTAAAAGTACGGCTCCATGATAAGCTAGCACAGCGTGCCACTCATAAGTCATGGCAAGATACATTAAATGAATCAAATGCTCCTCTCGTGCGTATTTTCCCGTAGTTGATAACTTTCGAGAGTACAAAATAGTGGCGTAACCGGCCACAAACTCCTCTATCGATAACTTATCGTAGGTGACCTCTTTCGAACACGCGGCTAGGTTTAGTTCACTGTGAGGCCACAACTGGGGGCGAATGACTTTGCTAGTAGGTTTTACTGTTTTTCCAGAACGTAACGACTTACCAGCCGATCGTCGGGAAACTCGTCGGCTTCTGGAATCGTCAGATTCTTCACCATCGTCTGCATCGCTATCGGAACTGGAACAATCGTCTCCAACGGCTAACTGGGCGAGTTGTTGCGCCACACGATCTTGCAAGGTCTCATCCTTCCTCAGGTTATCGAGAGTCTTCACAGGGCGTGAGTCCGGCTGGGGAACTTGCACCTGGACAGAGGAATCGGGAAGAGACGGCGAAGACTTGGAAAGGGTAGCCCTTTTTTGCTGTATTTTCGCTCGAAGCACCGCCCCCTCTTCTTCCAGCACTTGGAACTCCTCCTCCCGCTGTAGCGAAGCGAGCTCCTCGCGAAGCAGGCAGCCCGCTTGCAGGATTTTGAGAGACCTCGGTCATCTCCTCAACACTATTTTAAAACTTCAACAACAGAACCAGAGACTGCAGCTGCGTCGGTTTCATCTGCTTCGGCGACCACTGCGTCGGGACCGTCGCAGTTTTTGGATGGCGGACCAACAGAATGATTTAACAAAATGATCTTACAACCAGGACATCGTCGTTTACGTGCCATCATAAAAGGTAAATACTAAACATACGAACAGACCGACAACCGTGCTTACAAAATTAACATGTTGTATAACTGAAGAATGCAACAATGGCCGTTTTTATACTAGAGACGCATTATCCGTCTGGACGAACTTGGGCAAACATTTGTAGTTCGTCTGTTTATGCGTCTCTAGTATAAAGATGGGCACAAGACGCATTATCCGTCTAGACGAACTATCTTTCGTAGTGCGTCGTTCAAGACGCATTTCGAAAAATAGTTCGTCTAGACGGATAATGCGTCTTGTGCCCGTCTTTATACTAGAGACGAATAACCAGACGAACTACAAATGTTTGCCCAAGTTCGTCCAGACGGATAATGCGTCTCAAATTGTTCGACCCGTCTTTACACTAGACGCATAACATATCAGACGCATTATTCTTCTGGACGGATAATGCGTCTCTAGTATAAAAACGGCCAATGGAACTGAACCGACTTATTGTCGCAATATGATCTCAAATCTCTGATAAAAACCAGATCAACTATACGGGGAGGCAATTATCTATTTTAAATGAAATTTTAAAATACCCAAATTTGTAGATTACAGGTCACTGACTACTAACCTACATGCAACTTAAGGCTACAACTTACAATGTACTGTACATGTGCATTTAGAAATACTCTAATTAAGCCAAGTGTGTAAGTTTTCATCTGCTTTTGTGGCAGTCTGAGCACATACAACCTTAGCAACTAGTATTATTTTAGTATCACACTGGTTATTTATAAAGGCATATTCCCAATCCAGTGCATGTTTTGGTAGCCTCCCACGCAGTCGTTTTTAGGGGTATCGTGGGGGAGTGAAACACGATACCCCTAAAAACGACTGCGTGGGAGGCTAATGTTTTGGTTGTGTGGTTCATAAATTAGTCATGTAAATATCTTTTAGTACATGTCTTAACCATATTTTTTTGGTCAGTTAAAAAATTAAAAAAAAATAATAATACTTATGTTGTAGGTTGAAATGAAATTCAGGTTAAAATGATTTCAACCTAGCTTGATTTTGAATTACCTTTGTTTCTGATTTATGATAATGATTTATGAATCAAAGTCGAAAGAAATTCAAAATCAAACTGGGTTGAAATCATTTTAACCCGGCTGAATTTTAACCTACAACACTTATATCAATGCTATTTTGAGTATATGCTGTTGATTTATTTAATTTTTATACATATTATTTGCATTTTAAAGAACATTATTGATTAACATACCTGAACAAGAGGCCACCTGTATGTTCCGTCTATCTATCTCTGTCTGTTGCCCTTTCCTTTCTTTTATCGTTACACGTGAAAATTCTCTGCATGCAGTTTTCAGGCCCATAATCAGCCAAGGCCTTATTCAACAAATCAAGACTGCCAATACGATAGGCAAACAAGCTTAGTGAGCCTAAAAGTTGTTCGCAATTCCTCATTTCACAGTGTAGAGAGCAGAGATTAATACTGCTCAAGTCTTCCTCCAGTAGAAAATTAAGGTCATCGCGTAGTCCTGAACACCTGAAAAAAAAAACAGAAATTAGGTGTTTTCTTTTACTGTTCTACATGGATTGGCCCTTTTCTGATGTATAAATTGATAACATGTATGATTTCTACAAGTTTGAAGTTTATAAAGCAGATAGCAGTAATGTTACATCAATTAGCCAGTATAAATGTATATGTTGTAGGTTATATTTTATTTTCACTTGTCTGAGGTTATGTTAATGAATCTGGGACAAAGGAAAATAAAATTTAACCAAGTGTGAAATAATTTTTAACCTAAAATAATTTTAACCTACAACATATACAGAGATTTTTGTTTCATTGTATTGTACTGCATGAGCATAATCATGGCTTCTTAAGACTTCCTTCCCTTTTTACTTCTTTTCATATTGTGTATGTTATATTAATATTAAAAAAAAAAACCTTTAATCCATGAATGCAATTAAAAAAATGAGTTCTGGTTGCATGTTAACTGATCTATGTATGTTGAAATGGTTACCTTCCAATGTTTGCTTTTGATCTTAAGCAGTTCAAACAGGCTTCATCTGCATCAGTCCCATGAGATGTACCTGCCTGCAAATAAGACCTCAAAAAAAAATTAAAATGCATGCTATATTAGTCTGAAGTAACAGAAATAATTATGCTGTGCCAGTCCTCAGTCTTGTACAATGTACAGGACATACTTATTTGCAAATAATGGAAATTCTAAAAAAAAGCTTTAAAATAATTTAATTATGCTTCTTTACTTTTGCTTTGACTTTTGCTATAACAATTATTACATGTACAATACATACATACTATATACAGTAGTACAGACCTTTTTATTTTAATCACAAATAGAGTTTTCTATTATTGTCTGCCAATCCTAATGATCTGCTAAGTATAGTACAATACACATGTTTTTGCTCCTCAGCAGCCAGTGAATTGGCAATTTTGCCTTGTCTCAGTTGTTGGTCATTAGCCATACTATCAGTTATTGGTATAAAAATCTACTTTGAGCATTCTATCATGAATGCTGTTCTCTTATTGGCTACGCTACTCACTATGATATCTATTCTGTTGTAGAACGCGAGTAAAGTTAGTAGCCGAATGGTGGCCGCTTTTTCGTGTTTTCGAAGTGGACTGTGATTAAGTCAGTATTAAATATTGTTAAGTTTTGAACGTCTTACTAGTAGATTTAATACTAAAACAAATAAATATTTATAACCCTTATCAACTATCGTGCGATAGAAATCTCGAGCTCATAATCTAATTGTTAAACAGAGACTGTTATAAAGAGACCTTAATGACTGCTGAGCACTTAATTGGACTTACATTGTACTGTTAAATACATGTATTGGTATTACTAAATTATTATTTACCCTTATGGCATCACAAAATGCACAGCATTCTGTCTCATAACCTTTTCCACCCAGAACAAAGTCCTCGTCATTTTTTTGTTAAGCAGAAGCAAAAGAGCCTTGTAGTCTAGAGTCACTTCAATAAAGAAAACAAATAAAATGTTAAAATAATGCTTTTATTAACATGGTGATTTCAAGGACAAAGCTTATATATACAGTCCCTTTTTAATGAAAGGTCCAAATTAAGTGACTATACAATATATATTCCTATTGGTCCTTTTTCAACTTTACAAGACCAGCTCCACATGTATTTTACTCTGATGACATGAGTTGCATAAGAGAAAAAAATATTAAAATGTTCAACAGATCATCATACAGTATTATAACTGGAAAAAAATTATTATTGTGGATATATTCATGCACTAAAAGAGATTTAAATTGTTGTCATTTTACTGCTTTTCTCAGTCTTATTAGTGTTGACCAGATCAGAATTTGTTTGCTTGGTTTCAGCATGTAACTATGACTCATGTTTATATTAACATGGGACTATTTCATCCACTGATCAAGTAGATTTTATTGTAATATAAAAAAATGTTTACTGCATTTGTTACAGGTTATACACATACAAGTAGTAGCAACTAAAGATGAAAGTATTTTTACACTGTACCTGTAAACGCGATGTTGTACTGTTTGCCATCTACCACAATACCATTTTTTTTTATGTGGTTCTTTTGTGCATTCAGATTTCTCAAAAGCTGCTTTAGATTTGCTCTAATTCAAGAGGAAAACAATAAAAAACAATTAAAATAACCATTGTTTTATACTGCTATAAATCAACTTTCATGTTTTAAGTTATGCATGATGTATTATTTACCTGAATCACATGTGATCATTAAAGGAAATTAAGTCCAAAAAAGGAATTCAGACTTGAAGAATCTCTTCCTGTTTGGTAATTAGCTACACAAAAATATACAAGGGACTTTTAATCCTTAAGTTGATTGTAAACTCAGGACTAATATAATTCTGTATATATTGAACATGTGTGACCCAACAAAAATGCATTTCATGTGTCGGAGCCAGGGGAAAATTCCTGGAAATCCTATTCCATTTGCTACAACATGGTTCCAATATACGTGGACAAAAAAATTACGAGAATTTAGTTTTATCGACTGAGTCGATAAGGTAAATTGACCACCGTAAAAAGATTCAAATAGCTGACGTTTCGAGCGCTAGCCCTTCGTCGGAGCGAATCAAGGAATTGTGGGTAGTGTGTGGTTTTATATAGTAAGCGGTGGAGCTACGCTATTGGTGGAAATTTGGTGACGTGAAAAACAAATGTAGATTAGTTGAATGAAAAGCGTTCGTTGATTCCGTGGGGTTTGAGAGTGCCGATTTGAAAGATGATTTTTTGTTCTAGGTTTTTACGGCTTTCTGTGTTACCCTGGTGTAGGGAAAGGCCGCAGATTGTCGTGTGTTGTTTAGAATGGTTAGTAAGATTAAAATGGCGCGCGACTGGTTTGGATGCGTCTTTGTCATTTTTTTCAACGTCTCGGAGATGTTCACGAAAACGGTCGCCCAGTCTCCTCCCTGTTTCGCCAATGTATATCTTTTTGCAAAAAGTACATGTAATGCAGTAGATAACATTTACGGAGGTGCATGTAAAACGATCAGTGATTTTAATAGATCGTTTGGGTCCTGTTATTTTGTCCGCGTTGTGAATGAAAGGACAAGTGTTACATCGTGTGCGTGTGCATTTGAAAGTTCCCGGTACATCGTCAGATTTCAGTGCGCTCGTAACTAGAAAGTTGCCTATGTTTTTGTCACGTTTGAATGAAATTAGTGGGGGTTGTGAAAAAATTCTGCCAGTTTCGGGGTCGTTTTGGAGTAATTTGAAATTTTTTAAAATGATGCTTTTGACTGTGTTGTTGTGTGGGTGGAAAGTGAGGGTGAATGGAATTCTCTCGTTCTGTTCCTTCTGTGGCGTTTGTAGTGCTGACTGTCTGTCGATCTGTTGTGCACGTTGTTGGCCCGTATTAACAACAGAGTCAGGGTACCCACGTTTCTTGAAAAAATGGCACATTTCTTCTGATTTGTTGGAAAAATCAGAGTCATCACTACATAGACGTCGAAGTCTGAGAAATTGAGAATACGGAATGGCGTTTTTAACGTGCGATGGATGTGAGGATGAATGTAACAGATAACTGTGGGAATCTGTAGGTTTGTAGTGCACACTTGTGGATAAACTGTTACCGTTGATTGAAATATTAATGTCAAGAAAAGCGACTGAGGTTTCGGAAATTTCCCAGGTATATTTTAGAGCTGGATGAAAAGTATTGACAGAAGTTATGAATTGATTAAGTTCCTCTTTACTGGAAGAGGTAGCGCCAATGCAATCATCGATGTAGCGGCCGTAGAGTTCGGGTTTGGTTCCGTGGTACTGATTAAAAAATTTGTCTTCGATGTGGCCTACAAAAAGGTTAGCGTAGCTTGGTCCCATTTTGGTGCCCATGGCGACTCCATTTACTTGTTTGTAGTAGTTTTGGGAAAATGAAAAACAGTTAAGTGTCAAAACTAATTCGGCTAAGCGGAGCAGTGTTTCTGAGCTTGGGTTTTGAATGGAGCGCTGGTCGAAAAAATATTTTAGTGCTTGAAGTCCTTCGTCATTGGGGATGACGGTATATAAAGAGGTAATGTCCATAGTGAAAATTAATTTGTTTTCGCTGGCAAAACTGAAATCCCGGAAAATTTCGAGTGCGTGATTGGTGTCCTTAATGTACGAGGGTAGTGATTTGACAATGGGGGCCATGATTTTGTCTAAATAGCTAGAAATTAGTTCGGTAGGACAGCTACAAGCGGAAACAATGGGTCGGCCCGGATTGTTTGGTTTATGAATTTTAGGTTTGAAATAAACGCGTGAGGTTCTAGGAGTAGTGATGATGAGATTGTTGGCGGTAACTGGTAATTGTTGTTTAGTAATGAGGTCTTGGATAGTTTCTTTGACAATTTTTTGGTTGGTAGAAGTGAGATCTTTATCAACTTTGGCATAGAAAGCGGTGTCAGAAAGTTGCCGAAAAGCCTCTTGTCGGTAAAGGTCGGTCCGCCAAACAACTACCGCCCCGCCTTTGTCGGCCGCTTTGATAACAATGTCGCGTCGTTTGCTAAGACTTTTGAGCGCTGCCCATTCTCCTGTTGAAAGGTTGGAAATTTTGGTGTGGCGGTTAAATTTAAGTTTTTGGACATCGTGACGACATTTTTTGACGAAAAAATCTAGAGAAGAAAACTGGCCCTCTGGGGGAGTCCATTTTGATTTGCGAACGTTGAGTGTTTCAAAAACATCTTTTTCCGAGGTGTTAGAATTGTCTTCTTTGTCGTGGAAAAAAGCTCTTAATTGCACGCGGCGAAGGAATTTTTCAACATCTTGTTTGACTGAAAATTCGTCGGTTTGTTTCGCTATAGGAACAAAGTTTAAACCTTTACTAAGAACAGACCTCTCTGGGTTAGAAAGCGGCAAATTTTCCGGAATGGTAACGACGCCATTGTGACTATCGAATGAATGGTCGCCGGATAATTGAGGACCTATTAACTGTTCAAGCTTTTGGGTCTTGATTTGGTTAAGGCTGTTGAACAGTTTAGCATTGAGTTCTTGAATTTTAGCGCGAATTGATTGTACTAAGACAGCTGGACAAATTTTGGAAAGTTCGGAACGGTATTGGATAATTTCCTTTTCGAGATTGTTACGTTTAAGGCACATAGCTCTGATGGTGATCCTCATAATATTACGCGAGAAAGAATTTTGGGCATGGTGAATTTCGTGGAAATATTGTTGATTGGAATCAGAGAATGTAGAAGCATGAAAATTTGAACGAAACCCTTTAGGAATGACTTTGGATTGGAGGCAACGGCCGATGAAATTGATGTGACTACAAAACCTAGTTTTGGTAAAGATGTGAGTGGCTAAACGAAAGGCTAAATTAGTGGAAATGGGGGGAAAAGGAACAAGATAACTTACGATTTCCTGGCGTAGCTCCTTGGTGAGTGTCTTGAGGTTAGGCATCGTATCTTCGGTTCGTTCGGTGAGAAAGCTGTTGAGTAAGAAATATTGATGTAAAAAGTTAATGGTCGCAGCGAATAAACAACAGATGAATGAGGTTAGTTTCTAGAGAAACTGTGGTGCTGCGTCGGTGGGGGGATGAAACACGAGAATTTAGTTTTATCGACTGAGTCGATAAGGTAAATTGACCACCGTAAAAAGATTCAAATAGCTGACGTTTCGAGCGCTAGCCCTTCGTCGGAGCGAATCAAGGAATTGTGGGTAGTGTGTGGTTTTATATAGTAAGCGGTGGAGCTACGCTATTGGTGGAAATTTGGTGACGTGAAAAACAAATGTAGATTAGTTGAATGAAAAGCGTTCGTTGATTCCGTGGGGTTTGAGAGTGCCGATTTGAAAGATGATTTTTTGTTCTAGGTTTTACGGCTTTAGAATTAGATTCATATGACAAAAGAATTAGATTCATATGACAAAAGCAAGTACTTTAATTGGATCAGTTTTAAAACACTCAGAAACCATCAGTATTCCACCTCATGTGACTTTTTAAAAAATGCATTTACATGTAGCTATCAACTACCAAAATAAATATCGTTCTTTGAACTAATAAAAATTGAAATCTACCATCATGGTAAAAAAAGAATCAAGTTTTAATTATACTGACCTTTTCTCTTTACAGTTGGCAATGGTAAGAGGATAGATAGACAGGGCACTTTCAGAGCTCTTGTTTTCAAAATCAATAGGTGCAACACCCACAGCGACTTGATCTTTGCCTTTAAAGTAAGAAAATAAGACAGAAAAGATGCAAAATGAATTGGAGTATATTTACACGAAACCGGTAATATTAGCCGTGGATTGGAATGCAATAACTCTATTACCAAAAAGCAAAAAAGGAGCATATCATTATTTCTGAGGCATTAAAAATATATAAGTTAACTTTCAAGTACATTGAGTAGGTCACATGTCCAGATTTGGATGAACAAACTTCAGTAGTACAGTTTCATCATTGATCATGCAGTTCAGATGTTCCATGGTTAGTGAAATGCTTCTTTGTGGGCACTAAGAGGTTGTTTCGACCCTCGAGAGGGATGCAATATCGAACGAACAAGGTTCGACATACGGTAGTTCTCCCTCCATGAGAACGGCGCATCGAATGTTTTACAGATCGAATACATGGCGCTGCGCTTTTCAAACTTGAAAATCCTGCCAAAGTAAAATATTACCGAGTTAGTAAGAATTTAACTTTTACTAGAAATACGTGTCTTGCAGAACCTCGCGAAGCTGGGGTAGGATGCACCGCAAAATTTTCTATGTTTTTATATAGATGCAGCAACAAATTATTTGCAAATGCTATAAACAATGTATGCGATGACCAGGAAGGAGAATTTGTAGGTTAAGGGACTTAGGCCTTCATGACCAGTTAACCCCTTAAAAAAAAACAAAATCAAATATGTACATTTACATTCTCGTTACTGGTGTTAATACAGTTCACATAGCCATAGTGCAGTGAATTTATATTCAATGCCCACAGACAACTTATGTTTCATATTGAAGGTGATTAGATTCTCAATTCCCATAATCTACATGCTTGCTAGCATACTAATATTCTGAGGAGATTTGAGGTGCTGATCAGTGTTGCAATAATTAAAGTCAAACAGTAATTTTGATCATGTGTTTACATATGTAGCTGCTACACATTACACTGGTTATTGCTACAGAAAAATGTTTCCTTCCTAATAAAATGTTTTTATCCAAATTGTAAACAGAAATTCTTCCTACTAAACCATTTGAATACAGCTTATTGAACTATTTTACAAGGAATGGCAAAAACTCAGTATGTGTAATGTATATTTTACTCACTGGTCATTGACAATGCTAATATCATGTAAATGTTGTATAATTGTGAAATAAATTCCACCTGTGTTATCTGTAGTTTTTATCATACATGTACTTGAAAGAGAAATTACATGTTGACACCATGCATACAATATAAAACCTGAAAGGGTACCCAGATATAAATGTTATGGTAAGGGGACAAGTTCACTGCAATTCTATCACTGCATGTTCTGAGTAATCTGAGATAATATTTTCAGAGGGTTAAATTTTGTACAACTTGATATCAATAAACATCAATCTACAGTATACTCAATATCAGTCAAGCCTTGAAGTTCTACTGGTAAAGCACCCGGATCGATATCATTTCCTTGGAAATATAATTTAGTATTTCCCTTATCTCGCTTACATCTTAGGCATTCAAACATTGGGAGCGTTAACCTTGTTTTGTAGGCCAAGTTTCCTTACATGTAACACATTGTGGGTGTTGTAAACTGTTTATAGTACCATGAAATTTGGCCATCTCACTCTGAACTCATTGTTGCTGGTGTAAAAAAGGCTGATCGACTGTTGTCCATCCGTTTGAAAGATACTCGTCACGAGTATTTTGCTGATCGGGTAATTCTTGCTGCCTCTCGTTCCGTCTAACAAAATCATTTTGTCCAACAACTTCAGTGTCGCCTCTCCTGATAGGGTTCGGTTTCGAATTCTAATGGCGGCATTTTGTTGAAGCGTTTGTAATCGCTGATTTCGTTCACGTTCTTGTTCATTCTTATTGCTCAATCAGTGTACCTTGGCCGTTCGGAGGCTTTGCAATCGATGCATGATAATAGGGCCATTTATACGAGAGAAATAAGCCGCGGCTTACATAAGCCGCGGCTTATATAAGCCGCGAACTGACCGTATAAATGGTACAAAATCACCGTTCGCGTCTTACACAAGCCGCGGCTTATTTAAGACGCGGCTTGTGTAAGCCGCGGGTCTAGGGCTAGTCTTACATAAGCCGCGGCTTATGTAGGCCGCGAACTTGCTCGTTTAAATGGGTTCGCGGCTTATCTAAGACGGAAACACATACTGCGCAAGCGTAGGTTTAGCTTACGCGATCGTCTACGCGATCTCTTGTGAGCTCCCGACTTTCAGATTGCAAACAAGATGGCTCTACAAGGGTAATTAGTTGCAAAGCTTTGCAAAAGATGGCCGGGAGAGCCGAAAGTTTGCAATGAATTCAGCATCTTCCATCTGCAACATGTCGTGATCGCACCAATCCGACTCTTCTCGGATTTCTGTTGTATTCTGTGTATGCAACGCCGAGTTTATGAATTTTCATTAACAGCATGGTCTTCATAAGAAAAGAAGACTTCTCAAAATTGAAGAAAACATCTCTGAAAAAGTTTCTTCCTTCTTAAAATGACAGCACACTTTTGCTTCTTGCTGCAGCGCGCCATCTTGTATTGTTGCAGACTTGTTGCTAATGGTAACATCGCATGTAAACGAGGCTGTATGAAAAATAAGACGCGAACCATTTATACGAGAACTTCGCGTCTTATGCAAGCCGCGCTCGTATAAATAGGTCAGTTCGCGGCTTACATAAGCCGCGGGGTAACCGGTGGTTTCGCACCATTGCAAGTTCGCCTCACACTAGTCCGCCCCCACTTTAACGAGTTCGCCTCCACATCGATATAACAAGTTTCATCTATATATACGATATACCTCACCTGTTCAACTGCCATGAAGTTACGTTCTCACCTACAAACCGTGGTCCAATCCGCCATGTTTATGACGCTAATCAATTCGTGGCCCAATCCCTCACGTTTATGAAACTAAGTGACGTGTACAACGACCGCACGGCCGTAGCACATAGTCAATAGACCAAACAGAAAATAAATCGAACTTCGAAGTTCGTTAAACTCGAACTCGTTAATGCTTAATCGAACTTCGAAGTTCGATTAAGCATGGTGAGTTCGATTACCGATTTATTTGTTAACGTGAGTGAATAGACTCGTGGCGTCATTGTGTTTGACTTGTGAACAATGATAATAATAATCTTTAATACTCATCTGGTAGCTCTTTATATACGTAAAACGTATGTTCAAGATTGAAGGTGGTCTTTATTGAAAGGGGACTATCATTTTTACGCGCTTTAGTATAGCATAAAACACTTCATTCTGTTACTAGAAGTTAAATTACATTTATTTGTAAATGAATAGACGCGCTGTGTCATTGTGTTCAACTTGTGGACAACTCTAATTATAGTGAATTAATTACAATATCAATAGAATAAATTTGTTTTTCGCGTGGGCTCTATTGTAACGAATTAACCAATAAAAAAGCGTCAAGTTAACAGATCTGTGATTTCGATCCTCCGGTGGGTATAAAAGCGGTTCAGCAGGTAGTAAGTGCAAACAGGAGAAGGAATCGATTGGACCTGCGACAACTGTAATGAACCAACCCGCCTCCCGCCGCCAACGTTCCACAGCACCTTTTTAGAGTCTCCGCACCAATACCAATAGTAAGAAGTTCGTAATTACAGTCATGCTCCGTTACGCGTGACCAGTATTCCACAAGACTGAAATGAACATTTGAATATTTCTTTGTAACGTCCGAGATTTGAATGAATTTGCAAAACCGACGCGTAAACTTGAAAACTCCATTCAAATTTTCAAAAATACTGGCCACGCGTGACGGAGCATGGCTGTAACAGCTCGCGCTCGTCACACAAAACGTGTGTAGTACAACAATCAACAGTCAAACAAGCGAAAAATTCACATATGGAAAAGCGAAAGGAGTTATAATGTGAAAGTAAGTGCTGGCATTAAAGCTGGATGATTTGCACTGATTTGAACTGAAACGTTTTTAGCCCATTTTTAAAACATCTTTTTGTCATTGAAATAGATAACACGTTCCTACAATTGGACTTAACCTAACTCGAAATGTAGGCGAACTCGTTAAAGTGGGGGCGAACTCGTTTTCAGGTGGAGGCGAACTCGTTAAAGTGGGGGCGAACTCGTTAACGTGGGGGCGAACTGGTGTGAGGCGAACTTGCAATGGGGCGAAACCACCGTAATTCAGCCGCGGCTTATGTAAGCCGCGTCTTAAAATCGCTCGTATAAATGGCCCTATTCTCTCTGTTGCGAGGTTTCTTGTCTTCTTCTCAGTTGCTCGCGCTGAATTTCAAGTCGCCGTTCTCGCTCCATCCAGCAGATTTTCGGTGTTAAATCTTCTCGGGTGAGGATTTCTAGCAACTTGTTGAATCCAGCGTTGTTGTGTTTGCTGTTATATCTCATTTACATGTGAAATTGGTCGTGTTTCACCGACAGTTAGCACTTTTTAACAGACGATCGGCCCACCGTGAATAAACATGAGAGTGCGACATTGTCAGCGGTCGAGATTTTAGAAGAATCGACGTCACGTGGTCTTGTTGCTAGGCAACTGCAGGTCACCAACCCGATATATTAAAGAAATAAAAAACGCGCCGAGTGCATTATTGAGTTATATAAGCACGAGGGGATTTTTAAGGTGGCTGAACACAGTTTCACTGTACCTATGCGTCATTCATTGTCATTTTAAAACCACTAACGTCTGGGCGCCCAAAATTGGCGAGGCATACGATTAAGCAACAAGCTATATATTTTGATATTTTTGTTGAGCTTTTAAGGTGTTGCCATGGCAACACGATGGATTGAAAATCAGCCTGCAATATTTGGTTTCTTTTATTTTCAGAAAATCTAGTCATTAGATTTTGTTCATCATTTGTCTCCAGTAAACTCGTAAAAATATTCGCATGTTAACACTAGTCTCATGTAATTTTGACAGAGGGATCTTCCGTAATTTGTGGTTTAATATGTTTGCGTTTTGTAAAAATCTCCTCTGTTAGATTTCAAATTTTTGATGGCAGGTTAGTTCGGCATATTCAGAACTATTATTGTGCCAAATTTCGTGAAATTCTAATGAGTAGTTTTGTAGAAATCAGCACGTTTCCGAGGAAAGTTGCTAAAACATCCAGTCACAATTTTTTGGTCAACTGCGCATGCGTTGCATTTGACTGGGTTCTCGATCCAAAGACAAAAACGAGCAAAAAGGCAGTGTATTTCTTCAATGGTTCTATATATTATCTATTGATTCAACAAACATTTTTACGAACAAAAAATTGTTGATTTTAAGACGAAAAACAACACTTTCGCGATCCACGCTGAGCAAAATAAAATGATCGCTGAACAGGCGCCACGTTTGTTTTTCTCAGGCTCTGCGCGCGCTGACTCACGTAAGCAGCTGAAATTGAAGAGCGCGCGCAAACTGTGTTCAGCCACCTTAAGAACACGAGAGAAGTGCAGAAAAGCACGAGCCGAAGGCGAGTGCTTTTCGCACTTCTCGAGCGTTCTTAAAAATTCCCAAGTGCTTATATAACTCAACAATGCACGAGGAACAAGTTTTTTTATTTCTTTTATAAAATGAAAACGGTTTTAATGAATCTTACGTCACGCGCGTGCTTTATCGAGTTATAATGAACTCGGTTTGACCAATCATAGCGCGCGCATTTCCTTGAGCATTTTATAAAAATTTTTATAAAATAACTGAGATACTACGCGCGTTCTGATTGGTCAAAAACCTATTGACTATTGTGCCGGTAAACTCATTGTTTAACCGCGCAAAAGAAACTGTAAAGTAAACAAAGTTCAATTTTCCGTTACCGCATCACCACACGCGTGAGGAAAAAGAACTTCACGACTCGAGCCGGTTTAGTGTCTTATTGCATATTGTGGTCTGTTAGAAGATGAGAACAGATCGAAGATATGTTTCTTGTAAACAATAAGTTGCTGCTCAAACCTAAAAAATAATATATATAGTTAGGCTTAGCCTAACAGCGGCGCCCTCTGAAGACCCTCTGAACAAGCTTAACTAAGATGAAACTTAACTAATAGGTGAAAAGTCGGAAGCACAAGAATTAAGATTAATATTGACGACCGGGCTATTTTTCAATTTTAGCAATTCTCAAAAACAGTATTACCCGACCGTCTGCACAGTACATTTAGACCGTACAAAAGTTCACAAAAACGGCAACTTTTTCTCCGTCTAGAATAACTATTACGACTACTCGCTTCCTTACGAGGCGCCACCATTTAATGCCGATGAGATCACTAGTACAAAAAGACAACTTTGGTGAAATTTACCTTTTTTTGGAAGAAACATTTTATTTCACAATACAAAGCTTACACTACTTACAAATCAATACATATACTACTTACAGTACGATACTTGCACTACTTACAATACGCTATTTACGCTACTTACAAAACAATTACTTACAATGCTTACAAAACGATACTCACACTTCTTACAATATTTTTGTAACATGCTTAAACCCTTATAGCTTGTATACGAAAAGAAAGTTATAGCTATTGTTCCAAAAGAGGGAGCAGGGGCTCCCATTCTTTGTTGTGGAGAAAAAGTTTTTTGTTCCTTCTCGCAATGAAACGTTCGATTTGATACGTTCTCTTACATTTTTCTAGAAACAGACTAATGGAGAGGGGGGATTTATTAAGCTTAGAACGGTAAAAAAATATTTACCCTCGAGAATGATGTAGTTAATAAGAACATTGTTGTTGACCACACGGACAATTCCAAAGAAAATATCCTTGATATCGAAAGGAGCGGAAATAAGCTTTCATTGAGCTTTTGCGATTTTAGGATGTTATTTACTTCATTCCAAAAAAGAGAGACAATTTCACATTGGAAGAAGAAATGTTTCTATCGTCTCGAACTCTTCGTTGCAGAAACAGCATAGCGGTGAATCAACTATTCTAAATTTGAAAAGCATTTTGTTTGTATAACAAATTCTATGAAGTAACTTGTATTGAAATTCTCTTAATTTAGTGTCTAGCGTTATTTGGAAGGATAGGGAGTAAATTTTTTCCCAGTCTGGCTGATAGTTCGCTGTGTTGTACATTTCGTTGTATTTTTTCATAGCTGTTGGCGTTGTCGACATTTTAGAAATGAGATGATCATACACTGATCTAGCTTGGACCTTTTCTATATGTACTTTTTTCCCTTCAAGAAATAATGAAAATCTAGCGAGATCAAGGAATTCTTGATTTGAAGGGTCAGGAGTCTCATTCGTTTTTAACACTCTGCGCCATTCTTTCGGAAGGGCATTGGCTAGACTAGAAAGCAGAAAATGGTCGACAGGTGAGAGAATTGAGCGTAGTGGTTCCCTGATTTCTCTTAGAGCGCCATTCGAGTCAATGAGGTCACGAGTCGTTATGAATCCGGACTTGCATGATCAGCTTTTGGTTATAAACTGAACGAGATTCGATACAAATATATTTGATGTTCCACCAAAACTTAATTAGATATCTCAGTATACGAGGAAGGATTGTTGTGACTTAATGACGACCATGTCAAAATACATTCTCTGTAGAAGTCTGGAAGGATGAAAGATAATTTTGATAATCAAAATTACATTGAAACAAGAATTTTACTCCCACGTTCTTAAAATAAGATTACAAAATAAACTTCTAGCTAGCTATGGTAGGAGCAAGATACTTCTTAATACAAATTATTCTTTGAGCGGCAATCATCGAATCTAAGTCTGGCATTTTGAGCCCACCTTTTTCAATTGGACTAATTAAGACAGCTCGTTTAACCTTATCGTTACCTTCCAAAAAAAAAAGAATAAAGCTAGCAGGGTGTTTACTTTCTTTATGAATTCTTTTTTTATTTGAGATCATCGTGAGCCTATATAAAATCTTCGGTAGCGCAAAAGATTTGATGAATTGTATTTTGCCTCTCCAGCCCCAACCTTTAAGCATATCTCTGAAAGATTTCTCGATTGATTCAAAGTTGAGCTTGTAAAAAAGTACGTTGTTGTAGCTGAAATGAACCCCAAAAATTTTGATGGATTTTTTTAATCTCGATTGTTCCCAATCTAAGCTATTTGATGTGTTATTTCCAAGTAGAAGTGTTTCCGTTTTGTCTTGGTTAATCATCAATCCTGAATATCTACCGAATGATTTGATAACGTCTAGAAGAGTTATGTGTGACTGTTTATCGCGAACGAATGATGTCATGTTGTCGGCAAATGTGACTAATTTTATTTCATTTCTATCGACTTTAATCCCCTTTATTCGAACGTTATTACGGATAGAAATTGATAATAATTCAAGAACTATGATAAAAAGAGATGGTGAGAGTGGATCGCCTTGCCGGATTCCTCGTTTAATGCGGAAACTTGGAGTAAAAGAGCCATTGTTGGCTACATAGCTCGTTATGTCTTTATAAAAACGTTTTCCATTTTATGAAGGATGCGCCGAAACCAAATGATTCAAGCAATCTAAGCAGAAACTCGGTGCCCAGTGAGTCGAAGGCTTTTTCAAAGTCTATCAGTGTAAGTCATTATATCTTGGTACCCCTTCAATTCCGTAAACTCCATAATTTATTGTTCTAGCCGTGTCAAATATTGTCATCGTCCTTTTACAAAGGCATTCTGCTCGTAATGAATAATGTGTGGTAACACTTTTTCCAAACGTTTGGAAATAGCTTTCGAGCCAATTTTAACGTCTACATTTATGAGGGATATTGGTCTCCAATATTTAATTAATCTTTGATCTCTATCTTAGCTATAAAACTTGTCTGTCTGAGGATCAGATAATGCTTATAACAACTTATGATTTAATATCTGCAAATAACTGCTAACTTTTCTCTAACCTTGACATTTCATAAGGTCTTGTAGAAAAAGTGGAACTGCTGGAAAGAGTATTCTTCGAACGGACAATTGTTATTTTTTTAGTGGTAGTTGTTAATAATGTATGGACGATATTTACAATCTGAAATTTCTATATATTTACCTAGGCTATTTACCTGGTCACTCCGTTCTCGACAAATCTAATTTTATTCATTTATTATATCACTCGTTGTCCTCTTTACTAAAACACTAGAAAAGACATCATGATGACTGTGACGTCATCATTTGATATCTCCTGTGAATTTTGAGGTCAACATATTTTGGCACATGTCCTCTTTTCACTTGCGCAGTTTGCTAGTTTGCTAACTAAATACTCAATGCATTTAAAGTTATCTCTTAGAGGGGTCGTTGGGTCTCGCCGTACGCGAGAGATGCGAACCATTTCATTATGTTGAATTTAAAAGCCTAAATGCAAAATATACCGGCAGCTAATTAACCTTTTCTGTACAACCTTTATATATCTTAACGGAAATTTAATTATTTCAATCGCAGAAGATCCAGATTCAAATTTCGCATTCTTAGAATATTTAAACAATTAAACTTTATTTTATTCAACGGCGATATACACCGCTTCAGGCACGTAACTTAATTCAAGTAGTTGTACCAAAGTACAAAATTCCACAAAAACTTATCCATAATGTATTGGACATAATGTATTTTTCTGGAAAAGTAGCCTGCATAACAGGCGTTATTGGGGCGGTCAAGCGGGTTTTAGGGCGCGAGCGCGAGACACGCACGGGGAGGGAAAAGAAAAACATAACGCCTGTAGACACGCTATTGTTCGGTCTCTTCCGCCCACACACACGCCCCCTAAAATTGACATTCTCACAGGCATATAATTACAAACGACCAATCAAAAAATGTTAAAATTATTCGCGGCAAACGTGGCTGAAGGCGCCAAATCTGTTTGCATAAAATTCCGTGGACGTGAGGAGTCGCGACGATGTCGCGCACTCCAACAAAAGTTTATGGTCCAAAGGCTTGTAATACCTTTTGAAGATTATGTGGTAATCTTTTTCCAGAAAAACTGAGTACTACTGTTCCATTTTTTTCGCTTACTCAAAGACGCGGATTTCAAGGAATGAACACAAGTTGTTATAAAAGGTGACAGGCCGAACACAAATCCTGCTCGTCATTAAAAGCATTTTAGCCCAGCTTTAGAATAAAGCTATTCCAAGTAAGTGCCTGACAGATTTTTCCTTTTGGATCAAAATAAAGATATAACAGTCCTGTTGTTCTAAATGTTGTCGTTTGTTTGATCTTTAGGAAAAAATCTCTTGCTGTGATACTGACAGGAGGAATTTACGCTTTCCAGAACCGTTTCAGGGAATATTTAGTTATGCGTCGTTTGTTTGCTAGCTGTTGGCATAACAAGGCATGATTTTTGGCTCACTTTGAAAGAGTTGCAAGATCAGTAGTGTCAGTGTCATTCGCTGCTTACGGGTGCTTAGGATCAGTTCATTTCTCAGTCCGTGATTTAATTGCGAGCGCAAGTCTGCGGTTAGCACCCGGGGATTAGCATAACTTGCGAGATAGTTTTTCTCCATCACGGCTAAAAGAGTCTAAGATCCAAGTCTTATGCGATAGTCACGGTCTATATTGGAATAGTGGCATCTTGCAATTGTTTTTAGCTCCTCAGAGCTTATTCTGCGTTTAAGTTGACGTGTTTCTCGGAGCTAGGCAGTACCTCCATTGTCAGACGTATGGCGTCATTGCATCCGGTTTGAAATATTTGAATCTCCAGCATGTTAGCTGTTTAGTAATTCTAATGCATGCATCTAAATACGGGAATAACTCAAGAGCTTTCGAAATAGCTTTCTCCAAACTCAACGCCATCTTGGTTCTAACAGCTTGATTTCTCACATCTTGATCTCACATTTCGACAACATGCATCACGTGGTACAAATCAGCCAATAGAAATTTACGTACGCCAGATGGACGTTTTGGAAGAGATCGAACAATAGCGTGTCTACAGGCGTTATTTTTTCTTTTCACTCCCCGTGCGTTCTCTCGCTTCGCGCTCGTGTCTCGCGCTACGCGCTCGCGTCCCAAAACCCGCTTGGGCGCCCTCAATAACGCCTGTTGTGCAGGCTACTGGAAAAGTACCTGAGAAAACGAATGACTTGAGTCATGATCAAGAGACGCGTGGGCGCGAGAAAAGAGGAAATAGTAAAGTTCTATAATAATACTTATAATAACAGTGTTTAAACGGAGAGCTCACTTCACCGAATTGTCATTCAGTTAGCGCCTTTAAATTGTAACTACAATGCCGGACGAGATAACAAGATACCTTGGGACACTTAAGGAACTACTACGCAATGATAAAGCCTTTCGACGAGAGAAACTATCCGTTCCTTTTTCTCCATCACCCCCTCGATACAAAGTTGAGGTTTGCTTATATGCATATAAATCAACATTGTAATAGGGGTTGGAGATGGGTGGTAACGAGAAGACAATCTGTTGGGAAAAATTTTCAGAGTCCCAAATTTTCTGACCAAGATTCTGCCTTATGTATCTTAAACATATACGTCCGCCATGACCTCTATACATGTCTATAGAGCATTGAGCAATGCCGTTCATTCTATGTCGCTGCGCTCAAATGGATACAAAACCTTTTCCATGAAAAAGATGCAAATACCTAGGATAGCAACGATATGTTTGACCGTAGAGAATTCAAACTTGGCTGACTGCCAACTTCAGAACACAACTTATGCAGATTGCTCAATTTGCACAACTTCTAGGTCTATTCTTCCAATTGGAACGAGTGGTTCGTAATAAGTTACAGCATCAATAATACTTTCTTTGCACTGATACACTAAAATAATTTATTTTCCTGCAGGGGTTTGTCAAACAATAAAATAGAGGAGCTTCCACCTGGGATATTCTCAGATAACCCGTCGTTGGAATATTTGTAAGTTTGACACATTAGTTTGTTTGGTATATTATGAGAGTAGATTGAGTGGTGCTACTTTATGCATTTGTCAAGTTAACATGCCTACTATTTATCACATTGCTGTTGTCATCCCTGTTCAGATATGTGATATATTAGCTGCTCAAGCAAATAATTAATTATTTGCTTGAAAAATTAATTGAGTAAACTTAATTTACTTAATTGAATGTAAGAAATGCAAGAAACAGTGCATTGGGGAAACCAAACGCCCTCTAAATGAAAATATACTCAACTGTTTTCTTTTTCACTTCTTTTTCAACCCCTCTTCTCCTTGTAGACTGCGGGCCGTCTTATATTTTTCTTTTTGCTAGTCGAGCGAGCACGCGTGCGCGAGCGGCTAAGACACAAGGCGCGTGGAACGAGGGCGTTTTTTTTCTTTTTCTCGGGCTGGCGCCCTCGATCCAAGCGAATCGCGCGGCTTTGCCGCTTTGTGCGCCTGCTCCAGCTAGTCTGTTTCTTCCCTTTTTGGAAAAGCAAATCACAGGGGGGGGGGGGGGGGGGGGGGGGGGGGGATAGAAAAAAGGCCTGGGACCGAGAAACTATGTTCTCACAACTTGCAAAGCGCTCTTCCTGGTCAGCGGCGTCTTTTTGAGGGGGGCCTGTGTTCAGGTGTTTTCGAAAGTAAAAAGATATGGCGATCTCTGTTAAATCTGTGTGTTTGTTGGCCTTTTTGTTGGTGCTATTATCGCGAAGTGAAGTTGAGAAAACGTTCAGAGATGACGACTCGTTCCCTAATGGCTCCGAAGCTTCCCGTCGAGGCACAAATCACAACTCGCACAAATTACAGATACGAGTTGAACGCATAGCGAGTTTGCTCGATACGGTAATTCGTTTATTCACGGGAACCCAAATATGTCAAGTTGTTTTCGATGTACCGTAGGATACCCGAGTTTTGGGATTCGGACGATAATCAGTTTTATTTATTCGCCTCAGGACCTCTATCTGTTGCCGATAAAATGCGGGTTCAGTGGCTCTAAAACATTACGACAAACACCGCCTCTTCAACCGACTGCTTTTGCAAACTTTCCTGTATATCAGCGCGATGTTTTGAGTTGGGGAGATCTAAAGAAAAGAAAATTAAAAAAATATGTTATTTCATTCGACCCGCAAAAAGTGCTACTTTCCATTGTTGAATTTGTCCTGTATTTATGTATCCTGTTAAAAAATAAAGGGCACAAATTAACAGCTTTTAAGCTTATAAAAGAAAAGTTTTGTTTTTATTACCGTGTCCTCAAAAGAGGTTTATTTTTCAGATATATGTCAAAAAATAATAATTCATTACTTCTACAATGTATTTTATTAAAAAAAAAAACAACAACTCCTTGTGCATCAATAATTTCTGTATAGGTCTGTGAGCTATCTGTGGTATATTAAAAATAACAAAACTAAACATAGCTATTAAATATTATCAGTTATTTATATAGCACCATTTCCATCATCCCCCTTTCCTATTATACTCCTATTACTAATACACCCCATTTCTATCATACATGTAACACCATTTCTATCATACTCCCATTCCTTTTAATGTCTTAATATCTTTTTGATAAAATTACAGTTATGGAAATGTACTATTGCATTTAGTATACCCTGAATATATCACACAAAAACTCCCCATTTCCATCAAATTTCCATTCCCAGACAGTCATCCCAAAGTTTTCACAGGCTTTCTGATGAGCACTTCACTTCAAGTTTGTATAGGAATCCCACCCCAGGAGTATCAATTTTTGTGAATGGCAGAGTGAGCATCAATGAACATCCTCAAAGAAAAAATGCATTTGAAGTGAAATTTTAAACTAAACACGACAAAACAAACAAGCAAAAAAACTCTTACTCAAGCGAGTGGCGGGACTGCTAGGCAGCACAGTGCAATTTTAAATGCCTCGCAGTAAACACTGACGAAAGCAGGTTTTCACAAAATTGTGTTTTCGCGAAAGTATTTATTTTTATAGGGTTCCAGAATAGAAATGTTGTAATGAAATGGAAAGACCTGAATTTCACTCCAATCAAGCTCATAAAAAGACGGTAATAAAAGCTGGCTGAAAAAAACTACATAAAAGCTGGCTGAAAAAAACCTACATAAAAGCTGGCTGAAAAAAACTACATAAAAGCTGGCTGAAAAAAACTACATAGTCAAACGAGGTTTTAGTTGTGAAATAGTACGAATGTCTATCTCCGAGTGAATGTTTCTACTACAAATACCATAAATCGAACGCCCGATTGACATTTCACACGACAAAAAAAATTAGTAGAACGTGAACAATTGCGAGTTTTACAGGGGGATAATTACTGTATGCTCATCACCCTGTTTTACCACAAAGCTAATTTATTAGCTTTTAGCTTACTAGCTATAGAGGCTTTTTTAATGCGAAGAAATATACAATTAACATAAAAAAATGTTGCCTTACCTTGATCTCGGAGAAACTACCGTGCATTAAAAACGTAACGCCGTCCGTGAAGAAGTAAATTTTCCAAATTGAAGGGGTTCCGTAAAGAAAAAAAATCGTTGAATAAACTAAAGAGAAACCACTGAAATTGCACTCGCATCGGCCGCCATGTTTTTTGTTTTGTTTGCACTTCGGGATTGACAAACTCTGCTCGTGCGCAAAACACGAATCCGCTGACTGATACCTCCATGATTGCTTTGCAAGTTGTGAGAACATCGCTTGGATTTTTACCCCCCCCCCCCCCCCCCCCCCGTGGCAAATCACAACCAACAGAGCATTCCTCATACATGAATTATTTGTGCCCGGATTCAGTGGTACGGTAAAAAATGTATCGGTACCGTAAAGATAAACGGGAGACCGATAAAACAGACGAACTTGGTGGGAACTTTTGAACCTCTGAGAAAGTAAACTTTGGTCATGCAGTTAAAATGAGGAATATTGTATTTGTAGGTGGTTTTCGTATTTTCTTATTTAATACAAAGCTCAATAGAATTCAATCTGCGGCTATTCTTTGGTTTTCCGACGTCATTTGATGATCAGATTTTGCAATTTTTCTTCTTCTACTGAAAAATAGCTGTCAAAGAACAAGAACGCTCGCCATACGGCAAACTTGTCTTTAAACTGTTTAATATATTCCCACGATTTTCTTGCCGGTAGTTGCTCTTGAGCTGATTCTCTCCTGATACTTAAGATAGTTTTATGCGTTTCCGTATGTATTTTCAGCAGACGCATATTATTCCTCGAATTTTGCGTCAACTTCCAAAATATACGAATGAAATATGGCCATTGCCTTGTAGCCGATTTCACTGCAGTATGTAGACCCAGGTTTTTTAAACATGATTCACCGCATATGATTAGCTTGTCATAGTCCGCTCATGATCAGACAATTGTGAAGGAAATTCACCCACAAACTGAGTTCACAAAGTAAATGCTAACTTTCTGAAATAGTCCATCGCATGGATACCGCTAAAATTAAAACTAAAGGCAATACCCATGCCTAATGTGTGGTATTTTATTTTATTTACGTGTCTACGTATCAGAAAATAAAAGTATGGGAATATAAACACTTAGGCTGCGTTTTGTTCTCAATCACTGCTAACAATAGAATAGATATAGAATAGACGATTAGTGACAATGTAAATAGTACGAGGACGCCACGTTAAACACTTTACGAAGGAACATTGTATTTTAGTCATAACCGCTGACAAGCAGTGCTTTGCCTGAACTGGTGGCCTGGACTTCGGAAGACGTATAAAGAACGGCGAAAGAAATGCGGTAAAATGCATCGCTAAATTTGATTGACCGTTAAAGTATTAACCAGAAAACCGCTTTATCTTTTTTCGGAGCGAATGATGACATGTGACAGAGAAATGTACTAAATCCAAAGCAGAATCGTGTGTGGTCGCACAAAGATTCCGACGTTGGCTTGCTTCGGTGTCCTTCCGGCTACTGCAAAATATGTTGTTATTTGCACTGTGATGAGTTAATGGACCTCCACTAAAGACAAACACTATGATCAGCCACAAGAGATGGTTTAGACATCCGAATTTTGTGCAGCGAAAATGTATGCTGTGCAGAAAGAACCGACTCGTTCTTCGCAAGTTGACAACTGCGGAAAACTGTAAAGTAAGCTTTATTTGGATGAATATTGTTAAATCAATAACGGCTGTCAACAGTAGATTTGATCAGACATTGATAGGGTACATGCAATACTTTAAGCCTGAAGGCCGACTGAGTTATCTTAAAGGATTTCTGTCGAATGAACGAAATGTCAATTTCACCGAAGTTTACATTAAATGATTTTTGAAGGTTTTTCCTCAGTGAACCAAAGTCCAAAATAACCCCCCCCCCCCCACCCCGGCAGAATGTTTTATAGATTTGGTAACTAGAAAATCTATTTAAACTACCCACGTAGATTGAGTTCTAGAACCAGCGTACTTTTGGAAAATTCAAGAAAATGTATTGCTTGTTTTACCCGTCAACTAAAATGACTGAAACACCATCAAGTTGTTTGACCGTTAAGTTCTTGTACAGTTGATGTTACAAAATGACATGCATAAAACTAGAATAAAGGTTTTACATCTGGTGAAAGTCTGGATTTGTAGAGTTTTAATGGGCTGGAGAAACGATATCTTACATTTTGCACTTTTTAAAGCAATTTCTGCGGTCAAAATTGGGTTTAGTGGCACCAACAAACAGCCGGTGTTACCATGGCAACAAAGAAGAAACGACCGTAACAAAGGTCATTTTTACCCCCCCCCCCCCCCCCCCCCCCCCACCCTTCCCCCTGCATGCAAAATATGAATGGGAGTTAAAAAGTTTCATTTCCCTTTTTCTCGATTCTTACAGAGAACTGCTCTTAAAGCAGCAAAATGTTTAATTAAATCATATTTTGCAACTCGAGCAAAGAATAGTGCAATATCCGCATTTTCCCGATGATAGTGAATTTTTAGTAAAATCCAAGATGGCGGGCATATTGTCGGCCATTTTGGATAACGTCACGGACCCAGCAGCGCTACAACCCCTAATATTTACCTTATCTTGTGTTCATTATATATAATATATTCGAATGTATATGTGTATACCCTATGCATGTTATTTAAAAGTTCAATTCTTTTACTTACTCTGCATGCAGCAGGAACTGCAACGTTCCTTCGAGCATCCCTTGGACCGCTCGCGCATTGAAGTCTTGCTCGAGGATGGGGATTTTCTAGCTCGTTCTGCCGCCTTTCAATTCGCTGGAGGAGGACTTCAGCTTGCGATTTGTTTGCTTGGTCTTGTTCTTGTCGCAAATTTTTATTTTCCGCGGCAATGGTACGGTTGGTTCTTATCAGTTCTTCCAGGAGAACGACACAATCATCGCTGGATAATTCCCCCCTTATGACCCGTATGCGATCGGTCTGGTCATCTATATAACGGATGAAACAACGCAAATTACTTAAGCTTGACGAAGCTCGCGCGATCGCCTTCGACGCTTTACAGATGCTTGTTTGTTTCATTTTTCAGTTATACCTCTTTTATCTCTTTCTTTTCTTTCCTTCCGATGACAGCCTTGAAGGGAGTTTAATTCCCTACTCGGAATACCGGGGTCAAGGCTGTCATCTTCCTGGCTCTCTTTTATCTTTTCCTTATTTCTCTTTCTGTTACCTTTCAGTCTTCTTTGTGCTTTCTCAATGAAAAGAGTTTTGGCTTTAATCAGTGGGACATTTCTAAAAAAATTGATCCTACTGCCGATTCCCCTAACGTAGTTTCACGGGTTAATAGTACTGGAAGTTCCATTGCCGCCCAAGCTTGGGAAATGACATGGCTATGGCCAACGAGACTTTTGTTTCTGCGGTTCTCAAGGAAGACGCTCTAGCCGATGTTTCCAAGTTGGGTTTTCGTGACCCAGGACGCTTCGTTGCCGGAGAGCTTCACCGTCATTTCTAGTCCTGTGGTCAATTTAATAAACTTCTGACAAGTGTAATTTACAAGTGTAGCCATTGTTTCAGAAGTTGAAAACAATAGCTAAACTTGTAAGTTCAAGTGAAATAGTTTTGTTAAATTGACCCCTGGTCTCGTGTTGCCTCTTTGAATGTTTCGTTTTTTGGGGGTTTTTGTTTAATTTTTGGGGTATTTTTGGAAGTGTGATAAACATCTGCGAGATTGTTGGCTTGTTGCGACAGCTAACCGCAATTTAAATAAGCACGAGGGAGAGCGCTGCAAATAGTTTACTTTTTGTCAACGGTCGCCCTCAAAGCGTATATAAGGATTGAGATCACTTTACTTGCCTTCTTTCGCGCCAGTCTGACGGTTCGGTCCGCCGCGGTTTGTTCGTCCTTTTATGTCTTCATCTCTCTCTCTACTTTCCTCGCTGTCGACTTCCGGTTCGATTTTTTTCCCGTTCTCCCAACCCATGTACTACTTATTTGTCTGCCTGAAAGCGACAGCTGACTCCAATCTAAATCTGCATAAGCACTAGGGAGAGAGCTGCAAATAGATTACAATATTCATTGGGGGTAAATATTAGAGATTGGGAAGAACCAAATGCATCGTAAGTTCCTTTAACACGGTGCGACACTGTTTCAATTTTGTGTTTCACGTTCTGCAAAGACCTGTTCAAACCATTTTAATAGCACCACTTTGTCTTTTATACGTAAAAGCACACTTTATCGCAAAAGTGTGATTTTTTATAACTCATACCACTTAAATCTCAAAAGAGCTGACTAAAAACTTGAGCACGCGCAACTTTGTATTCCAATAATCATCTAAGAAAAAGTCAAAAAAGCGGATAGCTCATAAACATATTTCAGTGCTAAGAGTTTGATTTCAGTTTTGTACCTTTTAACGGTGTAGACGGCACTTGTAATAATCGAAAAGGTGTGGCTTTTTATTTTATAACTCGCGCCTTTCTCAGATATAAAACATTTTTGCGAATCTCTACGTACTTATCCCTGTATAAAGTAATTAAGATTGATGGACAATTTTGGACAATAATTAAGATTTGATGGACAAAGATTGATGAAAAAAGAATATTATCAGACTGAAGTTCATGAACACGGGCAACGCACTTTTGTTTCCATAAGTGATCGACTGACAGATCACAAATCAAACATCGCGCCCGCTTCAAACAACAGAATCCTGCTATTAACCATTGTCGCTAAAATATCTAGGAAAAATGTTAATACATGAATATAAACTTGTATATACTTGCTATAAGTGCGCGAAAAATGATTCAAGATTGGGCATTTTATAGCGCGTTTTAAACTCCACGGGCAATTCCGTAGGGAGGTGTGACTTTTGCGGACTATTGTTTACTCCAGCTTTTCAATTTATTAACTCGACTTGATTAAGCGCGTGTATCCTTTCTAAACTGAGAGCGCAAGAAGTCATTTTTAGGTCTTAAGCGTGCTCAAAGTGCAATCAAAATGAGGTGTTTTAGGCCACGAATGAAAATAAAAAACATTTACATAAACTCGGAAATGAAAGTAAATAAAAAACAACCAAAACGGTTGTTGTGCTTTTCTATGAATGCAGCTGCCGTTAAGGGCCCATTACACTATCTTTTGAGGCCGTTGCTAGGGAAAAATCAGTTGACCAAATTTGAACAGCAACCTTTAAGTGCACCTCTGGTTTGGGTTGTGACATCATCAGGCCACGCCCAATGTCACGTGACCCAAAACAGAAAAATGAGCATAACTTCAGAAACTTACAGTTTTATGAAATTTTTTTTAGCATCATGCCATTTTATACACCATTTAAAAAAACGTAAGCATGCGTTTTCTCTAAGGATGAAAAATAAAAATAATGAGGAAAAATGTGTTCTCAAAACCAGGAGCCGATTAGATGGAGCCTCCATCTCCCATATAAGCCCTTGGAGACAACCCTTTCAGATGAAAAGTTAGGCCTGGCGCAAACGTCGAATCTAAGTCGCGTCGAATTTATTAAAAATAGGTTGGACAAAGAGTCGACTTAATTCCAGCGTGGTAGCAAACGTCAAACCTGCGTTGATCCTATTTCACAAGTTGCACTTCATTAAAACACGGGAATAAGCACGTGTCCCCGTGCTATTCACTCGATGCACGGCTAGTTTAATACTGCTAGGACTTGCTAGCGAAATGCCGAAATACAGTACTCGTCGGGCCTTTCATTGGTATTTAATTGCGAAAAATAGAAAGAAAAGACTCGCAGTATGCAACGCTTTTACCGGCTGTCCATCCCTCGACGTCCTCGTTTTCTTCAAACACTGAACATTTATTGCAAATAGGGAATTCGCATCTCAAGCATTTATATTTAGTGTTCGTGAAACACGAAAAACACATTTCCATCACGCTGTGCGATGTCAGCAATGACTTTCGATAGCTCACCATTCCCGGTCGTGAAATTGTCTTTGTACAGCGCATGCTCGTCAGGGGGGAAATAGCGTTTGGCAGATAAGGGAATCGGTATTTTTGTGACGTTTGCGCAGTCCATCACATTTGAATCAATTATTTTTTAATTTGCATGATTGATGAATTGAGTTCAGCGCGTGTTTAGAACGGCGTTTGCTGAAACGCCGAACCACTGTCGAATTATCCGACTTAGCAAGTCGAACTTATGCTGGAGTCGAACCAATTAATTTGAGTCGAACTTAATTGCGGCAGACGTCGCACCATTCATGCGCCTATTTCAAAATTCATACGTTCGACGAATTAAGTTCGACTAAGATTCGACGTTTGCCCCAGGCCTTATTTATAGAAATAGTTTTCGCGGGAAATTTGTCACGCGCTGATGCGTTGTCGGTAATTAGGGAGCTTAAGCAACGACGACGGCAACGCCAAGGAAAACGTCAATTGGAAAAAGGATTCGCGCTATTTTAAACTACTTTAAGGTTGTTCCAATTTGTTTGGTTTGTCTAATGTTACTGGATTGTCCAGGAGCTGAATTTGAAAAGACGGTTTTCCAATTCAAATGGAGAAAGGAAAATTAACCGTCGTGTGTTCACGTTCTCCACAAAATCTATAATTTGATCATTTGACGTTGTTGTTTTGCAGGAACGGCAAAGAAATGTACCAAAATGTAAAACGCACGTGCAACACGTGCAGAGGCATTGTTTTCGCTCATTAAGCCTGCCGCACACTTGAGGAAAGTGCTGAGCAAAATTCCTCGCGAGGCAGTTAGCTCAGCTGTTTCCGTAAGTGTGCGCTGGATTTTTGGTGAGTTTTTCGCCTCGCGAGGCCGTGAGGCAAATATCTGTCGTGTTTGATATTTTTTGCCTCACGAGACAAATTCCTTATCGTGTGCGGGCGCCGTGAGAATCTGGCTGAGCCAAATTAATCGATTAGTCAATAAAATTGCATCGCGAGCTCACGTGATTTCAAGCTCGACATTCAAGATGGCGGACAGGAGTGTGGTTAACGAAGTTATCCTAGAGGATAAACTTGTCGAGTTCAGTATGCATGAGCCTTGTATGTTGCATGTTTACTGTATTAATATCTAATAAAATGCTAAATTAAAATTACACCTAATTAAAATAACGTTGTCATAGAAAAATGAAAAATGGAAAAACGGAAAATGAAAAAAAAGGCCAATAGGAATTAATTAGACACACAAATAACAATAGCCGCTGCACGCTTAATTTAAATTAACAATAGCCGCTGCACGCTTAATCGTGCCGCCTGTCGCTGTGAATGATGATTAAGCTAATTAATTCCTATTTGGCTTTTTTCATTTTTCATTTTCCTATGACAACATTACTGCAATTAGGTGTATATCCTAAGAATATTCTAAAAAAGTGGATATTAAAACTTTGATTCAATATCAATTACAGCAATTGCAGTTACACAAATGTTATATTACATTTTGTATACTCTGAGTGGACCACAAACAAACGGATAAGAAGAGCTACGACTGGAAGTTTTAACATCTTGTCGTCCGCCATCTTGAATGTCGAGCTTGAAATCACGTGAGCTTGCCATGCAATTTTATTGGCTAATCGATTAATTTGGCTCAGCCAGATTCTCGCGGCGCCCGCACACGATGAGGAATTTGTCTCGTGAGGCAGAAAATATCAAACACGTCAGATATTTGCCTCACGACCTCGCGAGGCGAAAAACTCACCAAAAATCCAGCGCACACTTGCGGAAACAGCTGAGCTAACTGCCTCGCGAGGAATTTTGCTCAGCACTTTCCTCAAGTGTGCGGCAGGCTTTAAACCTATTGTTTTGTGCCGTTCTCGCTGCCGTCACCGTCGTGGTTGCTTAAGCTCGCTATTTATAGAAATAGTTTTCGCGGGAAATTTGTCACGCGCTGATGCGTTGTCGGTAATAACTAATCAGAGCGCAACTCATGCTCATTTACATATGCTTTTTATTATTGACAACAATAGCGGAAAGCGTGGGGGAAAATTTATCGGAGTCATCGGATGATAGTTCGGCAAGTTACGTTCTTTCTAGCGACTCAGTAACATCTTCTGATAGCAGCGAGGAAGGAGAATCAAATGAGGAAACTACTTCGGCTTCTTCAAGCCAAGGAAAGCGAAAACCCAAACGGAGCGGCTCTTCGGCAGCGAAATCCACGCGGACTCGAACAAAGAAAAGTAAAGATGCAACGCTTAACGATGAAGAAATGGAAGCGCTGGTCTCTTGGATTTTTAGTTCGGAAGAATCCAATAAAGTAGATACCGAAGTAAGGGAAACCCTTAAGGACGATGCACGAATAAAATTGAAGCCTGAGCGGATAAAGGTTGTAGAACATATCTTAGACGTCGCTCATGCAGAAGCAGTGGTTTGAACTGTTGATCGCTGGATTTTGCCGGAAATTTTCAACTTTAGCCAAAGAAGCTTTCGACGGTAAAGACAAGTACAAAAAAGCGGCCTTCTCAGTGTCGTGGATGAAATTCTTGGCTAATTTTCATCCCGGAAAACCTACACAGGAGCGAATGATTTTAGAAAGATTATTGGCGAATTACACAAGCTCTCGAGATGATGTTCATTGTGTTGTGAGTGTTATTCACGAGTTGGTCTATACGATCATACATGAACATGTACGCCTGAGAAAGACGGAAAGCGAAACGGCTGGTGAAGGTATCAATGGAGGAAGATGTCAACTATCAAAAGAATCGGACGGTACTTTGTATCGGTATTGTGGGGCGGCTCTGCAGGGTATGATTAAACTGCGGGAGACTCTTGCCGGAAAAAAACTGTTCAAATAAGAACCATCGCCCTAAAGTAAACCCCTCCTGCAAACTCTTAGTAGCCATCTTTTCCACTCTTCCAGGTTAACTGGTGAGAAAATCATATTTTACTTCCTTAAATGTTTATTGATCAAATTACATTTGTCCAATAAATGCCCTGAATAAGGGCCCTTCTTTTTTGCAAATATTCATTTTCCTTTGAGGAAATCCAATAGAGTCCTCCCAAGATGTAATTAATAATGTGTCATGATGATATTATACCTGTACATATATATACTAATAGTATCTGTTGAGTGCAAACTTTCCTTGAATTTAATAAATGAATACTTGTTTTAAATTGCACAGCAAGACTTTCCTTATTTACAATAGAAAACAGAAACTCAAATTGCAATTTTTTATACTCAGACATTATTTCAATAATGAGTACGAATGTAAGAAGAGAGGCCAATGTTCTTATCAACAACATTCAGCCCACATATGTAGTTGTGTACAAAACTTACTCTCCTTTATATTTATAAGGGGCAAAACTAGAGCAAATTCTGTTTCAACATTTCACTATGGGGATACAGTTCCTTTGAATGTGATCGAGGCAGTTGCAGTCAACATCTACTCAAAGTGTTTCCAACACTTTTGTTGTGACAAGTTCCCCTCAACAAAATGTCTCATTCACACTCATACACTTTATTAATTGAACCTAGGCACTTAAATAATGCACCCAAGTAAAGGTGCCAATGTTAAGCACTAAATTTTGATCCAACAGCAGTCTTGAGTACGCAGTAATAAGATTGCTTGGACAATCAGCCATAAATATAACAGCACCACTGTTGTTGTGGACATGGCTATCAATTAAGGCACAAAGGCCATTTGCTTGAACTAAAATTCCCACTGACTTGTCATTTGCAATTAAGACTCCATAGGATGGTTGCAGAAAGGCCAAAATTACGCTTACTGATTCATTGCACTCAGTGCCTGCAGCCTGGGCTATGTCTTCTACATCTAAGTAAATAGCTGTGTCACCAAAACGATCATCATATATATATATATATCATTGCCATCACATAAAATATAGCATTTACAAATAGTGTGATCCACAACTGAAGCAACTGCCCCAAAAGTAATGAAATATCTAGTTTATGCATCATTGCATAGTCCCCGAACCTAACTGCGATAATTGTGCAAGCATTGCTGCCCTGCCTTTCTCCTAGCGAGGACTGTGCTATCGTTGGAGGAAAAGAAAACTGACATAGAGACCTAAAAACATTTGTGCACTTAACAGAAATCTGGTTGTCAGCTGTAATTGATTGCCCGTCTATGTTTAAAATTTGGCCTCTGTAACCTTTTTCTGAATGTTGATTTACAACTAAATATTTCCTGTTAATCAACCTGCCTAAAGCAGGTGAGTAGGCAATGGCAGACAGATTTCCTCCACTTGCGTGTTTTAGCACACTAAAATTGACTCTAATGCACTGCCATTGATTCTGAGGAGGCTAATAATGTACCTCCCATCCAAAGAGACACCCGGCAGGTAAAAAAACATTTACAAAATAAAAGGAATCCATGCACAACAACTTGAAGAAGATCCCAAATCTACGACAGAGAACATAAAAACAATTTATTATTAACACAAAATGACTTTTAATGAAAATCATATGACTACAGTTTCCTTGCTCTCTTCGTATGCTTGGGAGGAGACTCATCAGTGATTTTCCTATAACTTTACTGCAAAGGCAAGTCTCCTGTTTGCCACGGGCATTGCTTATGCCTTTTTTTCTTTTGGCAAGTTGATAATAAGCTTATTGTTTTGACTTAGTAGTTCTGACATGACCTACAGCTGTAGCTGTTCTTTACATGAAGGCATTTAAAAAAAGTTTATTCTTCGGCTGTAAACAGTAGGGCTGAGGAGGTAAATATTGTTGAATATTATTTTTTTAGTCAGTGCACTGATACTTATTCAAGCAACAATGAAAAACTAACTTAGTATTTAAATAATACTTAGCTGCCATGCTAGAAACTTTATCTGTCTGGATTTCTTGGTGTTGTCAGGGTAAACTATGAGCAAAAATGAAACCTCTTTGAGTGCTGTTTATTTCACAATCCCAGTGGTAAGAGTTCATGGCAGTGTATATTGCAAAATATTCTTCACTCACCAGCAAATGAGTGTAGTAGACACATTATTAATATCGAAAATTGAAGTAACATTTTTGAAGCAAAGAAAATTCTTTTCATCTCAAAAATACTGGTAAATGCTTTGCCATTAATAGAAGGTCTACCCTCTGTACTCTTTCAAGTAACCAGAAAGTAACACACATCTGTTTGTCCTTTTAATTTGTTTGATTCATTAATATATTATGCATGTGTGGCTCCTTAAGTGAAAGCTACACGTGTTTGTAATAAAAAAACAGTACACTTAAAATAATGTTAAAACATAATACCAGTTTCTTCATGACTGCGGCACCATTTCTCAAAGAAATCCATTTCCTTCTTTATATTCTGAACAAGAAGCTGTACACAGCTTGAACTCGTGGCGTTTTTAAATTATTGCAGCATTGTTTCCCGAGTGTTTTGAGTGCTTTTACGGAGAAACAGAAGCTTAAAATTATGTCTAATCAAAGGCGCCTAAGAGCCAACCCGTGTAGAAGAAATGCGAACGCGTAACGCAATATTGCCGTAAGCTTACGTTTCCACACTGACACGGTTCGATATTTTTAAAAAAAAAATTAAACGTAAGGATTTTTGACGAACGGGAAAAAAAAAAAAACAGAACATCACTTTCATAATGTCCAGTCCGAAACAAAAAAAAAAAACAGGACAAAAAAAAAAAAGAAAAAAAGAAGTCTCGAGCGTGACTTGAACTCGGGCCGTCCGGGGCTAAGCCAAAACATCTATCCACTGCGCTATCGAAGAACACTTAGTCAATGAGGTCTAAATTTTATTATTTTAAGGTAGATACGCATCAAAACGCGTGTCTCGGTTGAAAAATCCTTTTAAGGTGGCTCGATATAGTTTTTTTTTGGCGCGCGCAGATTGGATTCTAATTTACCCGCGGGACTTTTAAAAATTTGAGTCATGCAAGAAAAAAGATAAACAAACATGGCCGCAACACTCCTTTCGCAATTTTATTTTTGCGCCGGCCTGGTTGACTGTGTTTTTCGCGTGTATGCAAGCTAGGTTTACATTCTACTTTCTTTGGTGGTAATGTGATTTACCGAGAAAAAGAAAACAGGGCGGTTAAAGTTCCCTGACAAGAATTCAGTGAAGAATGGTTTCGCGATCGACAACTCAGCCCCGCATCGACGCAATTTTCCTCTGAATACGAGAGAGTTTATTTTGGGCTGTCTTTAGGGGCAGTGTATTTTCTTAATCTAAACTCTATTAAAAGAGTAATGCAGAATGTGTTAGTTAAGTTTCACCTTAGTTAAGCTTGTTCAAAGTGCGACGCTGTTAGGCTTGGCCTATTATTTATGTATACAGTACTGAGGTTGCTGTCCGTTTACTGCAATATATATTTACGATGCTTTATTATTTCATTCTTGGTTGTCCATACTTCACTTTACTCAACCAGTGTCCCGTCTTGGAAGGTGTAGTCTTCATAATCATGCTCCGAATGTATATAAACTGATTTTACATTTAAGAACCTGATTTCACGTTTATGATAAAAAGTAAGTAAGTAAGAAACTCAAAGTATCTGGGTATTTAGCCTAAGGGCTAAGTACACTAACAGACCAGTTATGTACAGAGAACGTTTGCCCATAAGTCCCTTTTTATTACTAATGTACAGCGCGTCTGACAAAAATAACAATGATACTTAAGACATCTCGTGGCTGACAAAATAGTACTGATCTTTTTTTTTAAATCGTGAATGCGCACAAGAGAACAGAGCCCTTTGAATTAGCATACTGTTTATGAATTTAAAAGAACAACTTAAGTGTACACTGAAAGTGGTATAACTTTGAATGCATCTAAATGTTCAACAGAGTATTAGAAAATCAAGTTTCAATTCTAACACTGTTGGCTGCATATAAGAAGAGCCCAGACTAATGTTTATCGCGGGTTAGGTGTGTTCTCACAACGTAGAAGTCAATATAAACCCGGCTGGGAATTAATAGGGAGTTTGCTAGATTTATTGGGGCAAACGGCTATGTATATCGCGGTTTTTTTTAACTGAGAATTGAGTTGCTTCCTTGCAGAAGAGACAGAGTGACTTCAGCGTTAATAGTGGCTACAATCTCTTTCTTCAAGGGTAGCAAAGAAATGCGACATAAACAAAATATTAACGAAACATTCTTTGACGCATCATAACCCGAGAAATTCTTCAACATTTTAATAGCCGGAGTGGCTTAGGGAGTTGCCATAAACCACAACCGAGATTTACCGCAAAAAAAATGCAAAACAGCAAAGCCTTCTGAATAAGTGATTGACCGAAAACCAAAATGAAAAATCACATTCAGTTAAGAACTAAAATGTTGCTCAAGTTTATAACTGTAAATTGATAGACCGTATGTGTTTTAAGACTGTCATAGCATTTATATTTTTTTCACGTCTTGGATTTTTTAGTCCAAAGTAGCCTTCTTCGATCCAGTTCACTGTTGGTATATTGTTTAAGTTCTAAATGAGTATCCTTGTGGTACAACGCCCTTATGTGCCTTTCCTATGCACATGCACTCCTACCTGTTCCTATCTATGTAAGAAGCACAAACATGTTTACAACAGACTATACAGTTGAATAAAATTAGCTTGTAAGTCACATATGATGAAGACTACATGTGCCAAGAAAGCTAGCAAGATTCCCTAGTACCATCGCAAACTTATCAAGCGAGTTGGCTGTAACATACTAAAGGGTGAATGAAACCGAATCACTGCAAATAATTGAGTTGGAATTATCAAAAAGAACGCATGGAAAATTAACCAAAACAACGTAAACAGCAATGTTCCCCTCTAAGAAGACCAGAACAAAATTGTAAGAAAGAAAAAACAACCAATAAATGTAGGCGGTGGCGATTGCCAAAAAAATGTTGCAAGCTCGGATAAAGCCAGCCAATACCAAAGTTATGTCAGATTCATACTTATACCCCCAATCGTGATACAATGAGATTAATGAATAAATTGTAGGTGAGTGGGGGGGGGGGGGGGGGGGGGGGGGGGGGTTATTGGAAACACTACCTTGAGTGGTCATGTGTCGAAGATCACATCATATCACTTAAAATAACCTTAGTAATGTGTAAAGCTGACATATGCACCTTGGATGTTTGGCTTTTCAGAAATCCCATATCGATCTAATATCATTGAATATCAATGAAAATATTCTAAAATGTGCTAAATGAAGCTTACAGAAACAAATCATTTAACATTTAACTGGTTAATAATTTAACTGTTTTAATTAAACCCGCATTATTCTTTTTTGAAACACATTTAAAGATTCAAACAATAAATTCGAAAACTGTGGTAGAAAAGCCATCTATTTTCTCTTGACGACCATGTCAAAAAGTGTCGATTCAGTGAAATTGGAACGGCTCATTATGGAAACAAAATGTTGCTTTTAGTAGGCCCCTTTCCAAAAGAAAACAGTTGTAGAAAAACAATGGCATTCTGATAAAACAAAAACTTGAAAGTTTCAACGATCAAAAATAATTCATAATTTCTGAAGATTTTATACTATGGCGCACCACGAAATTGACATAAATGTGATAATTACTGATAACTTCGGAAAGAAGGTGGCGAAATTACAAAGGACACAAAAGGTGTGATGCATCTTACAACGCAATTGAATAAATGAAGACAGTGCCGCGAAAAGTGGTTGGTGACCATTCTTACTCTATACTGATTTCAATAAGCTCCTGGTCTCGGGATGCCATTCTCTTCGACACGATGGCCACGCTACTTGCTTACCGTGAGAAGACCCGATACCTTTCTAAGAAACAAGTCTCGGAAGAAAGAGTAGTACCTTTCAATACCATCAACGTGGAGACCTTCTTCCCTCTGAAAAACTGGCCGGAAGACATCACAATTTATTTTTGGAACAACCCTATTGGGGACAGAGACACGTTTAAGCCGATGTTGTTTTGTTTGGGCGATGGCTGTTTCGCACCAGACTTATTATCCAACTGGATAATACTTTTACAAGCTTGGGCGCCACAAAAAGCGGAGAAGAGGGCCAGACAGTTGGACTTCATCCTAAACGATCAGGATAGAAAAAAGAACACCTGGTATATTTCGACCTCGATTACAAGAATCTGTTGTACCTCAACGGCCTGCAGAAACAGTAAGGACAAGCATCGCCCCTCTGATGACAGTGTAACAACAAAAACATCCAAAAAAGAGACAACAAAAGAGTAATAGCCCCCCAAAAAAGAACCGGCTGTTTAAGGAGCCACCATTTGTAATAAAATATTTTAACCAACATAGTGAGTCAATTGCGTGACAACAATTTCGTAAAAAACTTGGGTGGCCTGTGATTATTTCCATATATCGTCGATTTCTATTATCAGGAGCACAATAACTGCAGACTTCTCAACTTTGCATAACTTCTAGATCTGTTCAATATTCTCCCAATTTGAACTGGTGGTTCGTTAGTTACGGCGTTAAAAGTACTTTCTTTTCACTTCTATCCTAAAATATCTTTTTTTTCCTGCAGGTATTTGTCGAACAATAAAATAGAGAAGCTTCCGCCTTGGATATTCTCAAATAACACGAAGTTGAATACATTGTAAGTTTGACACCTTAGTTTGTTTGTTATTATGAGAGTAGTAAGCATTTTTCAAGTTAACACGCCTGCTAGTTTTCACATTGCCGCTGTCATCGCTGTTTTTTATCACAATTCCGTGATGGAAGAACATTCGTCTTCAGATAATTTTTTATTATGCATATTCCTGAGCTGCACTTGTAAAGACAAGAGCGCGCACAAAAAAGTGATCAATGCACAGCAGTCAACTTGTAAGTAAACAACTTACGTCACTTCTGCATGCATAAAACTATTGTCTGTAGGTATGACGTCACTTCTGCATGCATAAAACTATTGTCTGTATATATGACGTCACTTCTGCATGCATAAAACTATTGTCTGTAGGTATGACGTAACAGAAACAGCAAGCAATAATTAGCTGCGTGCTTATAGCCAATCAAAATCGAGCTAGTGACACCAATGTATAATAATGTGATATATTAGCTGCTTCGTATTTTGTCTGATAATGCTGTGTGTTAGTCTCAGCTTATTTCATATTATCTCATTCTGAAACGTTTTTTTATGCCGCTTATAAGCCCCCCGCATATAATACACCCTCCCTCCTTGAAAGCTAACTGAAAACCCGGTATAACCGGTATGCTGTCAGAAAGTACGCATCTAGCATGGCAATGGTAGCGACGGACAGGGGTATCCACTGGAAAAATGACAAGTTTGTCGTATTGAATCAGTTCTTTCAATTTCGGCCTTTATTTTCGTTTGATTCAGTGGTTGTGGGAGTCAAATGCAAATAAGCCTTCCTGCGGTCCGCATCATTGGCTTTTTTCGTTTAATAAATAATCTCTCCCAGGTCCACTGGGAGTGCATGTGAACGTGACTAGGTCACGCAACCAATTATTTTATGGCCTTTCACTGACCTCTTGTTATTTACGAGTGATGGTTTCTTTTGTATCGCTTAATACAACTAAATGGACGGCAAGATGTGACTATATTTTTCTGCCCTTAATGTTTTCTCGTACATTTATGTCTGCGACATTTGGATTGGAAGTCATCGGATATTTTTATGTGAGTACACTGTGTGTAAATAACGAAACGTCTGCAACAACATTTTGCGAATATCAAATGCTGTAATGTCAAGCAAGCCATGGTTTTTGTTAGATATCTATGTAAGATTCCTTGTATTTCTGCTGCTTACAACAAGGAAAAGGCAAGACAAGCTAACTTAAACATTCCTTGAGCTGTTCAAAGACTTATGCCGTATTATGATACGTCGGCAACAAAGTCGATCAATGATACATATGATTATAGCTTTACATTTTAACTGAATGCGTCCCAGATAAAAATCATATGAATATTATAGCTTAAAACATGTAAATGTTGTTTTCAAAGCTTTAAAGACCTGTTTAAGGGCTTAAAATTCAATTAAATTGAATGCGAAGTTGGTATCAAGCTAAAAATAGCCTTCATGGATAAATCTCTCAGTAGCGCTGTATTCACGGGCCACCAAAAATAATTTCAGAATAAATAAAAGACAGATTCAGCTATAATGTCAGGCGCGGATCTAGAATAAATGGTGACCGATTTCCGAAAAAACTTGCGCCGAAGGCACAAGCTTCCAGGGGGGTCCGGGGGCATGTTTCCCCGGGAAAATTTTTGGATTTTAACTACCTAAAGTCCCCTTTCCTGGGTTTCCGAGTCATTCAGATAGGATATTGGCTAGTTCCATTCTCCTCGGATGAAGTCTTGCGAATCGGCGGATTATTTCATCAAAGTCAATTTCCACGTTGTAGTGGATATGTAGCAAGGCAAGTCCTGTCAATCTCATCTGTGACATGGTGCTGCGCAAGTATGTTTTCAGTTAGCCTGTTCCAGGCGTTTAGATTGTGGGGAGCAGCAAAAAGCGGCGCGCGACGCTAGGGTCGGCGCGAGGGAAGCTCGTTTTTTTCTACTGCGCCCGATGTTTCTTTCGCGCGCCACAAAGTTAACGCTATAACGCCTGGAACAGGTTAGTTTTCAGTCGCCTCAAAGCTGACACATTTCTCTCACACTCGCATGTGGTGATTGGTAAGGTGGCAAATATTTTGAGGCACTCGGCGATGTTGGGATACAGCACATGGTCGACCTCCTTTAAAGTTGTCAGTGCAGTTGTTGGGACAGTTTTAGGATTTTGTCTCTGACTTTTCCACTGGAAAATCCAACGGCCAGAGCGTGTCAATGCCGCAAATTGGAAAAAAAAACATTGTCCAAACCATTTTCGAGATTTCAACTTGAAAATTTACTTTTATTAAAAAAATCTCCATTATGAAAAGTCTGACCGATTTCCGTAAAACGGTGGAAACCGGTATGGATCCGCGCCTGAATGTAGTGTTGTTTTTTTTCCCTAAAACTCATGTACCAGACTCTGTTTCAGCATTTTACTAATTCGAAGTTTGCTTAAATTTGCCTTCTTGTTAACATGGCAAAGAGATGTGTTTTGTACAAGACCAAAATGATTTTTAAAGTTAACATTTCCGACAAAATTTTATTGCAAAAGAAAGCCAAAAAGATGTTTTATTCACTGTGTAAAAGGCATTGTAGGACACCGAATGTTGCGATAACAGGAGCGTTTTGAAAATGGTCCAAAATGACCAAAATTCAATGGTCCATGAAAGCACCCGCGGACTCAGAAGGCTAATTTTCGACTTATCGAAATTTTGAAAAAGGTAAAGTGAGATCGAACCTTTTAAACCCATTTTAGAAAATAGGTCACTTAATAGATTCTTTTGGTAAAATAAAAAGAAATTCCAAATTTTGCCACTGTCGTCGGATTCTCGATATTTACAGACATCCGCTCTTAAGGTATCAGCACCGGCAAAATTTATGCTCTCCAAATGCCTTGCAAAAATTCCTGGTTAAATGTCATGCCATGAAATATACAAATCCAAAGTTTTGGGTCAATATCTCTAATCGTTCAAAAGATATGGACATTTGAAAATGGACCTTTTTCACCTTTTCGAGCATTCTGATTGGTCCAATAGGGTCACATGACTGATTGGCGAGAAATTCAAAATGTATTGTCTTTATCAATTTATAGAATTCAACTGGGTCATACTAGGAACTTCAACCATAAAGGAATTGAATTAGAGCAGTCACCAAATTCATTTGACAGAATTTTGGTCAGTCTGACCAAATTTTGAGGAAGATCGACAGCTGTCAATCAGAGAGAAATTTCAAATAAAGAAATCACAAAAACAAGTTTTTCTCCCACAGTTTTTAATATTTTTAAAATCTGTTTTCAGCAATGAGTTTTAAACACTACTTGGCACAAACGTAGTTTCAGCCCCGTAATTTGTTAATTTATGTAAATTAACGGGAAATAAACCGAAATATGCTGTTATTTGCATTTGATTTGCATAAATTAACATAAATTACGGGGGCTGAAACTACGTTTGTGCCAAGTGGTGTTTAAAACTCATTGCTGAAAACAGATTTTAAAAATATTAAAAACTGTGGGAGAAAAACTTGTTTTTGTGATTTCTTTATTTGAAATTTCTCTATGATTGACAGCCGTTGATCTTCCTCAAAATTTGGTCAGACTGACCAAAATTCTGTCAAATGAATTTGGTGACTGCTCCAATTCAATTCCTTTATGGTTGAAGTTCCTAGCATGACCCAGTTGAATTCTATAAATTGATAAAGACAATACATTTTGAAATTCCCGCCAATCAGTCATGTGACCCCATTGGACCAAAAATGCTCAAAAATGCTCAGAAATGCTCGAAAAGGTGAAAAAGGTCCATTTTCAAATGCCCATATCTTTTGAACGATTAGAGATATTGACCCAAAACTTTGGATTTGTATATTTCATGACATGACATTTAACCAGAAATTTTTGCAAGGCATTTGGAGAGCATAAATTTTGCCGGTGTTGATACCTTAACAAAGATACCCCGGAATCGAAATAACACAATTTATTGTGCATTGTGTTAATAAGTCTCGTAATGCGAAGACAGCCACTTTTTACTAGACTGGGACAGTAACATTACTACTGACTAAATATATTTTGTTACTCCTGGCATTTTAAGATTATGTTTCGTCTTTGCTGTGGCTGTGGTAGGGTTGGAGGTGTGGTTCGGTGAAATTGGTTGGCGAGGGGTGATTTACGGCGCTTTCCACTTGTCAGAACTGGCCGGCCGACCGGTCAAATTGTAAATATTATACTATTATTTGTCAGAACAGTCCAATCAAACCGGTCAATTCACAAGTAGTGTGCACCATTTTGATGAACTTGTTGAAACAGGTCTTCATTAAGTCGGATTTCATTTACATCGACCTGACCAATGAATGAGTTACCAGTAATCGGATACTTCCCAAAATCGAAGTTTTTGACGAAGAAATAACTTTACACCGTACATTTCCTTCCAGCGACTTGTAGTGTTTGCCCCCTAGCGATCACAGAATCCTTTGCGTATAACACAGCATCCAGTTACTGGTAACTCATTCATTCGGCCAGCCAGTTCAGAAAAATGGTAAGCACCTATATATCAGATTGCAATGCTCGGAATTATTTCTATAAAACATTTTCAATCTTACCATTGTACATCACCTGTTTCTTTGTGTGTCATTTATTTCCCTTTTGTAAGTAAAACCGAGCCTAAATTTAAGGGTACTCTCAACCTTCGAGGGACAAAAATTCCCAAAAAAAATATTTTTTCGACCAAAATAAAATTTAAAGTTTAATCTAACATTTCCAAAAAGCACAATTTAAAATCTTAAATGGGCGCAAGTTTATTTTAAGAAAATGCGTTTTAATATTTAAGTTAATAAATTACATTGGTGTCATAATCTCCTAAATGAGTTAAGCCGCCTCGAGGAACTTTTCAAGGCATTTAAGCAGCAATCGGGCTTTATTAGTTTAACTGTTGCTGGAAAAAAAGTCACTATCAAACCACAATTTGTCAGAAATTGGGTTTAAAAATGAATTTGCGTTCAACTTGTATTCGCTCGGCGGTAATTTGTGTTGAAATTTGTCCCGCGCGCACTTCAACGAGTTTGAAAACGTGACTGAATTTCTCGCCAACTCTTTTCTATTGTAGTTGACGGGAATGGGTGCTGCTGTTTTATCGGCTCACTGTCTTTTGAGGTGGTATAATCTACTGTGGAGACGCCTTGTTGTTTACGAAACTTTACGAGCGAAACTCTCGCACTTGATCATTAGGAGAATATGTCGACTGAACGAATTTATAGGATATGTAGGCTTGAAGGATTTTCGTGAAATTTGGCGAAAACATTCCTAGGATAATGACAGATAAAATAGAGTCACGAAGTTTTTTTCTTTTTTTTGCAAAATAACATTTATTTTATTTCACAATACAAAGCTTACACTACTTACGAATCAATACATATACTTCTTACAGTACGGTACTTACAATACGATACTTACGCTACTTACACAACAATGCATATGCTTCTTACAGTACGGTACTCCAGTACACTACTTACAATACGATACTTACGCTACTTACAAAACAATACATATACTTCATACAGTACAGTACTTACACTAATTACAATACGATACTTACGCTAAGTACAAAACAATACTTACAGAATGATACTTAGACTTAACAATATTTTTAACATACTTAAACCCTTATAACTTTTATACCAAAAGGAAGTTATAGCTATTGTTTCAAAAGAGGGAGGAGGGGCTCCCATTTCTTGTTGTGGAGAAAAAGCTTTTTGTTCCTTCTCGCAATAAAACGTTCGATTTGATACGTTCTCTTACATTTTTTTAAAAACAGGCTAACGAAGAGAGGAGATTTATTAAGCTTAGAACGAAAGATAAAGTATTTACCCTCGTGAATGATGTAGTTAATAAGAACATTGTTGTTTACCGCACGGACAATTCCAAAGAAAATATCCTTGATTTCGAAACGGGCGGAAATAAGCTTTTGTGATTTTAGGATGTTATTTACTTCATTCCAAAAAAGAGACAATTTCTGTTAAAGGAAAATATCTTAGATCCTCACTGCAATGTCTGGATAATGAAGATGTTTTGCTAAAGTATAGTATTTTGTCCACTTTCTATGAGTAAAGCTCATTTTTTGTCCAGTAAATGGAAGGGACGAGAATGCTATTATAGTACAATTTGGATTTGACATGTGGCAACCTTTTGGATATGTACCTGGCATCAAGGTTCCCAAAGTTACCGAAGCTATTCGTAACAAAGAAAGAACAAAGATTGTTATTGTTGGAGTGAAGTACCAGTACATTTTTGCCGTTCAAAGTTTCAAATGTATTGCTACACTATCAATCAGCAAAAAGGAGAAATGGAGAAAGAACAAAGACTCCTATCAATATAATGAGGACATTTGAAATTTAAAACAAATATGTTTATGTCCATGCAGCAGAACAGGTACCCTGTGAGCAGAGTCCCCTTCGATCTTACTAGAAAAGTCTGGTGGAATTGACTTTTGTAGGGAGATCAAAAGGGGACTCTGCTCAGGGGATACATAACTAGTGTATGGAGGACATCAGTCACTTACAAATTTATGTCCAGTTGGGTACTTCACTTTACTCTGCATTCAATTACTTATTAGCTGTTATGCATGTTGACATCCGACTAGATAATTTCACTCCAAGCATGCCAATTTTATCACAAACAACCAAAGCAGCAAATATTAAATTATTTTGTGTCAACAAGGCTTGAGTAAATTTCGATTAACGGTTGTATTTATGCATTAAGCCTTATTTGTGATGGACTGTTTCTCGGTGACTTGGTCATTTATTAAAAAACACATGGTTCGCAACTCAAATGAATGCTGGTAGAGCAAAGGGGGCAATTTCATATTCCCCATGACGCTTTGCGGCTTTTTTCTTACACTCGTCTTACGCTTGCTGCGCACTCGAAGGCTTTGTGAGAGATTTTTATTCGGCATCATGGGAAACACGCCCCCCCCCCCTCCCCTCCCCTTGCTTGAGCTATAACTTGTAGTGATGGTCTCCTCTTTTGTATTTGTATCATGTTCACAACAGACACAGTGTATAGTAAGGTCAGTGAGTGTCAAGACCCCTCCAATGTCTTGAGTACTTCATTATGTTGTTCCCTCAAAAAGTGCTGGCACCTCCACAGGGTTTTTCTCTTGCATTTAGCAGGAGCATGCACTCATTTTTTCCATTTGTTTTCCAAGTAGGTGACTGGGGGCAAGACAATAAGCGTTTTAACATACGGGTTAGCTTCCCCTTTTAGTTTTATTTCAATAGTAAAACAGTCCTTTACTTACCGGTACCAGTAACTCTAAAATGCACATTCAATTTTTTAGTACACAATTATTATAAAATTAAATAAATGCACTCTTGTATATATCTTTATTGTTTACAAAATAATATTACCATCAATTTCATGCAAAACTCCTCATAGCGTTTGGCAATCGTACATGTCATACCTTATATGGAAGTGTTCAATTTTACCATAAGTAAACACCTTACGTTTTAGGCATGACATGTATGATTGACGAAAATCGTTTGCAAAGGAGTTTTGAACGGTCGTATAATAGTGCAATGTACGGTAATCCTATCTAAGAAAATCTAGCTCATTAGAAATACAATAACTTTAAATTTATTTTTGCGATATTTTCAGTCGGCTGTTGCTATAATTTGACACATCTCCCTGGGTAAATCTTAAATATGTTCAAAACCTCCTTCACCTGTAATTTCATGAGAAAATTGTGACTTTAACCACGGTACAGTGGTATTATGACCTACATATTGAAATGGCAAAAAAGGAAATAACCTAATGTCTATTTACAAACTACCAAAAATCATTAGCTTTGATTACAAACCTGGATGCAATTTTTTTAAACGGTCAAAACATTTTCGATAACAGAATACTCTGTCTTACTGACTGCCCATTATAAAACGTTTTTACATGTTTTGAATGTCATGAAGAATGAATGTTTGGTTTCAATAGCTGTTATTACAGTTTAGCCTGCAGTCAAATATTCTTTTGTTTATAAAAAGTATACAACCCGTGCGAAATTGTTCAAGAAAATCCTGGGAAATTCTTAGAATCTCAAGAAATCGAGCAAGAACACCCAAAGGTCATAATTTTCGACGGGTCAATAAGCGGACTTAAAATTAAAATAATTACATGTATTTTACATTTTAGGGAAGATTAAAGGATTGTTTATTAAGTCAGGAAGTGGCAAATCGGGAAAGCTTGTCGTTGTTGCGTACGGACTTGCTGAAGTTGCACGATTTTTCACCGTTTTTCCGGGGGGTCAAGCGACCGACTGGCCGTATCTTGAACTTTTTTATTTTTCGCAAAAAAAACAAAAAAGCGGTGGAACTTTTAAATGAGATTTTTGAAAACAGTTCACCCAGGCGGTCTTTTAGGTGAAATAAAATTAATTATGAAATTTCGGTTCTGTCGCCGGATTCTTGATATTTACGGGCAGGAGCTCTTAAATAAATGTTCAAAAAAAAACACACACTAATAATGTTATCATATTTAATTTATAATAACTAGTCCAAACTTGACTACATGTACATGGACAGTCATTTGTAGTCTTGGCAACACATGGGCAGAAGTTACATTTAGTACTAGTCACCCATGTACAAAGATATCTTCCTAAGCAGGAATGAAGAGGTATGCAAAAATAGAACTTACTGGGAGGGCAGAATGACAAGAATTCCAAAGAAAACAAACTATTGGTGTTTATTTGAGCATTTGATCCTTGGCAGATATATATGTATGCTGTTGACACTGAAAGCATTTTCATGAGACTCGACATTGGAAGGCAGCTGGGCCTGCAAAAGGGGCGCATGCAGGTCAGAAATGTCAGGGAAAATATTTCATGACCAACTGAAGGGCACCCAAGTACCCTATATGTGACAGCATTGAATCAAAAACCCATACCCTGTTTATGAATGTAGGTAGAAAACCCATACCTATTGGCCGGCACATTCCCATATTGGCTACAGTTATATATGGTGATATAAGTTCCGGCAAGACTGTTTTGATTCGATTTGCTGTGGCCTTTGATGCAATCTTATAATCACAATTTAGTAGTGTCAATGGGCGCCAATTTTTAATCAAGTTGGGATTTGCGCCCTTCTTTGGTGTCAGCTTGACAATTCCTCGCCTGATACAGCGAGTTTTCCTGTTTGGTAAGAGAAGTTTAGGGCTTCTGTTAATGTTTCTCCTATGTCTTTCCAAAAGACTTTATAAAATTCACATGGCAGACCGTCAGTACCAAGTGTATTTTCTGTGGCCATACCGTTTAATGCTTCCAAACACTCTTTAAGACTTAAAAGACCCTCACAATGTTGTTGGCTTTCTTCACTCAAAACCTCTCGTGTGGGACTGGTAATGGCGGCGTAAAGACGGTTGTTGGGACTGCTCCGCAACTTCTCTTGATATCCGAAGGCCTCGTAACGGCAAATGGCCGATTTCATAACTGAACTATTAGGAAAAAGGAGAAACAGGTCATCGGCTAGCTCAGACGATTCAGCCTCCTCACCTGACAACAAAAAATCTCGAAAAACCGACTCGACCGACGCAGAAATAGTTGAAGAAGACGAAGTCTTGGCCGCGCTCGATATGGCAGCAAACTTGGCAGGAAAGCTGGAAGAAATTCTTGAGTGTTTAAAAAAGCTCGACGTGATAGAATCATCCGTTAAAAGCATCGAGACAAAGCTCAACTGCCTAGAAGAGCGTACAGCAACATTGGAAAATTTCAGACAAATTACGGAGAAAGACATTAATGATCTTAAAGAAAATGCAAATTTCACCAGCTCACAGTTGACTGGAATATCGACCGAGCTTAAAAAACACGAAGCCGCAATCGCTGATTTAACAGAAAAGGCAGAGGCGAGTAAAGAGTTGTTAAATGACCTTACATCAAAAAACCTCTACCTAGAGGCTTATTCCAGAAGAGAGAACGTCAGGTTTATGAACATAGGAGAAGACTCTGCCAAAGAACGCGAAGATGTCGAAGAAACTTTAAGAGATTTCTTAGAACGCGAACTGGGCTTCCACGACGCAAGAAGCGTAGAAATCCAAAGAGTCCATCGAAGTGGAAAAAGCAAGAATGGAAAGCCTCGGCCAATTCTGGCCCGTTTTTTGAGATACAAGGATGTCCAGAAAATATTTTCACTCGGGCACCGATTAAGAGAAACCGACTTCCAAATGTTCCGCGACTATCCTGCAGAAATTGTTAGAAGACGTAAAGAGCAGATGAAGACCTTCAAAGAGGCCAAAAGAAACAACATTCCTGCATCTTTCAGTCTATCGGAACCAGATAAGTTATTTATTAGTGGTCGATTATGGCCTGTAGGAAAAAAAATTAATTATAAATTCTGAGACTGGCTAGTTTCATAAGTGTATTACGGGAACAAATTCATTATTCCTTTTTTTTTTCTTATCAGTATTTTGCGGCTAGTCACCCCTTAGAGATGCAAAACGACCACCCAGCAAGGGAACATTTTAACTTTGTTTTTATGTTTTTTTTGTCTTGCTTTCTATTTTGTTTTACTTTCCTTGCTTTAAAATATTTGTATTTTAGACCTTTTTGCACTAAACTGATACACTATATTTTGTTTTGAACAAATCTGAATAATCTCTCACGCTATTATTTTTTAGGTGAAAGTTGTGAGATTCTTTTTTCTTCACAGCAACAAAAGAAATGGATCTAACAATCGGTTCAATTAATGCTAGGGGATTAGGAGACAGATTCAAGAGACGGGAATTTTTTAATTGGCTGCGGAAAAAACAAATGTCTGTGTATTTTATTCAAGAAGCTCATTGTACTGAAAACAATATGCATGATTTGCGAGCTGAATGGGGTTATCAGGCCCTTTTCAGTTGCTGCTCTAGCAAAATGGCAGGTGTCATCATATTGCTTAACAATACATTCACCTTTCAAATTTAGAGAGTATACTGCGACCCTGGGGGACGCTTTGTAATTTGTGTTGTGATTACAAATGGGAAATACAATCAATACAGACATCGTCCCTGGTTATAAGACAGATCATTCACTGATCACATTGCAAATATCGTCACGGGTTATTTGGTGTTAGGCCATTTTAACGTTTAACGTCTGGGGACGGTCGCATATCTCCATCTCTTATTAAGCAAGCGTGAAAGGGACTGTCGCGAATAGTATGCTATTCGCTCCAATCCCTTACAGAGCGAGTATAAATAAGAGCTGCGTATCTAATTTAGGCCCAGTTCAAGTAAGAATCTTTTAGTTGTTGGCAGCCGTACTTGTTATCTCTCTATTTCGCGCTTGCCTCCTGTGCCTCCGTGCTCTTCTTTCCCCTTCCTCCCTCCCTCCCTCCCTCCTTTTCCCTATCCTTTTTCACTTCCTGCTCTCTCAAGCACGGTCGCATATCTCCATCTCTTGCTAAGGAAGCGTGAAAGGGACTGTCGCGAATAGTATGCTTATTCGATTTCTTTAGGATCCTAATCACAATGTAAAAGAAAAAAGCCCCACCAAAGATAAGATAAGATAAGAGCCTTAGATAACCCCCGGTCGTACAAGCGGGGGGCCTTAAGGTTTTTCTCCCATATTTTCAAGACCATTTAAGATTAGCACATGCCGCTTTCAGTAGCTGTTCGTTTATCCAAGAGACACATTTTTTAAAGATTGGCGACAACAGGTTGCTATGGAAACAGGATATGACGTCATAAGTAACATGTGGTCAAGCCAGTTTTGAATAAAAATGCGTGTTTTTACCTTTTTTCAGTGAAAAAAAAAACATAAAATGCTACCAAAAACATCACAATGTTTAACTGTATGTTAGTTTGAAACTCTAGCAAACAATATTTGCAATTTGTGCATTTTTACAAAAATTCTGAATTTTTAGTAAAATCCAAGATGCGGCCATCTTGGCGGCTATTTTGGATGACGTCACGGACCCCAGCAGCGCCACAACCCATAATATTTACCTTATCTTGTAGAGCACATCGCGGGCTATCTATAAGATGTAAAATATTTCCGAAATATTGCAACACCCCCCCCCCCCCCCCCCCCCCCCCGCTTGTTCCACGTTCCACGGTGGGGGTATAAGTTTGCGTATACGTCCGCGGGATAACTTTTCCATCCAGCATCCTTCTCAGTGTATTTTATTTTATTTCTTTTTTTTTATTTTGCCACACACAATGAATTACAAGCAGAATAAAAACGATAATAAATAGGTTAATTAATATTAAATTTAAAATTTATACACAACTTGGGAGGAGTGACTGTGGCGGGAAAATCACCGAGAAGCCGAGCTTATGAGGAATAGAGATTTCCCCCCACGAGCAACTTAAAGTGTAAAGCATTTAAACCACGTTAATCTAAGGGATTTAACCATATATTCAAAATCTAGAACTTTTAAGCCCTATTTTTAAAAGTATTGATCATCGCCTTTTCTATAGCGACCCTATCCTGACCGTTTCCGCAAAAAAATAAAAATAATAATCATATTAGCTTCTTTAATAACTTCCTCTGGTATTGTGAACATACTTGCTATATAAATCAGTTTGAGAGGAGAAGTGAATTAATAATTTGTACACGGCCATAAATAGTAAGTAACATTCTCAAAAAGACTGAGATCTTTATCTGTGCCGATGAAATACCGTATTTATTTAATAATAGTCTTGCTTATTCGCGGCCTTAGAAAATTACTGATCCTAGATTTTAACAGCGAATTTCATCGCTTAGTAAAGACCCTGCAAAACTTGTGAGCCAAAGAATGCATACGTTGTCCAATATACTTCAACCATAACGGTCCGTGTAAGGTATGTTTCGGTCCGTATAATGCGAATTGGTTTGGGAAGTAAAGAAATTCCTGTTTAGAAGTGTATTTCTGTCTTCTCCCTCTCCCTTCCCCATATAATTTTGTTTTCTCATTACCTCGCGGGCAAAATATCGGAAGCCAAGCGGTCGTGAAAGACAGAGATGTCGCCAGAAACAAAAGGAAATGTAAAGACAAAAAGTTATCAAGTCGAATTAAGATAGAAATGCATTTGTTTCCCACCCAGAGCTGAGGGTCTCAATGAATTGGTGGCTTTTATGGTTAACGGTTAAAATTTTGGCTTTTTAACGGTTAATTTCTTCTCGTTACGGTAAACAGACATTTTAAACTAATTTTCATTGTTTTAAAAGGTAAAAATTAACTTCTATTATTTTAATAAGTTTAAAATAAATTGTAAAACACATTTAAGGTGTTATGACCATTATGGAACAAGACACAAACTCACATAACAACATAACAATCTTAACAAGAGATGGCAAATAACAAACTGTGGCTAGAAATATATTTTTATGGTTGACATTTTTTACGCCTAACGCCAAACGACTAAATTTTGTGAGAATTTAGTTTTATCGACTGAGTCGATAAGGTAAATTGACCACCGTAAAAAAATTCAAATAGGCAAAGTTCATAAACCAAACAATCCGGGCCGACCAATTGTTTCCCCTTGTAGCTGTCCTACCGGACTAATTTCTAGCTATTTAGACAAAATCATGGCCCCCATTGTCAAATCACTACCCTCGTACATTAAGGACACCAATCACGAACTCGAAATTTTCCGGGATTTCAGTTTTCCCACCGAAAACAAATTAATTTTCACTATGGACATTACCTCTTTATATACCGTCATCCCCAATGACGAAGGACTTCAAGCACTAAAATATCTTTTCGACCAGCGCTCCATTCAAAACCCAAGCTCAGAAACACTCCTCCGCTTAGCCGAATTAGTTTTGACACTTAACTGTTTTTCATTTTCCCAAAACTACTACAAACAAGTAAATGGAGTCGCCAACCTTTTTGTAGGCTACGTCGAAGACAATTTTTTCAATCAGTACCACGGAACCAAACCCGAACTCTACGGCCGCTACATCGATGATTGCATTGGCGCTACCTCTTCCAGTAAAGATGAACTTAATCAATTCATAACTTCTGTCAATACTTTTCATCCAGCTCTAAAATATACCTGGGAAATTTCCGAAACCTCAGTCGCTTTTCTTGACATCAATATTTCAATCAACGGTAACAGTTTATCCACAAGTGTGCACTGCAAACAAAACCTACAGATTCTCACAGTTATCTGTTACATTCATCCTCACATCCATCGCACGTTAAAAACGCCATTCCGTATTCTCAATTTCTCAGACTTCCTCGTCTATGTAGTGATGACTCTGATTTTTCCAACAAATCAGAAGAAATGTGCCAGTTTTTTAAGAAACGTGGGTACCCTTACTCTGTTGTTAATACGGGCCAACAACGTGCACAACAGATCGACAGACAATCAGCACTACAAACGTCACAGAAGGAAGAGAACGAGAGAATTCCATTTACCCTCACTTAAATTCCACCCACACAACAACACAGTCAAAAGCATCATTTTAAAAAAATTCAAATTATTCCAAAACGACCCCGAAACTGGCAGAATTTTTTCACAACCCCCACTAATTTCATTTAAACGTGACAAAAACATATACAACTTTCTAGTTACGAGCGCACTGAAATCTGACGATGAACCGGGAACTTTTAAATGTACACGCACACGATGTAACACTTCATTCACAACGCGGACAAAATAAGAGGACCCAAACGATCTATTAAAATCACTGATCGTTTTACATCCACACCGCTCCGTTAATGTTATCTACTGCATAACATGTACTTTTTGCAAAAAGATATGGGAGGAGGGAGGAGACTGGGCGGCCGTTTTCGTGAACATCTCTGAGACGTTGAAAAAAAATGACAAGGACGCATCCAAACCAGTCGCGCGCCATTTCAATCTTACTAACCATTCTAAACAACACATGGTAATCTACGGCTTTTCCCTACACCAGGGTAACACAGAAAGCCGTAAAAACTTAGAACAAAAAATCATCTTTCAAATCGGCACTCTCAAACCCCACGGAATCAACGAACGCTTTTCATTCAACTAATTTACATTTGTTTTCACGTCACCAAATTTCCACCAATAGCGTAGCTCCACCGCTTACTATATAAAACCACACACTACCCACAATTCCTTGATTCGCTCCGACGAAGGGCTAGCGCTCGCAACGTCAGCTATTTGAATCTTTTTACGGTTGTCAATTTACCTTATCGACTCAGTCGATAAAACAAAATTCTCGTGTTTCATCCCCCTACCGACGCAGCACCACAGTTTCTCTAGAAACTAACCCCATCGACTAAATTTTGTGGCCGTTTTACGGCTAACGGTTCACCCCATTGAGACCCTCAGAGCTGCACGCAGGTTCCGGAAAAGCGCTATTGGTTGGGTCGGAAAACAAATAGGAAACAAAATTAAACAAAGCGTGATATCGGTAATACCTGAAAGAAATAAGCCGGGGTAAATTTAAAGAAACAAACATACATTTGTATTTTAAAATAACTGCTATAAACGAAACGAGGGGAACAAACAACGAAAAGGTAGACCCATATCGCACAAGTGTGGAACGCTCCTTTAAATGGTGCACTTGCGAGAGACATTTAATGCAAATAATAAAATAGGCTTCTTTGAGGAGCATGTGTCTACTGCGTGGTGCTTTAATTTCCGCCATTCTTTGCAATGTACACCACTGAGATTTGCTCACTCCTGGGTCATAAGCTCACTTACATAATCACTGATTTGGTTGGTAATAGACCTTTCCCGCATTCCACTCCAGTGAGCACACACAATGAAACGAGGTCGAGGCTTGGGTGGACAATTTCATACAAATCGCTGTATTTTGTCCACCCAGCCTCGAGTTGGGGCCTTTGTTCACAGGAATGCGGGAAAGGTCTATTTGGCATATTAAAGGTTAGTTGGTTACATGTTCGTTCATAGCAATAATATTGTGAAAATACAAATTCTTATTTTCGCTGGATTTTGATCAGACTCCAATTGTGCTTTGAAATTGTACAGGTCAGGAACTATTTCAACAAAATAAAAATTAAATAAATCTGCACTTGTGATTGATGGTCTAGTGGAATAAATTGGCGTTTTGTGAGCGAGCGAGCGAACGAGGGATATCATTTTTGTGGCGTTTCCTATTTTCTTTTTCTCCTAGGAAGCTATGTATGTTCTGAGTGTTGTTTCTGAAAATCCTAGCTACTTTTGTCTGTTCTGACAGAGTTGGCTGCGAGTCTTGCATGTGAGTTCGCAGCTGCTAACTTAATACGCTAAAAAATCCTGCTGCCTTATGTACTCTGAATATTGCCAATGAAAAACCCAGCGAGCTTTACCGACTTGTTGCTGGGTTAGCAACGAACCGAAAGTCTTGTGAAACAGAAAAGCTATAAACAGAAACATGGTTAATAGAACAAACTGGTTATGAAACTCAGTCATTCCTTTGTTATATATTTTTGTTCTCCATTTCTTTTGTTCGTTTGCCTTGACCCTGCACAAAACACAAAAGGTTTTGAAATGCATATGAGCAACTGACCAGTAGAAACATTTGGGCTCACACGTTAAACAAAACAATGTGCAGGGTCACGGTTCGTTCAACATAAAACAAAGCAGCTTTGTACACTCTTTTTGAAATTTGTTGAGCTTCATAACCAGTTTGTTCTATTAACTATGACAGAAACCACTACAAAGCTTTTAGACAACACTAAGGCTGAGTAAAATCCAAGACAAGGGCATTATTTTGAGTAATGGTATGATTTGTAATAAAAACATAATTCATATTTTTTAGTTGTTTTTTCACTTTGTTTTAAAAAAACAATCGTAAACCAACAGCTCACCTTTATTTATAATAATTGTAATGATTACGTAATATTGTAATTGTTGTTCAAATTATGAAGTATGATTCTTACCAAAGTTTTTTTAAGCTTAGCACATTTACACATTCTAACAAATACGAAAACTGTGTAGAAAAGCCATGACACAAAAAAGGTTTAAGATGGATTTAAAACGTCTTGGAAGGTGTAGTCTTCCAAATCATGCTCCGGACGTATATAAACTGATTTTACATTTAAGAACCTGGTTTCACGTTTATGACATAAAGTAAGTAAGTACGAAACTCAAAGTGTCTGGGTATTTAGCCTAAGGACTAATTACACTAACAGATCAGTTATGTACGGAGAAAGTTTGCCCATAAGTCCCTTTTTAATACTAATGTACAGCGCGTCTGACAAAAATAACAATGATACTTAAGACATCTCGTGGTTGACAAAATGGTACTGATCCTTTTTTAACTCGTGAATGCGCACAAGAGCACAGAACCCTTTGATTTATAGCTAACTGTTCATGAATTTAAAAGAACAGCTTAGGTGTACATTGAATGTGGTATAACTTTGAATGTATCTAAATGTTCAACATAGTATTAAAAAAAAACAAGTTTCAATTCTAATACAGTTGGCTGCATATAAGAAAAGCCCGGACTAATGCATCGCGGGTTAGGCGTGTTCTCACAACGTAGAAGTCAATATATACCCGGCTGGGTCATAATAGGGAATTAATACGAAGTTTGCTAGATTTATTGGGGCAAACTACTATGTATATCGCTTTTTTTTTTTAACTGAGAATTGAGTTGCTTCATTGCAGAAGAGACAGAGTGACTTCAACGTTAATAGTGGCTACAATCTTTCTTCAAGGGTAGTAAAGAAATGCGACATAAACAAAATAACCCGAGCATCATAAGCATCATAACCCGAGGAATTATTCAACATTTTAATAGCCGGAGGGGCTTAGGGAGTTGCCATAAACCACAACCGAGATTTACCGCACAAAAAAAATGCAAAAACAGCAAAGCCTTCTGAATAAGTGATTGACCGAAAACCAAAATGAAAAATCCCATTGTTAGAGAACTAAAATGTTTCTCAAGTTTATAAATGTAAATTGTTAGACCGTATGTGTTTTAACCCTATTCAGCCTGGGCTTTTCTTGAGTTCCTGAGCCTGTGGGGGGGGGGGGGGGGGGGGGGGGGGCACATTGTGCCCCCCCTTCGTAACTTCAAGAACATTAAGGCTATGACAATGAAACTTAGAGGGTACATAGTACGTCCAAAACTGTCTTCTTTGCGGTCCGCACAATGGAACGATGACGTCATATGACGTAGTTATTAGGTAATTAGTTATACGGCCGCCATCTTGGATCCGCCATCTTGGATTTCTGAATTTTTTTAAAACCCCTTAAAAACCGTCCAAATTGACGCAAAATTAATCAAAACCAATAAATAAACGCTAAATGACGTAAAAATACAAAAGTTATACCAATAAACATTGTTTTTCTTCATTCAAAGGTATAAATATGCAAATTTAAAAAAACATGGCTGTCTAAATCTTGTTGCCATGGAAACATAAAGTCACGTGATCAAAAAATTGTCATATGAAATTGTTGCCCAGATAAATTTTAGGAAAAGTCACAAAGTTTGATGGCGTTTGAATACATATTAAAGAAGTTATGAATGTTGAAAGTTAGCGCGGGCACTTTGTGCCCCCCCCCCCCCAGGCCGAATAGGGTTAAGACTGTCATAGCATTTGTATTTTCACGTCTTCGATTTTTTAGTCCTAAGTTGTCTTCTTCGATTCAGTTGGTATATTGCTTAAGTTCTAAATGAGTATCCTTGTGGTAAAACGCCCTTATGTACCTTTCCTACGCACATGCACTCCTCCCTTTTCCTATCTATGGAAGAAGAGCAAATATGTTTACAACAGACTATACAGTTGAATGAAAATTAGCTTGTAAGTCACATAGAATGAAGACTGCAAGTGCCAAGAAAGCTAGCAAGAGATTCCCTAGTACCATCGCAAACTTTTGAAGCGAGTTGCCTGTAACATACTAAAGGGTGAATGAAACCGAATCACTGCAAATAGCGTTCCGCCCAGATTCTAAAAATAGAAAACTCGCGCAGCATCATGGGATGCGTACAAACATTCAAGAACTATGCAGTAAGTTACGCAAAAAGCAGGTGCTACGAAGCACTGTTCTTGGATACAACTCAACAATTATCCTCAACATGTACAGGAGTCGCAAAAACTGGTGTTTCCGAGGCAGGCATTCTGAAATATTTGTCCGCACTTCGATCCCACAATGCAATGCTGCCAAATATGACGTCACCTGGGCGGAACGCTATTGAGTTGGAATTATCAGAAAGAAGGCATGGCAAATTGCCCAAAACACCGTAAACAGCAATGTTCCCCTCTAAAAACATCAGAACAATATTGTAAGAAAAAAAGTAAATGTAGGCGGTGGCGCTTGCCAAAAAAAAAAAGCCAGCCAATACCAAAGTTATGCCAGATTCATACTTATACCCCCAATCGTGGTACAAGGAGATTAATGAATAAGTTGTGGGTTGGGGGGGGGGGGGGGGGATTATTGGAGCCACTACTTTAAGTGGTCATGTGTCGAAGATGACATCATATGACGTAAAATAGCCTTAGTAATGTGCAGCGCTGCCATATGCACCTTGGATGTTTGGCTTTTCGGAAATCCCATATCGATCTAATATTATTGAATATCAATGAAAAGATTCTATAACAAATTAAAATTGTAAATATGCTAAATGAAGCTTACGGAAACAGAACATTTAATATTTTAACTGGTTGATAATTTAACTGTTCTAATTAAGCCCAATAAATACGAAAACTGTGGTAGAAAAGCCATAATATGGTTATTGCATTTTACATTTTTAACTGAAAATCGACACTGTTTAAAAGGTATAAGATAGATTAAAAACAAAGGTATACCAGCATACCATGGGTTTTCCTTCATATTTCTGTGTGTGTTTGTGTGCAACTGCGCCTGTGAAAGTAACAGCTGCATGTGGCGACCAAAGTGAAAGAACAACAGCAAATGCAAACTATCATTAGCAAACTAACTAAGTTCTCTTCTTAAACTTCAGGTTCTTGGAAAATAATCTGTTAACCTATATTTCAAATGACACATTTGCGAACCTCCAAAGTCTCCTGTATTTGTAAGTACTAAAAATAAGTACGAAATAATGTGATATGCAATATGCATTATGTTCACTGACCTGTTGTAAATATTTTAAAACATATTATTTATGTATGCAGTAGGTTGCTCCCCGTTCGCTGCAATATATATTTACGATGCTTTATTATTTTATTCTTGGTTGTCCATACTTTACTTTTCTCAACCAGTGTCCCGTCTTGGTAGGTGTTGTCTTCCTAATCATGCTCCGGATGTATATAAACTGATTTTAATTTCAAGGGACTCTGTCACAAACAAGAACACATTATGTTTGTCTATTATGCCACTCTCTATAATCTTAGGCCTGGGGCAAACGTCGAATCTAAGTCGCGCCGAATTTATTAAAAATAGGTTTGACAAAGAGTCGACTTAATTCCAGCGTGGTAGCAAACGTCGAACCTGCGTCGATCCTATTTCACAAGTTGCACTTCATTAAAACACGGGAATAAGCACGTGTCCCCGTGCTATTCACTTGATGCGCGGCTAGTTACTGCTGGGACTTGCTAGCGAAATGTCGAAATACAGTGCTCGTCGGACCTTTCTTTGGTATTTAATTGCGAAAAATAGAAAGAGAAGACTCGCAGTATGCAACGCATTTACCGGCTGTCCATCCCTCAACGTTCTCGTTTTCTTCAAACACTGAACATTTATTTGCAAATAGGGAATTCGCATCTCAAGCATTTATATTTAGTGTTCGTGAAACACAAAAAACACATTTCCATCACGCTGTGCGATGTCGGCAATGACTTTCGATAGCTCGCCACTCCCGGTCGTGAAATTGTCTTTGTACAGCGCATGCTCGTCAGGGGGGGGGGGGGGGGGGGGGGGGGGGGGGGGGGGGGGGGGGGGGGGGGGGGGGGGGGGGGGGGGGTGGAATAGCGTTTGGCAGATGGGGGAGTCGGTATTTTTGTGACGATTGCGCAGTCCATCACATTTGAATCAATTATTTTGTAATTTGCATGATTTATGAATTGAGTTCAGGGCGTGTTTAGAACGGCGTTTGCTGAAACGTCGAACCACTGTCGCATTATCCGACTTGGCAAGTCGAACTTATGCTGGAGTCGAACCAATTAATTTGAGTCGAACTTAATTGCGGCAGACGTCGCACCATTCATGCGCCTATTTCAAAATTCATAGGTTCGACGAATTAAGTTCGACTAAGATTCGACGTTTGCCCCAGGCCTAACACTATCATATTTCGTTTCAAGCAACTTCTGTCGGTACCTATTGGGCAGATCAATACAGTGTATTTTTTTCTAATAAATGTTAAGGTAGGGCTGTTGGTGAATTGAATAGGAAAACTATAAAGAATGAAATTAAAAACGAAATGGAAAATAAATATATTGCAATCGTTACAATTAGTAATAGGACAAAAGTTTCTGTTTAACGGGGAAAGGGGAAAGTTAGATTTAAGAACCTGGTTTCACCTACAACACATAGTAAGTGACTAAGAAACAAGTAAGTGACAAGTGAGTAAGTAAGAAAAAGTAACTGTTATGTGCTTTACAAAATAACGTAATTATTATGGGTTATGGCGCCGCCGGGGATCCGTGACGTCCTCTAAAATGGACGCCATATTTCCGCAATTTTGGATTTATTAAAATTAAATTAAGCTGAAAATGCGGAAATTGCGAATATTTTTTTGCTGGAGATGTAAGGTATGATATAATTAAGCATTGTTCTGCTTTTGGTAGTTTTACCGAAAAATAGTGAAAATGCGCATTTTTATTTAAAAATGCATTGACGTCATGCTATTTATAACGTCATATCTCGTTACCATAACAACTGATTTCACCAAACTTAAAATGTGCCTCACAGATGATCAAACAGGTAGGGGGGGGGGGGGGGTTGGCATCCTACTACGCCCCCCGCCCCCGCCCCCCCCCCCCCCCCCCCCCCCCCCCCCCCCCCCCCCCCCCCCCTTCGTTGTACGTCCGATGGTTAATACATACAAATGAACAGCGAGTCTGATAAAAGTAAAAGAGTGACACTAAAGACATCTCGTGGTGGAAAAAATGGTGGTCAGATCCTTCGTTTTTTATTCGTGAATGGGCGCAAAGGCAATGAACGAGTTATTTAAGTGTGATGGCAAATCACTCCATCTCTCGAATGTAAACTTTATATTCCCGCAACATGTCCCCTAGTGCCGGCTGTAACGCTCAGCACAGGGAAATTTATGCGTTGACCTATAATTTACACACAAAGTTAATTCTCTGATTCCTTGTTTGTATCACCAGTGCTACGTGGCTCAACATTTATTTATGCCCTTGTCATTTCAAGAAGATTTGTTCAAGAAACTGGGCTAAAATCTCAGCCTGCCTAACCGGGCTGAAATTCGCCATGTAATCGACCCCTAAACCTATTGTTTTCACTTTCAAACCTTGACTGTTTTAAGGTGGTCAATAGTGACGTCACTTTTCGACAATTTTCCTGATCGCTCTACGCACTTTTTCAACTTCCAATATCTCTGCGATGCCAAGTCGAATTAGTTTCAAACTTCAGAGTATGTTTATTTGGTACCCATTAAACATATTGCACTAATATTTTACCAAAAGAAAACGTCTAATTTTTGGTTCCTTTGACCTTTAAAGACGTTTAGCTCTAAACAAATGCTTCGACGATCTACTACTTTAATTGTCCTTACTAATAGATGAAATCAGGTTTAAAAATAAACACTTCAAATGCGGTCTTGACCACTGTTTGAGAAATGTGAAACCTGTTTTGAGTAGCTAACTGCGAAAAAATGCACGGAAAAACGATTTAGCAAACGGTTTTCTCCGTTAAAAACAACAAAAGTGTTTACTGTAACTGACGTGACCACAGGCAGCCTAAGCTCACGTCACAAGAAAGCGAAGGATTAATTATTAGCGGTGTGGGAGACGGGACGTGACCCTTTGATGAAAGCGGTATTGGGTTACACGGCGGCCGTTTTAAAACTTTGAGCGCTTTATAAGACTTTGTATGGGGAAAAAATAACGTAGATTTCAAACACTTAATAAAGCGAAATTTATGCATCAATTCAATAAAGTGACTCTATCGAACTCACCTCTGGTGTATTCTTTCGTCCTTTGGGGTATTTCTAGCCGTTTTGGTGATTTCTTTGTTTCCCGTGTTTCCACTCATAAAGAGAGAGCAAGGCAGAACACTCCATTCTGGACAGCCCACCGAACGAAGCCGAAAATTCCAGGCTAAAATATCCCCACGGCCACAAATCCACCGCAGAATCCAATTACAAAGGTTTAACTTTCATTTCAACTCTCGAGCCACGCAATCGCAGCCCTGCGAGCGACGGCAGGCGGCAGTTTGTTTCCCCAATGAAACGGTAAAACGATGGACGAGATCCCCGTACAAAGCCATCACGACACAACGACCGTTGAAATCGGCTTGGCAGCCTCGTCACATTGGCAAACGAAGACTCACGAGGGGGGTACTAGAACGCAATTTGTCATCCAGAATTATTTTGGCACCATGGGTCCACTCAGGTCGAATCGACAATACCGCATTGTCTCAATCGCCCAATAAAAATCGCGCCGCGTCGTGTTTACAAAATTCAAACACCAGTTCCGGTTGTATTTGCTTTGAAATGGCTTCAAAACCGAAGAAGCGTCCGATCGACGGTGAAAGTTCAGTAGGAACTGAGGTGATAAAATCGTTTCACAAGTGGAAATCATGGTAAGTTTTCGCGTTTATGCAGTTTCTATTAGCTAATCATAATTCGTTAACAATTTTACAAGCAAAACGGAATTCAAGTTGCAGGAGAAATTTTCTTTCTGTTCAGATGCTGCTAATAAAATTTCCCTGGCTTCCGTAAGACTATCCACAAAATGTTCGAAGTTACACAGCAACCTATCATGGGAGGAACAAAGTTTATTCGTACATCAATATGAGCCAAAATTATGATCTGCTAATAGAAGCTGTATAAACGCGAAAACTTACCATGATTTCCACTTGTGAAGCGATTTTATCACCTCAGTTCCTACTGAACTGCTTTGGTTTGAAAATTGCTAAGATGCTGGATGTTACGCGACGTCATGCGCGCATATTTTGCGACGTCATACGCACCCGCGAGCTAGCCCTGCGCGACGGAATGACGGACGGATGGACGCGCCCGCGAAACTTTCCGCTAGCCATGACCATGAAAAATGACTGGCATAGGTTCTAATATATATATAGATAGACTGAGCCTAACAGCGTCGCTCTGTGAACAAGCTTAACCAAGGTGAAACTTAACTAAGTTGAAAGTTCGGAAGCACAAGAATTAAGATTGACGACCGGGCTATTTTTAAATTTTAGCAATTCTCAAAAACTTACGCGACCGTCTGCACAGTACATTTAGACCGTACAAAAGTTCACAAAAACAACTTTTTCTCCGTCTAGAATAACTTGTACGACTACTTTCCGAATAAAATACACTTGTTGCTTGTCAAAAATTGCCCCAGAAACTGATTTGGAAATCAAAGTTGCAAAAGTATACATAACCATATTTGCATAAGGCGACGCGAGTGAAGATAGAAATATAAAAACGAAGTCTTGTTTTGTTTACATAAAATCGCTTTTCAATCTATGCAATGAATGACCAAACACATAAAGATGGACAACACAATCTTCTTTCGAAAAAAAATTATTCAAATCTCCATTAGTTTATGTTTAAAAGCAAAACGCGTACCATTTATAGCGCATCGAGTTCGAGGTGCCTTCGATAAAATTCCATTCTCGTCCCCAGAGCTCCACGGTGTTTTTTTTTTAATTGCGTCTCGTGTAGCTCTGGTAACGGACAAAAATTTGAATTTTTTGATTGGCCGTTTAAAATGAATGCGCAACAAGGAAAAAAAATTGCGCTTCTACGCATAAGGTTTTACTTCCGGTTGAATTTCAAATGTTGAAGTCCAATGACGTCTCCATCAACAAAACCAACGTTTTAATTTCAACGCATTCAACGACCAATGTCACCCAGTTTTGTTTGGTTTAGCAGGTAAAGATACGGCTGCTAAATTTCAAAGTATAACGGGATCTGATTGTCGCTAAATATGAGCGATTCGTTTCCGAAAATAATCAGTATGTGTCTTGGAAGACGAAGCTATAAGCGGCCATGAATATTAAAAAAGTATGTTGTTTGCAACAGGGACGAGTATTAATTAAAGGAGAGGCAGAAATCCTGAAGAAAGCCCACGGGTGAAAGAAATATACCACTAGGTTACCCATTTTAAACTAGTAGTAATCATAGATTATAGTGCGTCTCCTTATCCCGTGGCACCTCGTCTTGACCTAGTACCTCAGTTTCATGAATTAATTCAGCCACTGTTTAAAAGGGCTATGTCGCGAGATATGTCACGCAGGCAAAAGCGTCGGGCCGACATCAAACAAATTCACGCTATCGCCGTGGGATCGGGCAAAATCCTGCCGTGCTGTGTACTCCGAAAGGTCTCAGATTTTTCGGACATATAAATAGTATATTTGTCTTGATTTCATTTCGGTTATTTCTCTGATTCTGAAATCATACTCCTCAGTACATGTACTAATACCGGAACCGTAAAAATAAGAAATTTCTGAAAAAACCTGAAAAAGTGCTCCCGTGATAAACTTCTTGGACACCGCGTTAATGGAGCATGAAATCGACGTTTAAGTCACGCAACATTCAACGTGAATTTCGCAGGATTTTTCGGATAAAATTACAACTACCAGTTGCAAGTAAGACACAAGACTGTTGAATATAATTCCTTTATATGCTAGACAAATTTTAGTCACAAAACTGCGAAATCTTTAATCGCAAATGCGCCCGATACAGGCGTAATTTCGAGCACTGTTAAGGTGGCTCGTAACAGTTTTTTGGCGCGCGCCGACTGGGTTCTAAACACGCGCGGAACACACGAAAAAATACAACTTGACAGCAATGAAAAAAATGGCGACCGAATAGTATTTTCTCATTTTCAAGTTTTCGTTCACTTGGCAAGCTGTTTATTTTACCGAGCTCGAAAAAAAGCTGCCTTTTCTGTGATCTTCGAGCCGGCTTCTGGTTTGACTGATCATAGCGCAAAACAAAGAGATCTTAGCGAACAAACGCCGATAAACACGATCGACATTAACGCGGCGCCATGCATGTATATGACAACTAAAATAATTATCATCATTAAGCTTAAAAATAAACTTGATTTCGAAACAGTTAAAATAATATATCATACATAGTACTAGTTAGATTTATAAGAGTTCATCAGACTAGGTTTTTACCAAAATAACAACAAGGCTACAAAAATATAAACAAGCACGAAGTAGAAACGAATGAATACAAAGCGAAGTTTATACGTGTAATAAAAAGGAAAATAAACGGAATAAATATCGGGTATAATGAAACTACAGCTAAAAAATGCAACTATCAGGACAAACTGTAAACTCAACATTTTGCTATGATGAACCAAGGTTTGTAGAATCATATTTTTCTTAGATGGGAAAAGATTTGAGAGTACTTACAGCTATTCCCATGCAGCAAGTCTCCAACGTATGCCTGCTCAATTCAGACGCCACGAAGAACGAAACATTCGTGATTATGGACAAAAAACTTAATTACTGTCACTTTGAGAACAAATCAAACCTAGCACTAGACTTCAAAGTGAATTGTAGAACTGTCAACAAAGCATCAAGCTGTCGATCGCGAGCAAGTGAGCCAATTATATCGCCATGTGTTTTTTCCTCGTATTCAGCAACAAGTCATTCAATTCAAGCGACGAAAACGGCCCGATAAAAAATCCATGGCTCAAAACGTCGCTGGCAGTGATTTCAATTACGATGATCTTTGTAAAACTTACTCAACTTTTGGTAAAAAAAAAGTCTGCATTGTGATTAATCCACCGTCTAGTATCATCATGAACACATGAACAAAGACTGAAAGAGAATACTTCCAGACATCGTTTAGAACTAAGAAGAAAACAACCGTGAATAATAAGAGCGAATGTGTTGCAAAAATTTAACATAATAAAGCTCACCATTCCGCCTTCAAACAATACATTATGAGGAAACCTAATGGTAAGTTTTGAAGTTCCATAAAAGAGTAAAAAGCGTAAAAGCTTACTAATTAAATCCACGGCAATCGCACAATGTGTCTGTAGGTGTCCGCACGTGTACACCCAAAGATCAGCGGTAATCCTGACTGAGCATGAGTAAATGTCGATCTTGTACAATCCAGATTTTGAATTGCGCGAGTTCACGCGTGGATATTGTGAAACTCACGAAGGCTTTCGCAAGTAAACAAGCCCGGTGACCCCCATTTTTTATTGTTTCAATATTTTTTCCTTATTAAGAGGAAAAGTCAGACAAAATTTAAAAAAATTCTGTGGAGGGAATTTTTCACCACTCACAAATTGTCTTTTTTTACGTTTTTAAAAAATCTGCTCCAAGGAATTTTTTTTAAATAATTTTATACTTTCCTCTTTAAGTGCCAAAAGTTTTCACGTTAAAAAAAATGGGGGTCACCGGGTTAATTTTTGAGTTATAAGCCCCAAAAGCTAAATAGTAGGTCTGAATGACCCACACATATCGTTACCATGGTAACCATCGATGACGAAATAACAGTCACTTTTGGTCAACAACTAAATGTACATTTTAATTTTACCATAATTTAATTATGACCTTGGCCTGATGTTTTGTTATAATTTTCCAAAGTTTATACAGTCAAAAAGCCAAAAACTGTTACGAGCCACCTTAAGTTAATCTGCGTTCGCCTGGCGCGGCCGGTCAGTGAATTTAGTTACAAGACATACAGCGAATTGCACCGTACCGTAGAACATCGCGAAGAACGACGTCGGTATTTAGGTGAAAGCTTCCCAAATCAGGCAGAGAACCACAGCAAAATCAAGATAGAACATCCAAAACATACCAGAACGGTAGCGAGGAAAATCCGATAACTTCTTGCTTGATTCCAAAGAGACCCAACAACTTACTTGGTCCGGAGAAGAACCTTCGTCCAATTTTTCCACTGCGTACTTTTAGTAGGCATTGAAATATTGAGCCGTACGATTCCAAGATCGGGAAAATATCCGAAACTAAATCAAGACAAATAGATTATTCACATGTGACATTTCGGAACCCCAGCTCCCCAGAATGATGCCTGATTTCCACGCGCTGGGAATGCTTTTGTGACGTTTCAAGATGGCGCAGATTTGGTACCGACACTTTTTTCGATTCGTTCTGCCTAGCCGACAAGATTAGGAAGCGTCTCCTTCGTCGACGCAATAACAACAACACAACAACGCTATCAGCACTCTCGTAAGCAAGTTATATTTTCTTTATTAGGTAGTACTCTTTGCTACAACTTGAAAGAAAAATCTAGGGAAACGAAGGTCACTCGAAGCCCAATTAAAATAACATGAAACGAATGCAAAACAAAAATGCCTCGATATTTCTTACTACTGTTCGATGAAATAAGCCTAATCAATGACCACAGCGTGTCCATCAACAAACTCAGCTGTCTCAGCAACTGATTTAATTTTAATTTAATTTAATTTATTCCATTTCCACTGCATTAGTTGAAACAATGGTATCACACATAGAACGTATATATATACATATATAGAGAAGAAAACTAAATAAGAAAGAAAAAAATATATATATTATTGCAGTGGGGAAGGACTAGAAGGGAACATACGAACCATTTGAGCTAGTCCACCCAAAAATTACAGCAGACACTTAAATAAAGAAAAAGAGTAGAGAAAAAAAAACATTAAAATTATATCTTAAATGTAAGAACTATAATTGCTAATATGTCATATGAAAAATAATTGTTACATCAATCACTACATCCAAGAGACATGCGGGTGGTCAGGGTCGAAGCTCATCTTTTTATAAAACTCATTACATTGTTTTTTAAATAATGATAGGCTTAAATTAGAGGTCCTGAGTTTATCAGGCAGGTTGTTCCATAAATAAGTTAATCTATTAAAAAAAGTGCCTTTGAATAATTCAGTTCTAACTTTGTTAATTTTTAACTTATTACTAGAGTATGACCTTAATCTTTTGTCTGAGCAAAAGTCAAAATATCTTTCAGCTGAATAGTTATAGTAACCACACTTCAGTTAATAAAATGTTGTTATGTCTTTAACTTCTCTTTGGTACACCAATGGGAGAAGATTGAGCTGCTGAAGGCGCTTATTGTAAGTTAAATTAGGTAGGAGAAGCCGTGTAGCACGTCGTTGGACACCCTCAATAAGCTTTATTAAGGTGACAGACTTTGGACTCCAGATTTCAGAGGCATACTCCAAATGCGAACGCACAAGGACCACGTAGAGAGATCTAAAAGTTGGCAGAAACTGATCGCTCCTGCTGCTGAGTGAACGACGGATAAAACCTAACATCTTATTAGCTTTGTTCACCTGGGCGTAGATGTGCTCATTGAATCGAGCATCACAAGTGATGAGAACGCCAAGGTCACGCTGAGCCTCCACTCTCTTAAGTGCCTTTCCTCTCATATTGTAATCATAAATTATTGGATTGCGCTTCCTCGTTATCGTCAGTGCAAAGTGAGCATTTATCCATGTTAAAAGCCATCTTCCAAACATCACACCAGTCAACCAGGTTATCAATATCACCTTGAAACAGCACACAGTCACTGGCAGATCTAATAGTGCGGAAGCATTTGGCATCGTCGGCAAACAATGCCAATGTGCTACACTGAGACACAGCACAAGGCATGTCATTAATGAATAACACAAACATAGCAGGACCAACCAGGGAGCCCTGCGGGACTCCCGAGGTGACCGGTAACCACTCAGAGCTCCCAAACGAATGAAATCGGTTGACTTATCAAGGATTTTCTAAAACCAGCAGGCAAAACACAAAGACTATCTTTCTTCTAAATAACAGCAGCACGTAAAGCTTTTCTTCTTTCGTTTTCAGCGCGATGTTTTCCTGTAATGTTTACGTCTTGTACAGTCTTTTCGAACGCCATTCCACGCACACAACATTCTCGTTTCCAGAGCTCAACCAAACGAAACGAGAGCTCTGGGGACGAGAATGCACACACGAAAGGTTTCTTATTTCCGGTTTCTGGTATTGAGCAAGCGCAATAGTACATTATTATCAATATACGCGGCCAAATAAGAAACTGCCTTCGAGAAAACACACGTGAGTGGCGGGCGATATTGAATTTGACGAGCTGCAAACGCATTTACGGCCCTGTTTCTGTTAAACATTTTTTTCTTATTAAATGAATTTGTACGATTTGGCCTTGTGTATTGATAATAATGATAATCACATGACTTTTGTCGGGCATATAGTTTATTTGTGTCCCTCGTAGCATCATTTGCACCCTCGCTCCGCTCGGGCGCAAATGATGCTACTCGGGCCACAAATAAACTATATGCCCTCCAAAAGTCATGTGATTGTCCTATTAATGCATTAGGCATGCGCTAACGGATGTCGTGGATTTTACACAAAGAAAAAGTCAATCACAGATTGATCAACATAAATTCCCATCAAAAAATGTAATCTGTTTTACCTTTAAGTCCCTCGCTTGCTTGGAAATTCTTCAAATCTCCGCTTCTTTGATTGTGAAATCCGTAATAAAAACAAAAATCTCCCCTCATTGATAAAAACGTATGGTATGAAGTTCCTCGAAGCAAGATTTTATCCCTGAAAGCTCTTCTTTTCCACTAAAGTGCTTCTGAGTATTCCTTAATTAGTATCCCTGTCTTGAGTAGCAAACCGCGAAAACTCCAGGGAAATAACGCCTTTAATTTAAACGGTTTTCTCCGCTTAGTAAACACAACACAGCAAAACATCAAAGTCTTTTCCCAGCTGACGTGACATTCGGCCGTGTAACCGCGCGAAAAACAAAGCCTCGCTCGGAAGTTGCATGACGTCGTACGCGCATGCTTTGCGACGTCATACGCGCCCGCGAGCTAGTCCTGTGCGACGGCGGACGGAGGCGGCCACACGACGCGCCCGCGAAACATTCCGCTAGCCATGACCATGAAAAATGACGGGCATAGGTTCTATGAGTATGGGGCTGCGCGCGGGCCTTCGGCCCTCAGAGCTCCGCTACAAGTATGTAGCTCCGCGAGCGGGCCTTCGCCCAGCGAGAGCTCCGCTATAAATGGATTTAATATATATAGTTAGGCTTAGCCTAACAGCGGCGCCCTCTGAAGACCCTCTGAACAAGCTTAACTAGGATGAAACTTAACTAATAGGTAAAAGGTCGGAAGCACAAGAATTAAGATTAATATTGACGACCGGGCTATTTTTCAATTTTAGCAATTCTCAAAAACAGTATTACCCGACCGTCTGCACAGTACATTTAGACCGTACAAAAGTTCACAAAAACAACTCTTTCTCCGTCTATAATAACTAAACATAAAATCGCTTTTCAACCTATGTAATGAATGAACAAACATAAAAATGGACAACACAATCTTCTTTCGAAAAATTTTATTCAAATCAAAACGAGTGAATTTGAGAACGTTTCATAAACAATTCTCCAAAACTAGCGAGAACACTAAAAAAAATCAATCACAGATTGATATCAACATAAATTCCCATCGAAAAATGTATTTTGTTTTACCTTTAAGTCCCTCCACTGTTGGAAATTCTTTAAATCTCCGCTTCTTCAGTTCTGAAACCCGAAGTGACAAACATCTCCCAGGCCTACTCTGGGACCCAAAGTCGCCTAAAGTCGCCTTAAGTCGCCCTAAGTCGCCTTAAGTCGCTTAATTCCTAACAACCTTAATTAACCCAATATGATAAACGTTGCTATTTCTGGACTGACTTTGTTGCAAAAATCCTCTGATGTGTCCTTATGGTGTTGTTCCAAACCTTCCATTACAATAGGGACCTTCAGATCAGAGTACAAGTACAAGACTGACTATGACTGACTTTCGAATTTCAAACCAGTCATATTCCCAGAGCCCTCGCTTCTCCCTGTTGTCGCCCAGTAGAGAAGGAGGCTCTGGAAACAAGATTGGTTTTTACATTTGATAATCTAAAGCATTAGCACTACTCACACTCTATCTCATACTCTGATCTGCAGGTCCCTAATATGAAAAGTACTACAGGTGACAAATCTATATTAAGCATACAGGAAATTGCCCCCTACTCCCCCCCCCCCCCCCCCCCCCCCCCCCCCCCGCAATTCTCTTTTCTACGAAACAATTTCCCCATTGATCCCACCCACTCACCACCCTCTTAACCCCCAACAGTTACAAGTAATAGCATCAAATTTCTCTGCATAAAACAAACGTATTTAATATTATTAGACATACAGATCACAAGAATAAAAGATGTAATCACCAATAATAACCTTGTCACGTCTTTTAGCAATTACTCCATAGTGTTACACTCAGAAACAAATGTACACCAGTAAATCCAGTTTTAAAATACATCTAGGTTTTTGGTAAGCTTAAAACTTACATTCTGCAAGTTACATACATGTATGACTGTAAGCTCAAAAGTGTAACGCTATAAAGGTGCTTTTATATATGTATTGAGTAAATCGTACGCTTACCCATCACAGACAGGTAAAGACAAAGTGACCATCTCGTCTAGTTCGTCTACCAACAACTTCTAGACATTTCATAGCATCCTCAGATATAAGCTTAAGCTTATTTTAAAGTCAAAGACCACACATCCAGCCAAATCGATTCAGATTAATTGAAGTTAGAGAGCCAAGCAAGTACAAAAATTCCCTGTTGTTCTTGCAAGACAAGACTCTTCTTGTAAAACGCCTTATTACTTTGAAGTTGTTCCGCTGTTGGCAGAAAAGCTAGAAAACGAGACTCGCCATTTGAAGCAAGATGGCTGCCAAGGTTCAAGAAACTGTTTTGATCATGTGACTTGAAAGTTAACCACATCGCGTGATCTAGAAACGCGCTGGTCTGGCAAAAGTCACGCAATATTCAAGCTGAAAGCACATCAATATTTGTCTCATAATATCACTGCCAGACACAGTATCCACTGTCATCACTGACTGGCTATCAGATTGTATTGCGGCAAGAAACCTCGTATCAACTACAGAATTCCTGGTAAGTTTACTGACAGCACTTTTTGATGCGATCAAACGGAAACGACCCGGCCGGACTGTGGCACATGTTGAAAAGTTGGACGAAACCTGGTAACAAGTTTACGAAAGGGATTATGGATCAAAAGGAAAATGGCGGACGTACTCTGGCTTTCTTTTAGGGATGTACCGAAATATTAGTGACAGCTTTCAGGGCTAACATACCGCAAACAACCCAAATGATTCTCAATCGCGGGTAAAACGCTCCCCATTGCAAATTGCAAGTGCTTCGGATGAGCCGGTGTGTAAGCCTCAAGCGGTTTGTAAGCCTCAAGCAAGAATGTGCTTCAATTTATTATAAAGTGGCACATCCAAGTTTCCAGCAGCTCAGACTATTGTAAGAGAAGCACAAAAGCCACAAGCTTTTCACCGGAGAGGAGCAAATTGGTTGGGTGCTAGGAAAGGATCAAAGGCTTTCGCAAGGAAGGCATGCCTGTTACCAAAGTTTCGAGCCAAGATAGATCGGGCAACTTGTGTTACTGTTGGTGATGCATTTACTAAGGTAGTTATCTTTATAATTTGTGACATTGACAATTAATGGTTGGTATTGTTTTACTTTTATTTTACTCTGAATGGAAAACAATCCTTTCAGACTTTTTTTTTCATAAGTATTTTGTAAGTAAATTTAGGTTGTTTATAACTTTGTAACTATGGCAATAATGTATTTCCTCAAAATAAAGACAACCCATGATGGCATCTGAAGAAAATTGGCAATAATATAATTATAAAACATTCTTAAAATAGTCTCATTGGAATAGCAATTGTTGCTTTCGAGATCAGAGACGTATATGATATTTTGAGGAAATAAAGTATTATTAAATACAGTTTATGGCATCTCACTCCCATTTGAGGCATCCACTGTACATTCCGAATTTAATTTGGTTAATAGTAGAGGCAGAAAAATATTAGTTTGCTTGCCAAGGCTGTTGCCTAACCAGAGCCTTATACCCTGAAATGCCCAAGGAATCACTCTGCCGGCCCCTAAATTTCTTGTTGTGACACTTACTATTTCATATATTTTTCTTAATTCCTCAAATTTTGGCCCTGTGACCAATGTGGCAACAACCTTGCTTGCTAGCTGGTGTTTAGGTCATTGTTGCATGTTTATTGTTAATGTATTGACTTCAGTGTGCAGGTCCATACCCACATCATGGGAAGTTATTAGAAATTCCTAGGGGGAGGGGGCAGAGGAGGGTCTTAAAAGCAACTAAACTGGAATTTGCAGAAGGGTTGGGGGGGGGGGGGGGCAGGGGGCAGGGGGGGGGGGGGGGGTTGGTGGAGCATTCAAACCAAAAACCTTCCATGGAGATAGTATGGATATTTTCTGAAACAATGCAGTATGGTGTACCATGATCATTCCCGTTTTAGAAAAATGCCCATATATACCAAAAATTGTACTTGGTTTCACCTTAGCATCTCCACTTAAATCACTGAGGGTAACCTGAAGGTCACCTAAAATTGCCTTAAGTCGCTCAAAATCGCCCAAAGTCGCCTAAAATCGCCTAAAGTCGCCTTAAATCGCCTTAAATCGCCTAAAATCACCCTAAATTTTGGAGAAAATATGCTTAAATCGCCTAAAGTCGCCTTAAGTCGCCCAAAGTTACGGCGACTTTGGGTCCCAGAGTAGGTCTTCTCCCCGGCGAAGCAAGATTTTATCCCTGAAAGCTCTTCTTTTTCCACTATAGCGGCTTCTGAGTATCCCTGTCTTGAGTAGCAAATCGCGAAAAAATACAGGAAAATAACGACTTTAATTTAAACGGTTTTCTCCGCTTAGTAAACACAGGAAAACATCAAAGTACCTTTCCTGTTCAGCGCGTACGGCGGCGGGCACACGGACGGACGCGCCCGCGAAACAATCCGCTAGCCATGACCATGAAAAATGATGGACATAGGTTCTATGAGTATGGGGCTGCGCAGCCGGGCCTTCGGCCCAGCGAGTGCTCCGCTATAAAATTATTTCATTGAACGTTTCTTGGTTATGTCAATATTTTTGTAAAACATATGCTGTTTACTAATGCGGTCACATGTGAAGTTTGAATGCGTTGTTCCGAGTGTAAAAATGGTTTACAAGTTTTGCTTTTAAAAGCAAAGTTAATTTTTATCTGAATAAAGTGTTTGTCCAACAAAGATCTGTGTTCTTTGCAGTAAGTTTGTTCATTCACCGTGTTCGATCCTCTAGAAGTCCATGTATAAACAAGACCGATTTGCCTAACGCAAATTAAAGATGTGTACTGTTTTGAAAAGTTCAATGCGGTATGTTGTCTTTGAACAGACATTCCGTGATGTTTAGGCAATAGACCAATTTCGATATATTAAAATTCATACTTGGCTCCGAGGCTTGGGGGAATAAAACAAAGGTAATGAATAATTCAACGCTGAACCTCGATGTGATTTCTTTTGTTTTATTCCCCCAAGCCTCGGAGCCAAGTATGAATTTTAATATATCGAAATTGGTCTATTCATGACACTCGGCTACCATAGGTTATTCCAAAATGAGTCGACATAATAATCATTTTCGAGTAGAAATGTTTTGTCAATTATCTGTTTTGCATTTTCACTGCGCGTTTGGTTTTTGTTTCGGTCAATTTGAAGTTTAGTCGGGTTTTCTTAATCAGAACCCAATTGGGTAAATACGATAAGCTATTACTTGGAAGCTCGCTATAGGCTAGCCTATCTAAATATATTAGCTTTATCACATGAGTTCAATTGTTCCGCGGCACAAAACGACTAGCCTTATTAACCCTCGGTCGTACAAGGGGGGTGGTTGCCACCCCTCCTCAAGATTTTTCTCGCATATTTTCAATACCATTTAAGATTAGCACTTGCCGTTTTTAGTAGTTGTTCGATTATTCTTGAGACACATTTTAATAGAGTTTAGCGACAACCGGTTGCTATGGTAACGATATATGTTATCATAAGTAACATGTGGTCAAGCCATTTTTGAACAAAAATGCGTGTTTTTTACCTTTTTCAGTAAAAAAAACATATAAAATGCTACCAAAAGCATAAAAATGTTTAACTGTATGTTATTTTGCAACTCTAGCAAACGATATTTGAAATTTCCGCATTTTTTCAAAAATTTTAAATTTTTAGTAAAATCCAAGATGGCAGCCATATTGGCGGCCATTTTTGATGACGTCATGGACCCCAGCAGCGCCATAACCCATAATATTTACCTTATCTTGTAGATCACATCGCGGGCTACCTATTAGATGTAAAATATTTCCAAAATATTGCAACATCGCAAAAACGCAAGGGGGGGGGGGGGGGGGGGGGGGGGCAACAACCCCACCCCACTTGTACCACGGTGGGGGTATAAGTTTGCGTGTACTTCCGAGGGTTAAGCGATCATATTTCAAGTTAAGAATATAGTTGAATTGTGAGGGGAATTACTTCAGCCGGAAGGAAATCAAAATGAAAAAAGGAGAAATGTCAGGTGTGAGGCATTTTGATATTTTTATTGTTTCCCGAATAGATCCACTTTATAGTGATTCCATTGAAAAAGAAGGAATTTTTACGATTTTCAAAAACTTGGTCCAGATAGTAAATATGTTATGAGCATCACAAAAATGAAATAAAAAATAGGGGTCACCGTGCTCGTTTTTGCACCACATGGATGGCCATTATAGTAACTATACGACCCACGAGGTTTCATTACTGAAAATGAAACCTATTTACTAGTAATCAGAAAGGGGACTATAATTTCTAAAAAAAAAATCATTGCTTGGATTAAAATAATAGAGCAGTTCAACAAAATTGACTTTGATCTTACATTAAAAACTATTTTAAGTTGACCAGGAATTAAGATTGTAAAAGAAATTAAAGAATTTGCGGCGTGCGCGCATACCCAACACTACTTGAAGACGTGTTCTTTACAGCATTCAAATACAAATATTTCAAAGCAGAATTTTTAACTTTTCTTTAAATCGCGATATATTGTAGTCAACCGTGTGTCGTTTAAATTTCTGCATTAAAAATTGGGGGTCACCGTGCTCGTTGTCAAGCTATTGTTCCCGACCAGAGCGAAATCCTTTTTGTAATTGAATCCTTAAGGGCCCATTATACTATCTTTTCAGGCCGTTGCTAGGGAAAAATCAGTTTGCTCTAGCTCGGCAAATTTTTGCTTATATTTGACCAAATTTGAACAGCAACCTTTAAGTACACCTGTGGTTCGGGTTGTGACGTCACCAGGCCACGCCCAATGTCACGTGACCCAAAACAGAAAAATGAGCGTAACTTCAGAAACTTACAGTTTTATCAAAAATTTTTTGCATCATTTGATTTTATACACCATTTAAAAAAAACGTAAGCATGCGTTTTCTTTAACCCATTGACGGCCGTGCCAGCCAAAACCGGCCGTACAATACTCCACTGCTTTAAAAAATTGCAACTTTATCAATCGCGCGAACATTGCCTTAACCATCAGTTGTAAGCATTGACTAGAAAGTCCTTTAAATTGAGATACCCAATAAACACAAAAAAGTTAGCGATTTTTGCAGAATATCAGCGTTTGAATTTGGACAATGACAAAAATGACCGTTTTTAACGTCATAGAAAAACAACAAAAATCACGTTTTTGCCTTTAGATTTTTTTATTCAAATCATCATGGCAAACCCAAAAGTCAACATTCACAGCAAAATTCAGTCCTAGTCCTAGCTTAGCAGTGATTTTTTTTGCTCTTATTCGTTGCTCGGGCCGAGCTCTAGCCTTTCGTTCTAATGCATACTGACCTTGCCTCGATTTTCAATATCACCACCGCACTGCATGCTGGGAAATAGCCAAAAAATTTTGACAGCGCTCGATTCTTTCCGCACACATTTCATATTTATACTAAGTCCACAGCCACTCCGACCCACCGCCGAAATTTCGCGCTTGTTGTATTCTCCTGTGGTCGCAACTTCCAAAATATGCCGCGGTAGGTCGAGAAATTCATCCAGAGTCGAGTCCCAAAGCTACTTCGTTTCATGGCGGCCATTTTTCCAGTTCAACGAGCAACGAGCCAAATTCGTAAACGAAGTACAACACCTAACTCGCTTCGTTGAGAAGTGGACTCTGAACTACCTCCAAGCTTAATGATGCTCATCAGGCAGCTACTAAAGATGAAAATGGCTGTGGACTTACCAAAAATCGCAGAAACACCATATTGAAGACTTTATTGCAATCCAACAAAGCAAAATCACAATGTCAGAATGACGTTTCCAGTAAACTCGAGCCTTCAGTGTTTTAGAACAGCAGCACTTTCAATGGTAACTTCAAATATGGAGTCACGAAATCCTATGGATCGTTTATATACAGAAAATCACTCAAAAACGAAAAAAGTCGCGGGCGTCGATGGGTTAAGGATGAATAGTAAAAATAATATGAGGAAAAATGTGTTCTCAAAACCACGTTTTTGCGTCTTAATTTTTTGTTGTTTTTTGATTTTTCGCAAAAAGCATGCTTACGTTTCACGAAAAATCTTTTATCTTTCGATTGAATTTGTTAAAAATAAATTAGCCTCTATTTGCGCCGAGTTAGGTTCGCCTTTGTCTTTACTGGAAGTAGGTGGCCTGTTGTCAGCCTGGGCTTCCTGTGCTATAAATTGGAAACTGCCGATCTCTTGAAGTAAGACCTTCACTTCTTAGGATTTGTTGAGTACGGTTATCGTTTGTTAAGTACGTTTCAACCTTCACTCGAAAAAGTTGCCTTTCTTTGCAGACAAGGAGAAACGAGTCATGCCTGTGCCTGTCAGATCACAAGCCTTCGATCACTTCAGCAGGCATGGGTGAGCAGGAAAATGCCCTCAAATCCAAAACGTCCAAAGCATTGTTCTGGTAACACACGCATCTGTGAGACGGTTTCTCTTGAATTTGAAGAGCAGTATGGCTCTTACATAAAAAAGAAAGAAACTTATCTTTCTCTTTCTTTTTCAAACAACAGTCGACAATCTTAGGATCAAAAAATATAATTACTAGATATCCTCCATCGACAATTTTTTTTTCAATTTAGTTCTTATTATTTTTCCCTCTAAAATAACAACAAAGCCATTAGAGCAGTCCTATTTGTTTTAACAGAAGCTTATTAGTTTTGTGCTTCTAATTTTGTCACATGCAATGTTTTTAAGTCATATACAGATCGAAACGGAAAAGATGCAATGTTATTTTGTTTTGTTTGCCCAAAATTATGCGCCGTTTAATTTGTTTTATGTGCAAACGGTTATCTCAGTTAAGTGGCCATTTTTGGCGGAATAGCTCGAAAGAAATCAAACAGTTAAGAAGTACTCGATTATTATTATTTAAAGTGGAAGGCAGAATAGGCGAAGTCAAAAGACAAAAGTCCAAGGTTGAAGTCCGTGTTTTGAATAACAAGAAACCTTATGCAACACCAGCGCCGAAAATCTATCTAAATCGATGAACTTAAGTTTTTTTCGAGCCCGCGATATGTAAGCAGCGTTATACTTTATAAAAAATATACCCCACATAGCAACACCTAGCAACGGATTTGTTAACGACAGAGGTTTGCGTAGGGTCTTTGTTTTGAAACCAATGGTAGAGTGCCACGTTTTGCCTATTGTTTAGGAAAACAACACGAAATGATTGTCGAAGGATCAAGGTAATGGCTGCCATCGAAATTGTTCGCTTTCCGTGGCTAGATTTTGAGTTGTTGGGTCACCAAAATTCACTGTCTTCGAATGCAAGATATTGCGCTATTGTTTAGGGTTGAAATTTTCGAAGCTTATTGTGGATTTTTAGAAGTTTTCCCAGTGAAAACAGCGATGGAGAACAGAAGTACGATGGTGTAAAGCTACAAATTTCAAGTAAGTGTCTTAGTCCCATTTCATTTGCTTGCGCTACAAGGATCCGTTTGGGAAGCTATTTTCACGATTGCCGCCGCCATTAAGGATCCCGTTTCGCCGACCGTTAATCAACTGCTCAAAGTCTAATCGATCTATTTTCGCCAAAAGAACGTTATTATAAAAATAGCAGACTTGTACAGTGTAAATCAATTATTATTGAGGCTTTCATTCTTGTTTTATACATTGCATTGATGTTTGGTACATTTTTATACAAAGCTTTGTTCAGCGATAAAAAGGTAGCAAACAGTGAGACCAACCAGATCAAGAATAAATCTCGCGTAAGCTTATGTGCAAAACGATAAATAACATATTTCAGCTTACATTTGATTTGTTTTTTGTTGTTGTTGTTGTTGTTTTCTTTTTTTTTTTGTATGAATATAAGCTTAGTTTTAACGGCAGATTATTGTTGAAGTTGGTCGTGTTTTAAGTGTCGCTTCTTCTTTTCAGGAATCATTTTCCTGTTCTTGGGATGAACAACCAGATGGTGCTCTTCAAACATTTGTTTGAGACGTAAATCCACTGGCTTGACTTGGGAAAATGTTGACGCCAGTTGTACAAATTCTTTTTGGATGCTCTCTCAGCCTTGCTCTCCGAAATACCGAAGTGATAATACTAATTTTTGATGTGTTGTGATATTTTGATAAATTAATTTATTGCATTTTTAATTGAGAGTTAATAAAATTAGATTTGTAAGAATGCATCTCAGTTGATACCAAGGTATTCTCAGATCTGTTTCCATGGCCTTTGCTTGACCGTCTGGGATGTGATGAACAAGTTCCCTTCTCATAGCATCACCATGCAAAATTTCCCCGTCTTTTTCGCTCTTCCGCTGACAGCTGTGGACCATGTGCACACCCATCCAGTCACTGCTTATAGTTTCCCCCCACTGGGATTTTGTGCCACAGGAACATGCACAACACCTAGGGCCCACCTAGGAGTTAATTAAGAAAGCATTGAAAATGACGAGCGAGCACAATTGGTTAGGGTGAGGAGGAGGGTTTGTAACAACTGTAAGGGTGAAAATTTCAAACTCAAGAAAGAAGCAAATCGGTTACAAAATACCTTTCCTCCAGTCTTGAAGGGTACAGTTTTTCCATCTGCTGGGTTCTTTAGCTTTGTTCAAACATAAGCAGTGCACACTTTCTCCACTTCTGGTGCAAATTTAATTACCAGCTTAAGCATCATGGAGAATCTTCTGAAGAGTTTGGGCTGGTTCAACAGTGACCAAGGGTGGTGGTTGGTGGGGAACTGGTGCAGTTGCATCAGTATAAATATGTGTGAAACTGTCCTTGTAGTTAAAAGATCTTACCACATGTCCTACATGTCACCTCTCGTTCAGCTACAATTGTGTATGAGTCTCAGGACCATTGGTGGGGAATTGTATCGAGTCAATAATTTCCTTACAAGCAAGACAAGAACCGCGCTGACCACTGTCAATAACAGCTTTGATGCATTCTACTCAAAATTAGTGTTGGCAAGTGGTTTCCATAGGCTTATCCAAAATTTGTAGACAAACCGGGCAAAGCAACTGTTTTTTTATCTTTTCTTTAAATGAAATTTTTCTGAAAATTCCTCGAAGCGAAGAGAGGGTAAATCCTTGGCCAATTTATCAAGATCTTGGACCTGGCAAGTATTGGGGGTTTGTTGTGCATTTGAAGGGTTTGTTAAATCAGGCTTTCTTCCCCTCTTTACCTTTTTTGACCTTCCTCCTTTTTTGATTTCGATTATACGGGAGCAGACACTACAATTGTCATCGTAAGGTGTGATCCATGTGGCTTGAACTGAACTAGCGTTCGTCGATTAGGGGATACGCGAAACACTGAGGACAAAAATATTTGGGATGAATTTCCTCAAGGTCCTTATCGACAAAGATTTCAAATTTTACCGCTATTTAAGCTTTCCATTTGAGACACTGAAAGTGGAAGTGACTGCTTTTTTAGATTTTTGAAGTCTTTCGCCACATACACGACAAAGACCTTCGTATTTTTTTGCTGTGATTGGAAGCCATTGTCGCAGAAGATCGAAATTCGTAGTGATATTAAGTTCGCTAAAATCGTGGTTTTATGAATTGGGACTAAAATTATGATTACGGTGCTGAATAATATAAACTTTTAAGATTCTAAATTAAGAGGTGACAAAAACTTCAGAGAAAACGAAAGAACGCTTTTAATTTTCGTCATTAACGCGTTGCGGTAGCCGCGCCATAACATGGCGTGGTACAACAACATGTCACTTTACAAACCCCAAATCCCGCTCACACGCTCCTGTGCCACATTTCTTAGCGCTACGTGACCTGCAGATTCTAAATACAATCATTGCGCATATGTATCTTTCATCACCTTCTACTACGCATTGTGTTTTTGCTTAGCTACAGTAAACAGAACGAACGTGGAGGAGGGTGCGTTAGTTATTAACTGAAAGTTAATATGGTCGATCCCGTCCCAGTTAATAATGCGCGGTCGCAAAGCAAATTTCCGATCTGGGGCTTTTGAAAGCGCCGAGCGTGACCATTTTTGTAGGAGTTTTGAAATTTGGACGTGAAACAATCCATTAAGTCTGTAATATGATGAAAAAAAGTTGACGTTTTTACCTTCGTATCCGTCGTGAAATTTGCATTTCTGCAGAGCTCCATTGTCGCCCAGTATCCGACCAGCGATCCCAGTATCCGACGACAACAATAACAACGTGATTAAAGATGTATTTTTGCTTTTTAAAGAACACTGAAAATGGTGACACAGCCCCTTTAATAACACTGAATGTGCACACGCTTTGTACAATACAAACCATTGGGAGTTACATTTCAACACTAAAAATGGTGACATATCCCCTTTAATGACAGTGAATGTGCACACGCTTTGTACAATACAAACCATTGGGAGTTACATTTCAACACTGAAAATGGTGACATTGCCCCTTTAATGACACTGAGTGTGCACACGCTTTGTACAATACAAACCATTGGGAGTTACATTTCAACCCCTTATGAGTTTATGGTTCTATCTAATGCAGTAACCCAGAAATAAATCGGCGAGTTATAAAAGTGACAAAAATGTTAGTTAACATTGTGATATAGTGACAGCAGGTAATTTCATTTTGAGGTAGTAAAAAACAAGGGCGCTGATTAATGCCATTTAAGGTAATGTCGATGCACTGCTATGAAATTAGCATGTAGTTTACAATATATCATTTTGGAAGATATATTAATGAAGTAAAACCCAGATGTAAGAATTATACGTATATTAATTTGTGTTTCAGACTCCTTGGTGGAAACAGACTTCAGGAAATCCCCGAACAAGCTTTAAAGGACCTAACAAGTCTTAATATAATGTACGTGACAGAAGTATGATGATAACAACAGCAATTAGTACTTCTCTGATGCCTTTGTAATCTATACTCTAATTTGTGATGTTTCTCATGTATTGTACTTACGAATGGTGAGTCTCCGTTGTTAAAGTCAAACCTTATAAAAATTCCTTTTTGTTTAGATTGCTCCAAAAGAACCATCTTCATAAAATCCCTGATCAGGCCTTCAAGAACCTAACAAAACTTGAAATAATGTACGTACTGTATTCAAGAACAAATTTGTCTCCGTACTGTAACATTTGTTTGTAAAAAAAGACGTTTGATAAATGTCTTTAGTTAGAAATAACACTTAACCATACTCGCATGTTATTACCCCTTTAGTTACCCTTAACCATACTCACATGTTATTACCCCTTTAGTTACCATTAACCATACTCACATGTTATTACCCCTTTAGTTACCCTTAACCATACTCACCCCTTTAGTCACACTTTTTTAACTCGTGAATACGCGAAGCGTAATAAGAGTTGTAGCCTTTGGTTAAAAGTTCACTCGATCGCTCGATCGGCTGTAAACTTTTCTTGGAAATTCCGCTCACTAGTGCTTAAGGCTTCGAGCTCTGACAACTTCCAATGGATTATTCAAGACTTAGTTAAACGCTACAGCACGCAAATGCTGTCGTTTATAAAATGTGTCCCGCGGATCTTTATGGCATGGGGGCTTCGGCATGTTAGCGTTAACCGATTTCTGTAGGGTAATAAAGAAATCTTTAAATTATACGGGAATTTAAACGAAGAACGCGACAAGTTTAAATAATTTACAGAACACGAGGGGTTTTCAAACCATTTAAAAAAAGGGAAGACGTGAAACTAGGTAAGGCCGTTTGTACATATGCTGAATGTGATCATACTTTAAAATTAAAATTCGAGAAAACAAATCGGTAGTTTTTTCACGAGTCGAACAAACTTTAATATCTTGAAATTTACAAATTGCGCACTATATAAAGTCTTGTTCTTTCTTTGCTTTTAGTTTTTGCTGGTAGTTTCAATCTTGTCCGATTATTCAGCAAAGTTTTCAGTTGTATCAAGCTTTAAAATAATGGGGTGTGATTGTATCCTTATTTTCGCGTTCTTCAGTTGCAACAGCTAAGAAAAATACACAACCATAATATTTGGAAGCTTTAATTCAGCAGTCGACTGTGCAGCAAAGCAATTTCTGTGCAACCGATTTTGTGGAAACTTTCTCACAGTTAAGCTTAAAGTCTTGGAACTTATTGAGCTCTATTAGATAAAAATCTGTCGTCGTTTGATCAAAATATTCGCGTTTTCTTAAAAAGCAGAGTTTTCTAAAAACGCTTGCAACTCTTAACCGCTTATCTCATTTGCACTAAAATTTAAATTTCGGTACAATTTGAAGACTCCTTTATTACCCTACAAAAACTTACCAGAAATCGGTTAAGGCTTACATGCCAAAAATATGTTTTATAAAATAAAAAAGGGAGCCCCCGCGCCATTAAATAGCCGCGGACCACCTTCGCTGTCAATTGTAAAGATTGACACAAATACGTATTGTTTGAAATCAGAGAGAGAACTACACGATGTAATGTTTAAAATCTGTTTCATGACTCGTTAGTTCTTTGACTTCAAACTCAGTATGGAAATTAAAACCGATCTGCGGACTTCAGATGGATTTTTTAAGACTTAGGTAAATGTTACAGCACGGTAAATTATGTTTTTAAATGTTCAGCCTGCGAGCAAGCTCTCGGGCTCGGGGGCATAAACCAAATTTTGTTGCTAATACGATTTAAAACTAAAAATGTCTTAGCGTGACGCAATACGCATTAAGAACTGGCTGACTTATTGTTTTAAATTTGTTCACTCATCACTTCTTTGATATCCTGGAAGAGAAAAGCCGGCCCAGACTTCTCACGAAAGCGTGCCGCGAGAGAACCTTTTGTCCCCAGGGTAATTATTTGACTGACCTATGAAATAACAAAAAGCTCAGACCGATTATAGGAGCCTTTGATTTAATCTTCACTATTCCTCACTTGTCAACTCCTTCTTTAAATATTTAAGTTTAAAAAGGTTATTCTTGCATCAATTCCCGCCCTGAACACTATTTACTGTGAAGCCCCACTTCACCCTAAAAGGGTACTCGTTAATAAATGTATATCATCATCACATTATTCTTTATTATTAGAATGCTTTCAGATAACCCTATCGAGACCATCGGATCGGAGGCCTTCACAATTCCAAACATAAATCTATCAATGTAAGCAGTTGATATGTTATAGTTATTATCCCAGGATTTAAAATGAAACATGGTTTAAAGAGACACTGCATATGTTGATGTCACATTATAATAATTTCATCTGGCAACGTACAGCTGTAGCTATGCACGGCGACGTGTTAGTTTATCTTCGTCCAGCGAAACCCACTCAGTTCATACCAAACTGTCAGTTTAGTGATTGCACAATAAATTTTAATACTTCTAAAGAACTTTTTCTTTGCTGTGTATGGAATTCTGTGATGTTTCTTTTTTAAAACTTTGGGGAAAAAATTGTAAATATTTACAATGAAATAAACGCCAGCAGTGTTCAAGATATTGCTTACTGTGCTGTCTTTGATTCTTATTCTCAATACTCTGAAATTATTATAATATTAACGTTGTTGATGTTTTGCAGCCTTCTTAGAACCTGAATCGGGCGCAAAAAACATTTACGCCCGCGAACATGAATTCCATTGTTATGTTTTCCTTCTTGAGTTATTCGATCGATAAAATTTTATGCTGACTCTGACTCTATTCAAACTGGTCAATATGTTCCACGGTTAAGCGCTGGAATGTGACAGAAAGCATGGGACTCACACCAGTTAATATATTCAAGACTATAAATGCAGACATTCCCTTCCTGTGGGCCTCTTTTGCCGTAAAACCCACGGCCACTCGTTTCGAAGCGCGTTACACTGCTCGGTTATGGCTCAAGTTCCCGTTCTTCCAGCGCCACAGCCACCTGCTCAACCGCCCCAACAACCTCAACAAGTGGCCCTTCAGCTACGGCAACAAGCTTCACAATTTCAGCCTCAAGTTACCAACATAGAGGCAAATATATTTTCCGCTATTCAGTTGGCGTCACATCGACTGTTTTTTTTTACGTTTGTAGGGTAGGTGTTGCTGAGTGCATTTTGAAACTATTTAGCCAAGTTTGGGCCTCTCTGGTCGAGTACGAATACTGAACTAGGTTCAGGTGTCAATTAGGTGTTCGATAGGTTCGTTTGGCCATAGCTGAACTTTGTGTCCGGTGGAAATTCATTTACTTTGTGCCTCTCGGGTCGGGCACGAATACTGAACTAGGTTTAGGTGTCAATTAATGAATGGGGTTAGTTTCTAGAGAAACTGTGGTGCTGCGTCGGTGGGGGGATGAAACACGAGAATTTAGTTTTATCGACTGAGTCGATAAGGTAAATTGACCACCGTAAAAAGATTCAAATAGCTGACGTTTCGAGCGCTAGCCCTTCGTCGGAGCGAATCAAGGAATTGTGGGTAGTGTGTGGTTTTATATAGTAAGCGGTGGAGCTACGCTATTGGTGGAAATTTGGTGACGTGAAAAACAAATGTAGATTAGTTGAATGAAAAGCGTTCGTTGATTCCGTGGGGTTTGAGAGTGCCGATTTGAAAGATGATTTTTTGTTCTAGGTTTTTACGGCTTTCTGTGTTACCCTGGTGTAGGGAAAGGCCGCAGATTGTCATGTGTTGTTTAGAATGGTTAGTAAGATTAAAATGGCGCGCGACTGGTTTGGATGCGTCTTTGTCATTTTTTTCAACGTCTCGGAGATGTTCACGAAAACGGTCGCCCAGTCTCCTCCCTGTTTCGCCAATGTATATCTTTTTGCAAAAAGTACAAGTTATGCAGTAGATAACATTTACGGAGGTGCATGTAAAACGATCAGTGATTTTAATAGATCGTTTGGGTCCTGTTATTTTGTCCGCGTTGTGAATGAAAGGACAAGTGTTACATCGTGTGCGTGTGCATTTGAAAGTTCCCGGTACATCGTCAGATTTCAGTGCGCTCGTAACTAGAAAGTTGCCTATGTTTTTGTCACGTTTGAATGAAATTAGTGGGGGTTGTGAAAAAATTCTGCCAGTTTCGGGGTCGTTTTGGAGTAATTTGAAATTTTTTAAAATGATGCTTTTGACTGTGTTGTTGTGTGGGTGGAAAGTGAGGGTGAATGGAATTCTCTCGTTCTCTTCCATCTGTGGCATTTGTAGTGCTGATTGTCTGTCGATCTGTTGTGCACGTTGTTGGCCCGTATTAATAACAGAGTCAGGGTACCCACGTTTCTTGAAAAACTGGCACATTTCTTCTGATTTGTTGGAAAAATCAGAGTCATCACTACATAGACGTCGAAGTCTGAGAAATTGAGAATACGGAATGGCGTTTTTAACGTGCGATGGATGTGAGGATGAATGTAACAGATAACTGTGGGAATCTGTAGGTTTGTAGTGCACACTTGTGGATAAACTGTTACCGTTGATTGAAATATTAATGTCAAGAAAAGCGACTGAGGTTTCGGAAATTTCCCAGGTATATTTTAGAGCTGGATGAAAAGTATTGACAGAAGTTATGAATTGATTAAGTTCCTCTTTACTGGAAGAGGTAGCGCCAATGCAATCATCGATGTAGCGGCCGTAGAGTTCGGGTTTGGTTCCGTGGTACTGATTAAAAAATTTGTCTTCGATGTGGCCTACAAAAAGGTTAGCGTAGCTTGGTCCCACTTGGTGCCCATGGCGACTCCATTTACTTGTTTGTAGTAGTTTTGGGAAAATGAAAAACAGTTAAGTGTCAAAACTAATTCGGCCAAGCGGAGCAGTGTTTCTGAGCTTGGGTTTTGAATGGAGCGCTGGTCGAAAAAATATTTTAGTGCTTGAAGTCCTTCGTTATTGGGGATGACGGTATATAAAGAGGTAATGTCCATAGTGAAAATTAATTTGTTTTCGCTGGGAAAACTGAAATCCCGGAAAATTTCGAGTGCGTGATTGGTGTTCTTAATGTACGAGGGTAGTGATTTGACAATGGGGGCCATGATTTTGTCTAAATAGCTAGAAATTAGTTCGGTAGGACAGCTACAAGCGGAAACAATTGGTCGGCCCGGATTGTTTGGTTTATGAATTTTAGGTTTGAAATAAACGCGTGAGGTTCTAGGAGTAGTGATGATGAGATTGTTGGCGGTAACTGGTAATTGTTGTTTAGTAATGAGGTCTTGGATAGTTTCTTTGACAATTTTTTGGTTGGTAGAAGTGAGATCTTTATCAACTTTGGCATAGAAAGCGGTGTCAGAAAGTTGCCGAAAAGCCTCTTGTCGGTAAAGGTCGGTCCGCCAAACAACTACCGCCCCGCCTTTGTCGGCCGCTTTGATAACAATGTCGCGTCGTTTGCTAAGACTGAATCAATCCCAAGTAAGCATTGTGCTCCCTTACATCCATCGCACGTTAAAAACGCCATTCCGTATTCTCAATTTCTCAGACTTCGACGTCTATGTAGTGATGACTCTGATTTTTCCAACAAATCAGAAGAAATGTGCCAGTTTTTCAAGAAACGTGGGTACCCTGACTCTGTTATTAATACGGGCCAACAACGTGCACAACAGATCGACAGACAATCAGCACTACAAATGCCACAGATGGAAGAGAACGAGAGAATTCCATTCACCCTCACTTTCCACCCACACAACAACACAGTCAAAAGCATCATTTTAAAAAATTTCAAATTACTCCAAAACGACCCCGAAACTGGCAGAATTTTTTCACAACCCCCACTAATTTCATTCAAACGTGACAAAAACATAGGCAACTTTCTAGTTACGAGCGCACTGAAATCTGACGATGTACCGGGAATTTTCAAATGCACACGCACACGATGTAACACTTGTCCTTTCATTCACAACGCGGACAAAATAACAGGACCCAAACGATCTATTAAAATCACTGATCGTTTTACATGCACCTCCGTAAATGTTATCTACTGCATAACTTGTACTTTTTGCAAAAAGATATACATTGGCGAAACAGGGAGGAGACTGGGCGACCGTTTTCGTGAACATCTCCGAGACGTTGAAAAAAATGACAAAGACGCATCCAAACCAGTCGCGCGCCATTTTAATCTTACTAACCATTCTAAACAACACATGACAATCTGCGGCCTTTCCCTACACCAGGGTAACACAGAAAGCCGTAAAAACCTAGAACAAAAAATCATCTTTCAAATCGGCACTCTCAAACCCCACGGAATCAACGAACGCTTTTCATTCAACTAATCTACATTTGTTTTTCACGTCACCAAATTTCCACCAATAGCGTAGCTCCACCGCTTACTATATAAAACCACATACTACCCACAATTCCTTGATTCGCTCCGACGAAGGGCTAGCGCTCGAAACGTCAGCTATTTGAATCTTTTTACGGTGGTCAATTTACCTTATCGACTCAGTCGATAAAACTAAATTTAGGTGTCAATTAGGTGTGTTTGGCCATAGCTGACCTCTGTGTTCGGTGGAAATTTATTTACTTTGGGTCTCTCTGGCCAGGCACCCATACTGTACTAGGTTCAGGTGTCAATAAGGTATGTTTGGCCATAGCTGAACTCAGTGTTCGGTAGAATCTTATTTACGTTTGGGCCTATCTGGCTGGGCACGAATACTGTACTAGGTTCAGGTGTCAATAAGGTGTGTTTCATAATGGCTGACCTCTGCACATGTGTTCAGTGGAAGTTATTTCACTTTCGACTTCTTTGGCCTGGCACGCATACTGAACTAGGTTCAGGTGTCAATAAGGTGTGTTTGGCAATAGCCAAACTTGGTGTTCGGTGGAAATTTATTTACGTTTAGGCCTCCCTGACCGGGCACGAATACTGAGTTTGGTTCAGATGCCAATTAAATGTGTTTGGCAATATCTCAACTTGGCATTCGGTGGAAATTTATCTACGTTTGGGCCTCCCCCTGGCCGGGCACCACGGATACTGAACTAGGTTCAGGTGTCAGTAAAGTGTCTTTGGCAATAGTTGAACTCTGTGTTCGGTGGAAATTATTTAGGTTTGGGACTCTCTAGTCGGGCACGAATACTGATCTAGGTTCAGGTGTCAACTAGGTGTGTTTGGCAATTGCTGAGCTCAGTGTTCCGTGGAAATATATTTAAATTTGGGCCTCCCTGGCCGGGCACGAATACTGAACTAGGCCCTTGTGGTAATTAGGTGTGTTTGGTGATAGTTTGAACTCAGTGTTCGGTGGAAACTTGTTTACCTCTGGGCCTCTCTGGCGGGGACGATTTCTGGATTAGGTTCAGGTGTTAATTTGGTGTGTTTGGCGGTAGCTGAACTCAGTGTTTATCCTCTATTGGATTTATTTGTTTTCTTTTTGTTCTTTATGGACCACACACCCAGGGGGGCTCCTCACCTTTCCCACCAGTGAGTTTAATTGTCCCGAGGCTATCTAAAGCCCTTTGTGCCCGACTCTTGCAGTTACGCCGGGACTCTTGCTCTCTACTGGTCCCCGGGGGAATCCCAGATCTCGCCCGTCTTCTCTTCGGTTTCTTTTAGCCGCCATCCAAGCATCAACGTTATGAGCAGTATCTAGTGCCTGAATGGAAGATTGTACCCAATTTAAACCCGATGGTAGCAGTCGCATCGTTTCACGAACGGGTAATCCAATTGACAACCCTCCTGGGACCTGTGATGTGGCATCAGTCCCGGATAATGAACACATTGTTGTGAGAGAACCCCTTTGTGCTCCATCAGGCACGACTTCTCCCCACCCCCCATAGGTACGTGACCCAAAGGGGACCACATGGAACAGCTAGGAATGCAATGTTAGCGTTGGGATGCAATGTTAGGTTTTGGAGTAAGATTTGGGTAAGGATAGTGAGATATGGGAAAATGGGTCGCTTGGGTGGGATGAAGCTGGGGGACTACAATCCAACTGCCTTGCGGAGTGATTCACCTCATTGTTCATACACAGAACAATGGGTCCAATTCCTTCCCAATTCTTAATCAGCGATCCGTGAAACAAAGGCCAGTTTGGTTATACTACTATTCTTATTTGTAGAAAATACAAATTTGCATGGAGTATCTATTTTTTGTTAATTTTCCCTTGCATAAAGCCTCCAAATTGGGCACTACGGCCACATTGGTAGCGGGCATTACCATTTATTTTTTATATAGATCGAGGGGTAGTGCTACCAATGTGGCCAACTTAGTGGTTCTGCAAGGATGGTTAGTGGCACTGCGTTGGTTCGGGAATATATTATTACTCATGCGCGTAGCGGCATGAGTTATAAAATGGGCTCGCTCCGTTTTTCTTATTTTTATTCTTATTTTTTTTTTTGGTGTCACGATTTTGCACGCAAATTTATGCACGCATATTTTAAATTGTGCACTTCCGGTTCATGGACTTCCTGTTTAGTGACTTCCGCCTACTCCCACTTCCGGTAAAACAGCGTTACTGAAGTGTCACGACAGCATCTCCTACAACCCTACTTACATTACTAATGTTCACGTGCGTTAGGTGTATATAAGACTTAGAAGAATTACTGGCTTCATTGTGGTACAGCCTTCATTTACAAAACATCCAATAGTAAATAGCCTGCGTGGCAGGCGTCGGGGAAAGGGAAACTGGGGAGAGAGGGAAAGGACGCCTACAATAAAGACCCCCTTTTGTTCATTTCTGCGGACGCTGGCGGCCACAAATTATGATTGGCTAATTCACGCTGGGCGGTAAACAAAGTAAATTCACGCGTGAAGTCATCCATGCGTAAAAGCACGTGCCAGTTTCTGATTGGCGAACGTATTGACGTAATTCGGTTTAATACAAGGAAATCGGTGGGCGTAATGCGAATAGCCCGGTTCTTATAGCGGGCGTTCCTTACCTTCTCTCCCTCTCCTTTTTCGCGCCCCATCCCCCTTCCCCGTTTACGCCTGCCACGCAGGCTAATAGTAAACAATGTGGTTTTCAGGAACGATGACTGAATGAAAGGAGTAACTCTTCTCCATGTCGGACATCTTCTTATCATGTTTAAACTATATCATAAAACTTTCTTACGCATGCGCATGAGTATAGGCTGCTTGCTGCCTCTTGTTTAGTTTGTTACCTCTGTGGCTTTTCTTATGGTGTTCCATTTTTGGCAGTGTCACGCTTTTGTGTTTTTTATTCCTGAAAGGTGTAATTGTCGTTTCGAACGTAGGTTGTTCGAACGTTCTGCTGGTGTGTGACCGAAGTAAACTAAAATAAAGCTAATGGAATGTACAATGTCTACTTTGGAGGACGGTTGAAATACGAAATATAGCACTCTTTGATCGTCAGTGATGTTTGTTTGTTTTTTTGTTTTAAGATATATGGTACGAACAAAGTTAAAGACAGTCAGCCTTCGGTCTTTTGACGGTATTAACAATCTACATACAACTGATATGTAAGTATGAACAAACTATTGCCTGTCTGCTACACGTTTACATCAGATAAACAAATAAAGTAACTAATAAAATAACTCATTAATTAATTTTGTAACGAAATGCAGAGGCAATTAAGGATTTACACTACAAGTGATATTTGAAAAATTTAACAAAATTGCACTTGCCTTTAGTTGAGTGTAATTTGAAATAACATTTTTCAAATATCACTTGTAGTGTAATTATTTAACTGCCCTAGCAATCATACTATTACTTATTTAAAAATGGTACCACTACAGTGAGATGCATCACAAAGGTCATTTATAATATTGGTTTTGTTCGCTTCAAAGCCCCGTATTGTCCATTATGCTTCACGCGCCTCCGAACGATAGAAGCCTTGCTCCTGTGCAAACCAAAAGAATAACAGTGGCGCGTGAAGTATAGTGGACAATACTGGGTCTTGACAAACTTAAGACAAAGAAGCCGTTTTCAGCAGTAAGCATCTTGATTTCTACAGAACTTTTTAACAATCAAAATACACCTTACAACTAGAAAAAATGCCGAAATACGTAATGAAAAGGTAAACAAGCTTCAAAATTTTTATTAAAGACCACATGTGGATAAAACATTATAACGAAACTTAAGCTCGCTTCTTCTCCAGTATAAATGTGTTTAGCCAATCTGTAATGCTGTTGGTTGGTTTCGTTTCGCTTGTTCTTTGCCACTGCTGTTGCCAAAAGAATTTGAACTGCATGAATATTCATTAATTTACCTGCTCCTACCCAATTGGAATGGAATTAGAATTTTTGCCGCGTAGATGACCAATAAACTTTTTACTTGGACGGTGTGTACAGGAGATATGGTAACAACTGTTCTTGTAATTAAACGAAATAATGTAAGGGTTTTTACGCCCGCTTTATTATACATAGATGTCAGTTACATTCTGGAAAAGAAGCCTTATAAAATTACAAAAGCAAGACCGTGATAGAAAAACTATTTTAATTTCCTGCTATTAGTTTTTTCAAGGGAAACATCACAGAGGAAGTAAGCCAAAAAGTATTGTATTGTGGTACAATTGACTGAATGGCTAACGAGATTACTGACAACTTATCTCAGAATTTGAATAATCCCATTCAGAATTTAACTAATGCGATTAGACTCACTGTTACCTTGAACCTGAATTCACGTTGATGTTTGGCGTTAAAACGCTGTTAACAAAGCTGCGACAGGAGTCAAATATACCGACCTTTGATTGAGGAAAAAGTCCCGTACAATTATTATCGTTTGTTATATATTTGCATAAATAACATAAGCTTTATCGTCAAAACGTCCTGCCGCTATGAATGTTTTGGTGCAGAATATTTTATTTATAGCGTTTCGTATTCACGAGTTGGCTCATATAGGAACCTTCGATTGTTGTTTGTTGTTGTTGGTCTTGTGTCTTTTGCCATGAAATGATGAGAAATGACCATTAACGGCTGATAACATGTACACTTGAAACTAAACGGACCTAATTCAAGGATAGTTTAGAGGTTTCCACCACTTTTTCATATAACGATGATGAGAAAACTCGTCGCCGAATAAGTCACATTTGGGGTATAAATAATCTTAAAATAACCATTTTAATAAATGATCTTTATGTCAAATAAAGGAATTTTATGGTTCTTGATCGCAAGGTGTTTCCGATAGTTATAACCATGCACTTTATAATTATATTACCATGACGACGATAAACAAGAAACTTCGAAATCAGTAAAAGTGGAATTTTGCGCGTTTAAGATTTCGCATTGAAAATCCCATATAGACATCTTAAAATATGGTATATATATTCCGCAAGAAAAAAAAATTCTGTATGTTTGATTTCAAATAAATCGCAATAACATTTCAAACCTTACTATTTGTTTACTGGTATTAAATTAATCGAGAGATAAACACTGGTTTTGTGAAATTACTTAAAGATAGCGTCAAAAAGGAGCTTGATGTTTATGTTTGTACACCTTCAAAGTTTTGTTTACCTTCTCTTTTACGATCTTGAGAACTTCCTTTTTTACTAACATCGCTTCCTGGCAATTTTTAAGTAATTTTCGATTATAATCGCTTTTACAGAAATCTGAGAAACCGCTCGATGGATTTTGTTAAAACGTTCACTGCGCATGCTTACCGATGTGCAAAATATTATCTGAAAGTTTTATTGACATTGATTTACTGGAACGCCTTTAAATTCAGATACCACGCAGCTCTTAACAACCTCTAATTTCATTGGACCTGTATATCACGCAGCTCTATTGTTTTTAGGTCTAGGGTCCATTGTTGTGTTGTTTGTTCTATTGTTTTGTCAGCAAATCAGAGAAGACCTAGTAAGAGCTGCGTACTGCCCCTTTAAATTTAAAGATGAAGACGACGTACGAACCGGCCGAAAAGTTTCGTTACAAATTCACTTTTTTAAGTTATGCTTAATAATGATTTCAAATCAATGCGCACTGCATTCCTCCGTGATTCCTCCGTGATTTATACATTTCGTTGTGATATGCTGTGCATCTATAATTGTCTGCATTCGAGCATGATTGTACCTTTTTTTTTTTCTGACTTTATTGACAAACAAAAAATAATACAATGTGACATTTAAATTACACAACAAAACAGACAATAGGGTGAACAGATAAACATATAGATAATACACACACTCTACGACTATATCATTTATTACCAACTATATTAACTCAAATAAAAGGGGTAAGTATCCATTTCTTTTTAACAAAATCCTTCTTACTTATACATTTTTCCGTTTCATATTTACTTATAATTTTGTGTCGGAATCCTTCAATCTTCGGAAGAATTTGATTTCTTCTACAATCCCATAGAAACAGTTTCCCAATTATTATAAAGTAGTGATTCCGTGATTCCTCCGTGATTTATACATTTCGTTGTGATATGCTGTGCATCTATTATAGGTGGTTTGCAACCAATCTCTAGAGACATAGATAACAATAGTGAAACGAACAAATGCTGGTGGACGAACAAAAGGAGCTAATGAGAGAACTATTGTTTATGTCCACCAGCATGGCGGCGATGACGTAACATGAAAACCACCCATTGTCTGCATTCGAGCATGATTGTACCTTATTACTCTCCTTTACTACTTTCCAGATTTCTTTAAGTCTCTTTTTAGGATTATTTTGAGCAATAAATTCCCTTTTGCGTTTTAAAAACGTTTTTACAGCAGGCATTTTGGACGCAAAAGAAAACAGTTGCAAAGACTAATTTGCATCAACGAGCATACATTGAAATGTTTCAATCACGAAGGAATATAGTGCGCATTGATTTAAAATCATTACTGAGCATAACTTAAAATAGTGAATTTGTAACGCAAACGCTTTGACCGGTTCGTACGTCGTCTTCATCTATAAATTTAAAGGCGTTCCAGTGAATCAATGTCAATAAAACTTTCAGATAATATTTGGCACAAAAGTAAGCATGCGTGGTGAACGTTTTAAAAAAATCCATCGAGCCGTTCCTAAGGTTTTTGCAGCTTATCTGAAATACGGCTTATCTGAAATAGCGTGAGGAATTGGGTGACACATTTACAACCTTTATAAATCGAAAACGAAACATCATTAAAACCTGAAACCTTTTGTGAAAAATTATAACACTGGTATCCACATACCATGTTAGAAACAGCTTTGTAGGATGTATACTTTAGATTTTTTAATTTTTATGACGTCATGTGAAAACACTCTATATTTAGCCAAACTTCAATTCAAAACTAGTTAGTTGTGAAAATTGCACGTTGATCTGACTTTTAGAAGACCGATGTAGGTATGGTCTCCAGAAAACTGTATCGAAACACCTTAAATACACTGCTATGTAATAAGCTTCGCTCCCTATTGGCGCGAACTGTGCACCTTACGCACCTTCTTAGTTCCTTCAGTTATCTCGTCTAATTGATAAAATAAATAAACGCGGCCACTTCCGTGGCCAATATTCAGCCAACATCTGCCTATTGATGTATTGTGTTTGGGATTAACGCGACCAGCTGTTTATAAATTTGCAAGAGTTTGAAGTCAACACCCTCAGAAACCATTAAAAACAAAACGAAAAAAAAAGCGGTTTCCGCAGATCAGTAATATAATCAAGACTTCTTTCTGTTACAAGGCATTACATGTGTGAAATACAATGGTATCTAAATAAATTTCATGCTGTGTTACGTTTAAATTGTTGTGAAGCAACTACTTGTAATGTACAATTATTATAATCACAGTACTAATTATAATAACCATTTCAACATATGTTCAAGTAACATATTAAAATTATAATTATCACTGGCTGCGGTCACATCTACGACGTAACTAAAGTTTAACTTAAGTTAGTCTCAAGTTACGTGACGTCATGCCTAACTGTAGTTTGTGCTTTCGGTCGACTTTGCGGTCACACCACGCAGTTAACTACAGTTAGTTCTAATAAGCCTATGGATGACGTCAGAATTAAGAGGTTCGTGACGGCCCTTATTGTTGATCCGTGAAATGTCAACATGGTTGATCGACGTAAAGTGTGTCTAGTTTTTCTTCTTATTTATTTTTTTTGTGCGGCAAACCGTCGGAGAAAAATGAGAAATAAGCTGAAAATTTTAACGGATGCTCGACGCCGGGTACACGTGTTGCTACCTTGTTGTATGTATTTATTTTTTTTTTGCTGTTTTTGGTTTCCCCCTCGCTTCACGCTTGGTTTTTATTTTGCATATTTATATATGCTCATCTCGCACGTGCGAAAAGAATTGTCACATTCTGATTGGTTGTTTGTTTCTAAACTTAAGACTAAGGGCCTGGTCGCACTGCAGTCAAAAACAAAACTTAGCCCGTGCAAAATGACATAAAAACAAAAACATTCCACAAAAAGCGTGTCCCACCGGAGCGGTTTCTTTTGTTTTCCTCGATTTTTGCACGGGCTAATTTTTGTTTTTGACTGTAGTGCGACCAGGCCCTTACCCATGAACCCTACTTGGGTATAACTATAATTAGTATCACCCAACTAGTGGACTAATGCAAATCCTACATTTTGATTGGCTACGCTACTAGGGGTCTAATAGTAATAGTCATCGAGTAGCGAAATTCGCCGGTTTTATTTTTCGTTTTATTCCCAAATAAATATTTCTTCAACTTGCAATTGCTTTTTTTTATTATTACCTTTTTCTGTCCGACTAGTTGGGTGATACTAAAACAATTAGACCCTTCGCCCTCAAGGGCTACGGGTCAATAGCCCATTCGGCTTCGCCTCATGGGCTATTGACCCGTAGCCCTTTCGGGCTACGGGTCTAATTGTTAATTAGTCTGTATTGTTTTGGATCACCGAGGCGTCAATTTTCTAACTATAGTTAGCACGAACAGAGAAGCGGTCACATTACCGAAATAGCTAACTATAGTTATCCCCGTCTTAACTATAGTTAGTAGCCCAGATGTGACAGCATCCATTATAGTGAACCTGGAAAAGTTTCGTTATTTTAACAAGCTTGCTTATTGCGAAATTGCCATTATTAATAACTAGAGAACGTTTTAGACCCTTGGTTGAGGTTGAAATTATAATGACAATCAGCATAGAAAATTTCACGAAGAACAAGTCCAAAGTTTTTTTGCTTTTCGCGTGATTTTCAATACTTATTGTTATTATAATTTCAACTCGTGAGGTATGTTTGAGTCTTTGACGTCACTTTCTCCCATTCGCAACCAAGCCTTGGAACAAGGTTGATTAATGGCGGTCGTAAATTCTCGGAAATAAATATAAATGTTTAAATAAAATGACTTCTGATGTTCGTAATTAATTGAAATTTGGCAAGATGAGTAAGAAAGTATAATTGTACAAGAAAATGTAAAAAAATGAAAATCAAAAATTTGATCACAGGGGCACTTTAAACTCGGATTTAGATTTAGTTGGATTGCTGTGTTTAGCGGAGAATTAAAGTCGTTATTTCCCTGCAGTTTTTCGCGGTTTGCTACTCAAGACAGGGATACTCAGAAGCCACTTTGGTGGAAAGAGAAGAGCTTTCAGAGATAAAATCTTGCTTCGATAAACTTCGTACGTTTTTATCAATGCAGGAGCAATGTTTGTTTTACGGATTTCAGAACCAAAGATTGGATTTCGAAGTAGTCAAAGCACTTAAAGGTAAAAAAAATACATTTTTCGATGGGAATTTATGTTGATATCAATCTGTGATTAATTTTTTCTTTGTGCTCTCGTTAGTTTAGGAGAATTGTTCATAAAACGTGCTTAAATTCAGTTGTATTGATTTCTTAAATTTCATCGAAGACAGCTTGGCCTCGATGCGTTATAAATGGTACGCGTTTTGCTTTTAAACATAAACTTATTGAGATTTGAATCAAATTTTTCGAAAGAAGATTGTGTTGTGCAATTTTATGTGTTTGTTCATTCATTAAATAGGTTGAAAAGCGATTTTATGTAAACAAAACAAGACTTGGATTTTATAGACTTTATAGTAACCAAAGCCGTTCTAACTTCACTCGCGTCGCCTTATGCAAATATGTTTGTGTATTTTTTGCAATTTTGATTTCCAAATCAGTTTTTCGGGCAATTTTTTAAACGTAACAGGTGTATTTTATTCGGAAATTAGTCATACTAGTTATTCTAGACCCAGAAAAAGTTGTTTCTGTGAACTTTTGTACGGTCTGAATGTATTGTGCAGACGGTCGCGTAGAATTGCTAAAATTGAAAAATATCCGGGTCGTCAATCTTAATTCTCGTGCTTCTCGTGCAGAAATCTCCCACGGTTAATTAAAATTCTCAAAAAGCTTTGATTTGTCATTTTTTTTCTAGTTGTAAGGTATATATTGATTGTTAAAAAGTTCTGTAGAAATCAAGATGCTAACTGCTGAAAACGGCTTCTTTGTCTTTGTCAAGACCCAGTATTGTCCACTATGCTTCACGCGCCTCTGTTATTGTTTTGGTTTGCACAAGAGTGAGGCTTCTATTGTTCAGAGGCGCGTGAAGCATAATGGCCAATACTGCTAAAGCGAACAAATTGTGCTCTTGATAATTAATTGTCTTGTATCTTGTCGAAAGCAAGGTGCCTATTTTCATAAGAAGATACTGGCTCATCATCAATAATTTGCGATCAAGAAACATAATTATTCTTACTTTCATTATGGACGATTCATACTTTTGACGATTCTATTCATAGTAATTACGGCATTTTTTTTCTTGGCTGCTTCTTGGAAACAATTCCATCTCTGTAAACATAACTGATTATTTTTCTCATCACGATTCTTTTTTTTTAATAACTCTTCGTTCTATAGAAGCTTGGAAGACGGAAATTTCGGCATCATGAAATTCACGGATGGAAATCGCAAGACCACAGTGCATCTGTGAGTAGATTCATGCCAACACTAATCATCTATTTATTCACCCATTTTCATTCTTCTTCTTCTCCCAGTTGCGGCTTACTTTTCTTCCTGATCTGTTTTTTTTTTAGCGGCGTAGGTCAAGATGATTCTGAATACATCGACATTTCACGTCACAAATGGCCAATAAAAGACCCGTTGCTCCTGGCTTTTAAGCAAGCCGGATTTGCCAATCAAACTCGCGGTGGAAACAAGCTACTTCCATGTTCACTGGGGACGTTTGTGAATTCCTCTGCTAACGATTCCAATGCCCTTAAGTGCCTGGAGTGCCCGGCAGGTAATTTCTTCCGTAATTTATACATATGACGCATTTAGGGGAGTGTCAACAATTTGTGGTCGAATTTTGCATAATTTCAGTTTTTAGCTTTTTTTGATAAACGATCAATGTAGAAATTGTTAAGAGAAGTTTTAACAATTAGTAACAAAACGTGAAGAAGTACCGGCGGCGGCGCGCATGCATTTGCAGCCGACACTAACTCGTGCTTTAGAAGAACTCCAGTTATACGTTAGCGGCCTTTTCATTACATTGTTGATCTTGCTGCTAGGCGTAAACTAGCTGCCTTCTGATTTCCGCTTATTCGGTCTTGCCGATTATTTTCTGCGCCAAACTTCACTTTTCTCGTGTTAAAAATATTTCCGTATAGATAATTAACACCGGCGATTGATATTTGCCGCGAATTTCAATACTCTTTAGGGGGTTTCATGTTATACGTTTCATTGGTCAGTGGAACACGTTGACAGCCGCCTCACTGAATGAGGTACAAAAACTGTGCAAATCTACCGAGACTCGCGAAAGTTAAAATAAATTATAGAGTATGTAGATTTGCCGGATTTTTTTTATGAAACTCGAACAATATATTAAGTAATTTGTCATAGTGTGTGAGATTTACGAAATTCAAAATACTTTTGTTGTGTCACCTCAGTGTGTGACGCGCATATAAACATTTTCTTTTGGTCCAACTTCAAAATTTATTTACTCGGGAACTAATTGGAACGTCGAGAAAGCCTCGGACATTTTGTGAGCCCATTATAACTGCTGAATGTTATAGCCCAGTTTGGTATGATGTAGGCGCCAACAGTAAAGCAAAGTCCGTCAGTTTTGCGTTTGAATTCTTGCGCGCTTATCTGCACCACAACGTAGTATCGTTGGCACGTATGATTGACAGTAACCAAACCAGTAATTACAGGTTGTTTAGACTTAAAGTGTATATGACAGTGATTTTTTTATTCGCTTGATCGAATCTACATGATGTTCTGATAAGAAAATGGAAAAAAAAAATTCGATATCGATTTTCCTTCTCTGCGTTTTGGCCGTCTAAAAACGTGAAACACCGGAAGTGAAATTTCACGTTTTTAGACGGCTACAACGCAGAGAAGAAAAATCGATATCGAAAATTGTTTTTCATTTTCTTATCAGAACATCATGTAGATTCGATCACGCAAATAAAAAAATCACTGTTATATACACTTTAACACGTTGCATTGACATTTGAACATCGGGCCTAATTTTTTATCTCGTTAATGCGCTTGCGCGTAAACGAGATGTACGATTCACTACGAAAAAAAGGGGCAAAAGTTGTTAACAAAGGGTCTTTGTTTAGTTTTGTTAACATTTGTCCGGGGGGGTTACTTATTTCTTTTTTATAGAAGCTATATTAGGGCACCGAGGATATGGTTGGTTAAACAGGTTAGGATTTCAAGAAGTGCGTCACATACCGCCACTAAAATTTTTGAGGGGCACCCCCGGACCTATTTTTAATTTCCCTAGGGTATTGAATTGTCATGAACTTGTTATGTCTTACGTTACGTTACCACAAAGGTATTACAGTTCTTAGGGCTATGACCTCACCACAAGGGTATTACAGTTCTTATTTACAGTGATTTGGGTGAGTTGCGCTTTGACATTTTCCGCGCTCGACGAAGCTAAGAAATTTAACCCCGTATCTTTGTTTGCTTTTTGAGGTTTATAGCTGACATTTTCCGCGCTCGACGAAGCTAAGAATGTTTAGAGCTATGACCTCATCGCCTGACAGATTGTTTCTCATCTTGGATTTATTGTTTTTGTGGTTTTAAGCACTTAAATAGAAAATTGATAGAAAATTCTAGAAATTGACAGGAATGTTCTGCGATACCTTGTCTACTCGGGAAGATTAACCGCGAGGAGCGATTTTTGAAGTCGCTTAGCGAGTGACAAGTGGAAATGTCGTGAAAAGAAAAATTGTCAGGAATGTTCTGCGATACGTTGTGTACCCGGGATGACTAACCCTAAAGAGCGATTTTTCAAGTCGTTAGCTAGTTACAACCCGAAAGGGATGACTGACCCTGAAGAGCGATTTGTCAAGTCGCTTAGCGAGTGACAACCGGAAATGTTCGTGAAAAGAAAAATTGTGAGGAATGTTCTGCGATACGTTGTGTACTCGGGATGACTAACCGTGAAGAGCAAAAGAGTTGGTTTTCCAATTTGCTTAAAGTTAAGCGAGTCAGCTTAATTGAGTTAAACTCTAGTTAAATTTAAGCCACCAAAGCAGGTAGCTTTAGCGAGTCGGCAATTAATTTTAGACAATAAGAAGCAACTTGTGGTCATTTATCTGACAAGGCTGTCAAATCGGAAATAAAACACGCGTTCTATTTTCATTTGTCGCTCGTGAAGGGGCCTAATTTGATTGTATTATACAATGGATTTGCTTTTCAGCAAAATTAACGTTAATGTCCCTTTTCAGTAGTCATTGGAATACTGAATCATTCCTATTACGGTTTGATTATTAAAGAGAAATTTCAATTTTGAATGGTTATTAAATGTTGAGGTGTCATGATTATGCAATAGTATGCAAGAGAGGTGAGATTTTGCGTATTCAGCTAACTAAAAATGTTCCCGTTTGATTGTGCAAGAGTATGGATTTGGCTTTTGTTCTATTTTGGAACACTGAATCATTGCCATTATGGTTTGATTATGCAATAGTATGCAAAAGACGTAATAATTTTGCTGATTTAGTTAACAAAAGTTTATCAAGCAAGCATTATAAGCGATTTCAGCGTGTTGATTTTTTTTTAAAGGAAAAATATTGGCACTATATGGGAGCTAATTGACAAAACAAACAAAAAGACAATGTATTATTTTAGTGGCAAGCAAGACAGAGAAAACGTTCTCCGCTTATAAAAAGAAGAGGAATATCAATCAGTCGGTGTGTTATTCTCATCACATTCAAATCGTGAAGCGGACAAGACAGATACCTTAGAGTGCTCAACGTAGCTTTATCGCATTGAAATCCTGACGCAAGAGAGTTGCCTTAGAGTGCTCAACGTAGCTCAATTAGCAAAGAATATAGCAGACTTAAAGCAAGAAAATATATATTGAAATCTATTATTTCGTAAAACAAAATTATCAATTGTTTATAATGGTTGCTTTTCATGCTTCAGGCGGCACACACCTACCCTTAATTGTCGGGAGTACTCCTCCCCCCCCCCCCCCCCCCCCCCCCAGAATATGTATCAACAATTCACTTCCAAAATACACGCTTTTTCCAATTCTATATTACCTTAGGTTATTGCATATTCACTGCCTTCCTAAATTTTAGACTTGCCACAAGTGTACTGCGAAGCCCACAAGAGAGTTACGAAACTACGAAAGCTACTATGCTATCCGTTTGAGTGAGCGAGTGAGTGTGGGGTGTCTCGAAAACTCAGACCTCGAAACCTCAGACCTCAGACCCCCAAAAAACTCAGACCCCTGGGTGTCTCGAAAACTCAGACCCCCAAAAAACTCAGACCCCTGGGTGTCTCGAAAACTCAGACCCCCCAAAAAACTCAGAGTACGGGGTAGAGAGGTGCGTTGCGTGATACTTTCGCCAAACACCATATTCTCTAAAACAAATATATTTGACCATAACTAAAAAGCTATGGAAATCAGACATATGGACATCCCCGTTGACTATTTGTCTTGTGTATGTAATACCTAACCGTCCGATAAATATTACCAAATATTCACGTGGACAATGTGTCGTGACTTTGTTTGAGGGCTATTTATGATGTACTAAAAGGCGCGTGGTCGTGTTTACGTTTTCCCATTTCAATACCTTGACTTACCTCGACCAAATTGAACATTATTTTTACTTTTTATTTCAATAATTTTAAGTCCAATTTATCAATGTTTTTCAACTAAAAGAGGACTACCTCGTAACAGTGTGTAAAGGGTCCTTTCAACTGTTTAAAACATAACGTTATAGCTATAAATAATTGCGAAATGAAATTTTCTTTCGTTGAATAACTAACCGAAACATTCCTCTAATAAACCTTTATCAAACTGTATCAAGTTCAAAAACATAACTGCACTGAAACTGAACATACAAAACTGTGACTATTTTTCTTGAAGGCTTGGTATACAAAATAATTTATAATGACAATGAAACGTTTTAAGTAACGAATTCTTTTTCTTGACTTCGGTTATCTAATGGTAGCTATTCAAAGCACCCTAACAAAAACACAACAGTCTACAAGCGGGCATTTAACAGATTCTACTGACACTTCACTGAGAAAGTTTATGTTTACTTTCTCAGTAGTATAGGGCGTTGGGGGTTCGGGACCACCCAAAATAAGCCCTCAAAGGCCCGAATTACCGCCCCACGGATTCATTGCATTCATCCGTGGAGCGGTAATTCGGGCCTTTGGGGGCTTATTTTGGGTGATCCCGAACGCCCCAACGCCCTATACCACTCTGTTTATATATGCTGCTCTGGTACGAGACCATCCTAACCCATACTGCTCCGGTACGAGACCACCCCACCCCAGGAAGGTATTACCAATTGGAGAAATCACACCCACTGTATATGCCCACCCACATAGCAATGGCAAATGTGAAAGCTTTCAAGAGATTCCTGAAATCGCGTGAAACAGGTCTGATCCAAAAGAGTGAAGAATGGGTCAAAACACAGACAAAACACACTCGGCGCATCGGAGATCTCTGCCTTGACAGGATCTTCGCAATGTGAGAGCCAGTCAAGCCTAATTCGCAAAAAGTTACGCCCCATCGATATGAGCAAAAATGTGGCCTGCGCTTGGGGCACATTATTTGAGCCTCTAGTCCGTGAATACTTTGAGAAGAAACATTCTGTCAAAGTTTTTGGGTATAAGGGCTCTCTAAATCTTGCAAAGGATCACCCTCTTTTTGGGAAGGTTACTTGCAGCCCAGACGGATACTTCTCGCACAAAGACGAGGGAATAGTCTTGTTAGAGTTCAAGTGCCCTTACACCAGAAAGATCACAGTCAAGAAAATTCCTAAACAATACCGTGATCAAATACAAACCGGCCTTGCTCTCAGCGGTGAGAGAGTTAACAAAAGCTTGTTTGTCGATGCCTATTTCAGAATGTGTTCTTTGAAGCAGCTTAACCTTAGCCTTGAACACAATTTCTTACCAAACAAAGGGGTTGTACACAAAACAAAAAAACCATCAGCACTCGCCTGTGGTATTTACCTTCTATCTTGCAAGCAAAAATTATTTCCAACTCAAACAAAATTATTTAATCTCGGCGCAACAAAATCAAAAACAATGTTTGAAAAAGTTATGAGAGGAATTTCATCGGGGGATATCTTGTGTAGCGGTGATTGGTTTTATATGACATATGATGAGGGTGAGAAACGATGTGATTTAGGTTTTTTGATGGACATAGGCAGAAGGACATTCAGTGAAGATTGGCTCCCAAACTATTACAAGACAGTAGCCTTCTTCGCATGGAAGCTGCTGGACATAACAGAAATTTGGAAAACAAAACAACCAAATTTCTTGGATTGCATTCACGAATCAGTCGAAAGTTTTCATGAAAATTTGTCAAAACAAAAAAACCTTGACAAAACCAGGCCTATTGAAACTTTTGAAAACAACATCGGTGATGACAGTGCCCTGATGAAAGAGTTTTTACTTAGCAAACTGTCCTAGAGGGTCATCCTTTCGTAATTTGGACATTTCGTGCTGTATATATACAATATCTCACTTTGCCCGTCTCAGTCCCCCGTCCGAAGGCTTCGATTTTACTTCCGGCGGCCATTGCTATCAAACTTTGGCCGATAAAATAGCACCAGAGCTTCAATCTTGTTAAAATACACTGCAGATGTGGACGCAGTAACTTCGAGAAATGCCCCCTAAACTTTCAGAGTGAGAGAATCAGAAGAAAGTGAAAAAATCACCGGATTTGCAGTTCGATAGATCGATCTTTTATTGAGTCGCTGACCTCTTGGAGCGAGGGCGATAATTCTAAGGAGAACTCTAGTTTGGTACATAATGTAATCATTACATCATAAAGCGGTATTTATTTTAAGAAATAAAGGGGAACCTTGTTTTTCTCGTGCCGGGATTTCTCTTTATGACGCAAACTTTGCCAGAATATTCGAAAATGACAGTTTAATCTATTTTTACTGCTGATGTAATTGTCATGTGATTAGTTTTTACCAATATTATGCTATGAATTCAGCTGTTAACATCATTCGAAACAAGTATGGACAACAACCAGATGCTCCAAGACGTTTTTCAAACTTTTTCAAGACTTCAAGAGAAATACCCAAGAATTAAACCAAACCTAGAAAAATGTTTAAAAGAAATTCAAGCAAAATATGCTGGAGACTAAGCTGCTTCAAGACAAGACAAAAAAGAAAAAATTAAGAGGCTTTTAACCAAGTTCATGGACATGAAGCATTTGGATGTGTCCCACCAAGGTTTGGTTGATGAAACCGCGAGTAACGAACATGAACTTATACAACTTTTGAAAAAACTGAATGAAGTAATTTTATCCTGTAAAAAGAAAACAATTTTGTTTGCGTTAAGGCAAGGAAAATTATTGCAAGACGAAAAAATATTTCTTACTCGCTTGATGAACAAGAATGTTCGAGAGATGTGTGGATTTTCTACTCGTTATGTTAATTTTTTAATCTCATTGTACCAGCTTGTTGAAGAATATCCAAGACTTTGCTATTGTGCTGTTCCAATTCGTACTTTCATGCCAAACATGAAAATTATTCGGGAAATCTGCGAAGAAGACGCTACCTTCTGGAAGAACATTTGTTAGATTCACAAATGAAAAATATGTATCAATGATGTAATGTTTAAAAATAGCACAACACGTGATTTGATTGTCAGAGTGGGAAACGCGTTTCCTACTTTTTAAATCTATAGTCTGCATTTTTTACAAAGTTATGGCGTTATGAAAGCTAGACACGTGATTTGATTGTTAAAAGTGGGAAACGCGTTTCCTACTTTTTTTAATAGATTAGTCTGCATTTTTTTACAAAGTTATAACTTAAGTTATGTTATCTTAAGTTTACCCAATTAATCATTTGAAATTAATTAATATAAATATGACTTGGCAAGGCACTGAAGTTTATAAGCATTTTATTACACAACTGTATACCATTAGGCGTATGGATGAAAATAATAAAATACAAAAACTCAACTAGATGTCTGATTTAAAACATAAGCAAGTCATGCTGCGTTCACTCACTGGCAAGTGGTTAAAGTCCTAGCCGAGGCTAGTAAAAGAACAGCCACAGGCACCCCCCTGCAATGGTTTTGTCACGCAATGTGTCACGCGTGACAAGTAACGCAATGTCACACAACGTGACCCATCTTTTCAAGCATGATCTGCCAGTTTTGTTCATGTTTTTGCATTGATTTTTGTGGAACTTGTAGCCAGAAGTAATTGACAATCATCCGTTGTGGCCATTTTAAATGTTTATCGTCAAATATTTTATAGGCTACAAATGGCATAGAGATTCTTTCCGGTAGATATTCTTCGATGATATTGAAGGAATCATTTGCATGTTGTATTTCTTCGGAGGAGAAGCAGAAGTAGGGCTCACAAATTTTCAGATGTTTCTTGAAATAGAATCTGAAGTTTTAGCGTTTGAGGGGCATTCTTTTTTTGGTAATTTTGTAATCACCACCATAGAGCTCGTTATAATCGAATGCCACACCAACCAGAGGTTCTAAGAGCCCGCAGTCCTCACAGCAAAGTTCTGATGAAAACATCATGGGGGTTAACTTGCCTTTGCAGTTTTGGCAAAATTTTATCCTTTCATTCCGAAGGGTGAAAGGTAAGTGTGGAGGGTGGTATTGTGCCTCGGGAGAAAGACACTTCTTGATGCGATGAAGGCGTTCTGGCAGTTTTGAACGCAGTATTTCCTTGTTGTTGTTGTCGAGTGAGCGCAGGAGGATAAATTTGTATTCTTTCTCCAGCTCATAGAGTTTGGTTGTGTAATCCCTTTTAGTGTCCAAGGCCCGAACATCAACCAGTTGTTCGGCGAACTTCTCCATGGATATACACCCGTGTTGTGTGTTCAATTGGACGCAAATTTTTTATCCCTCAAGATTTGTAGATTAAAGCCAGAGTTTAGTTCTCTCAAATCGGACTTGGAGGCTGCTGTTAGAAGACTTATCTTTTTTTGAAACTCTTGTTTGACTTCCTTGCGAGTTCGTTTTTGAGTTTCTCGAGGTCTGGCGCTTGTGTTTGAGTGCCAACGTTTTTTTGATGCCTTAACACCATCCCTGATTGCAGCTTTGAGTTCGTGATATTTTTCCACCTCACGAGTGATTATGGTGAATTCTGTATCACTGATCCTCTTGTCTTCCAGAGCCCTTGAGATTAGCTCATTGACAGTGTTGCGTTTAGCCAGTGCCAGTGTATAGATCTTCTCGTGTTTGGTCACTTTACGCTCTAGCCTCTTGTTGACAGCTGTAAAACCAACAGAGGACAGCCCGCAAAGCGTGGCAACGCCCGCAAGTGCTGGACTTGCAACAATTCCGAACCCAGTTAATGCAGTAGCAAGGGCTCCTGATGACAGCCCAACAGAAAGCGACCCAAGTCCAACCGCCGAGTAATGAACCAATGATTGGGTTCGTTTGCATTTCTTTGCCACTTGCCTGTAGTGCTCGGCTTCGTCAGACAACTCCTTCAGCAAGTCAGAGATCTTTTTGAACCTGAAGTCTTCTGCATTGATTTGAGTGATCTCACGCATAGGGTAGATCTGTTGTGTCTCGCTGTATTCGGGGGCCGATAGAAGCACATTGGCAGAACTCATGGCGTGAGTATATATATGATTTTTTAATTTATCTCGATTTCAAATTCCAAAGGCGCGTCCATTGAAGTTGAAGAGGTCATTGTTTTCATCCCGCACTGACAGTGTGATAGAGTTAACATAATCACCGGACGATACGTCACGCAAGACGTTCTGCTGTGTGGTTTCGTAAAACACCTTCTCAAAGGGCTTTCCCCGAATATCAAACCGAGCCAAAACTGTTGAAGGCTTACCGTTGAGAAGGTTTTGTTCTTTATCAACCAGATCACAGTGGATGAAGTAAGCGCTTGGTGCCCTTAAACGCTTGACGAAGGTTATTAGCATCAATACAGGTCTTATGCCAAGCAATTCTGCCAGATTGTTACTGAACTTCACACTGTTGCTGTTATTCTGGATGAGCATGACCCCATATGGTGAGTTTGTTTCAATTGTTAGATTTAAACGGCTGATATTGGTTTTTAGGCTTTCAAAGTCTTTCGCTAAACTCTCAATAGTGTGATGGCCTGGAAGTAAGGTTGCCACGTCACGGGTTGAACCATTAGGGGGGTGGTCTGCTGGTGAAATCTTTGCTTCTTCTTTCAAAGTATGCCACGAGTTGAAAATTGAGCAAGAGACAAGCCGGATATAACTCGGTTTCGGCAGTGGGTGATCGAAGTAGATCGTGTGAGGGTTCGAAGACGTGACGATTGTTAACACAACCATGATTGTATATAATTAACTAATTATAAAATGTTTATTATATACAATCATGTTTGGCGGACGGCCTGGTGGATTTAACGCTAATTCAAATCTTGGTATAAACATCGGCGGCCACAATTACGAACCCCCGCCTCCTTTTTATTCGCCTCCAAACGCCTATACTCATGTAAAGCCAAAGCCACCACCCCCTAATCCTGAAATTGCTTGGATTAATTCGCCGGAGGCTGCCAAGCTCTCTGCTGCGGCAAAGGCCAAGGTGATCTCAGACTTCAAAAAGCGTTTCCCGCGCGCCGATATGTCACGCTTTGAAGTTCAAGTAGATTTTGGTGACGACCACAAAACAGCCACGGGAGAAGTGCTTTACAAAGAGGGCCCTGGCTCATGGGCTGACGTTGCAATAATTCCCCACAAAGATTGGACTGGCGCCGAAAGAGACGCTCTTGGCCTTGTCTATGACGGGGGTTTCCCTTATCAGTTATCGTTGGGGCAAAAAAATGTTATCAATCCCGGCTGTTGCTTTCGACACCACAATAGACAAAGACATGATGATTGGCGCAATCTTAAATGACAAAGAGCGAAAGATTTACGTCACGCCAACTGATTATTTCACAACGAAATACAGAAATATCTTCAGGGACACACAGATTTCCTTCACAACCGCGAAATACGGCCGAAAGTGGCTCGGTGGGCCGCATATGAGTTTTTGGCCGCAACAACTCTCCTTCGCCCTGTGGTGTGCAACAACCGGTTGTGGAATCTCGCGTGACATTCTCTTCGATAAGAACTCCAGTCTATCCCTAACACCACAGCTCCGGTCGTTTTACCGGTTTCACGTTTATTTCACAACAAGGCGAATTCTTTACCAGATGGGCGGGGAACAAAGCGTGAGTGCTTTGCCAGACGACCCTCCATTTTCCCAGAAAGACAACAAATACAACATCGACGCGTACAAGAAGATTTGCATAGAGTTGGCATCGACCCCAGTTCTGACTTCCGTTACACATACGGCAAGAACCACGGGCTGGGGAATGTCTACATTTGGGAATACGGGAGTGGCCCCACCTCTACCGATTACGAGTACCCCGATCCCGATCTAGCTCTGTTCGATGATGAGCGAGTGACTGACAGAAAAGACCCCAACTATCGCGCCAATGGAATAGCTTTCGTCCGCAACGACCAAGGAGCGGACACCCAGTTCGAGCACTTTGTGCCAAATTACGCAAAGGGGCTAACACAGCCAGGGCTCGTACGCATGAACCAATCAATCGAGGCCTTTGTGTACTGCATTCTTGCTTCACAAGCCAAAACCTGCAGCAGCATCATTGGAAGAGAAGGTCGGGCCTTCGAAACGCAGAGAGTATTCCTCACCCATCTAGATGAGGCCATAATACTGAACGACATCGCAACAAGCGTACAGCGTTACCAGCTTGCTATCCAAGCAACGAAAGTGCGGTTGGATTTTGCGACAGCACCCGGAAGCTGGCTCATGCCATCACGAATGATTATCAACACAGAGAGCGTGATCGGGTATAACAACAATCTACAGGAGGCAACGCAAGGGATGAAGCTGGGTGTAAACAGTGGTGTTAATCTGGGCACAAAAAAAGCCTCCCTTCGCCACATGGACGGTGGCCCGACAAAGATTAATCCACCAAACAGCCACCCATCAAACCCGATACATAAACAGGCCACACAGGCACAGGGCATCGCGCCCAAACCGAAGTCCACACCCACACCACAACCAGCCCCAACACCCGCACCCACACCCGCACCACAGCCAGACTCACATCACGTAAACAAGGCACTCATTGGTGCGGGTGCGATTGCTTTGGCAGGACTTTTAGTTTGGTTGAGGTAGTCGAAAATCAATGTAGCCTGACAATTTTTTTTCGCTCCACTGAGTGCTCCCAATTTTAGCGATCAAAAAAGTGTTCAAGACCTCGCCCGCTTGGTGATCCTTTCAACAAGGAAGGCCACCACGGCAAGGATGAGCAGCCAGGCGTGTTCACCCAGAAAGGAGATGACCGACCCGGCCGCTTTGAAGATGAAGCTCACAATTGAGCCAATGAGGCCAGGCAAGGCGCTGGCTGCTTTTTTGCCAAGCTCTTTAAGTCCATTGCCAATAGCCTTGGTGGCCTTTGCCAGGCCGTTTAAGGTGGCGAGTACCACAGCGCTGATGGTTATGCCGGCTGCCAGAACAATCGCTTGCAGGGTCCATCCGTATTTCTTGAAGATTTCTCTAACCCTCTCTCTCAAAGACATACCCCTCTCCCGCACCTCAATTTCTGTATTGAGCCTTGCCAGTTCTTCTTCTCGCTCAGCAACCCGGTCTTCCGCGGCTGCTCTTTCAGAGGGAGAAGTGTCCTCAGCCTCTATGACGAGCCTGTCTTCAGCGATTTGTCGTTCAAGAGCTTCTTTGTTCTGTTTCAGTTCGTCCAGAGGTTTTATGGCGTCCTTTTTTGCTCTAAGTTCCTCTAAGCGTCTTTCTAAACCCCTTTTGTCAAGCATGCGTTCGTCGATGTCTTTTTGTAGTTTGTCTGCTTGTTTGGCAGCCTTTTGCGCATTGTCCAGTTGTTTTCGTTTGGCTTGATGTTCAGCTTCAAGAGCTCTCTTTTCATTTTTCAGTCTTTGTATTGCCTCCGTATCCAGTTGCCCATGTGCATCTTCCATCTCTTGAATCTGGTCTTCAGTCTCTTTGATTCTATTTCTGGTGGCCTCCGTGTCGCGGCGAAGTTTTTGTGCATCACCAGCCCTTTGTTCCAGTTGTTGTAGTTGTTTTTGTTTTGCTTCCAGTTCTTTTTGATTTGCTTCAAATGCAGCATTTGTCTCATTGAACTCTTCATCCACAGACTTTCCGAGAGCAGCTTTGATCTCTTTGGTAAGATTAGTGTTGAAAGTCTTTTGTTTATCCCCAGGGCTTTGTGTTGAAAGTCTATACCATTTATCTTTACCCCTCATACTCACCTCGATAACAGCGCCTCCTGATCTGGGTGCCCTCGCGTACCTAAACGTAACTTTCGATACATCTGCATCTGGGTATTCAGCGCCAATCTCTCTCCATACCATGGATTCCATTGATGTCATGCCTTGAGTAGCACCCTCAATGAAAGAGGTTTCTTCAGTGCGGGAGCCTTGTTGTTCTGAGGGCAACCTTGTTCTTGTGGCTAAAGGCACTTGTTCACCAGCCGGGGTGGAAGCAGCACCTGGTTCAAAGGGTTGCGTGGTGTCCTGGGCCCATCGGTGGGCGTCTTGCCGTTCTTCTTCTGGCATTTGTTCCCAACTGGTTACAAGGGGCTCATTGTCATCATCATCGTCACCCCGCGTGCCTGGGATGAGAGGGTCTCTGTCAGTTGTCTCAGTTGGATCGTAGTCGACTCCACCTGTTGCCATGATGGTATATAAATATAAATTTAAAAACACAAATATATGCCATGGCGGTGCAACCGAATCTACTTCCATCTCACAGTGAAAAGACACTGGGCGCCATGAAGGCAGAGCGAACCGTCAAGCGCATCCGTTCAACCCATCTGAGGCCAATCCCGGCGAGACACTGTACGTCTCGGTGCCTAAGCTGGGCGAGCACGATGTCATTGTGTCCGACTCACTTGCACTGGTGTTTAACATCAACCTAGCCGGCGCCATGCAAACAACTATCTCGTGCAAAATGTTTCTCGGGCCCTGGTGGACAGGTTCGTTGTAAAGTTTGCCGCCACCACTGTCCAGGACACGGTTGGGTACGACATCTACAAGATCTTCGAAGACCTATTCAAATCAATCGATGAGCGGGACAACATGCTTATGGAGGGCATCCAGAGTGTCGATTTGTGTAAGATTCGCTCTGGTTCTGGTGATAAGAAGACCTCCAGCGTGGATGCAGAGAACAAGCTGGAGACAATATACAAGAATAAGTATCCCATCAAACTGGATCACCAAATCTTAACTGATCACGGGATCATATACCCTCAAGCCCTGTATAACGATCTGGTCTTCGAACTAACCCGCGCCCACGCAAACCAAGTTGTTCGTGGCTCAGACGTAAGCAAGCTCGTGTACAGGTTGGAAAACATCCAGCTGGAGTATGAGACGATCAGAAGTAAGACTCTGGCCGACAAAGCAACAAGCGATTACACTAGCGGTAAGGAGTTCGCTTATGACCTCGTAATGCGAGATCGGGTGCATCCCTTCACAAAAGGCGTTGACACTCGGATGAATCTTCGGGTTAACCCACAGCGCCGGTCTCTCAAGGGCATCCTCTTGCTGTTCATCAATCCCTATGTAGCGGGTGCCAGGGACTCTGAGAGCTATTTCAACACCGACATCACCAAAGTGAAGGTCACAGTCAACGGGGTCCCAAACAGGATCTACAACGAGGGCATCAGTGGTACTGACATGTGGAGAGAGATAACCCGGCATTTTACCCCACACACGGACGGCAGGCCCAACATGAACTTAACCAAATATCTCACAGGCAACAAGTTTGGTCTCTGGATTGACCTGCGGTCCATGGCCGACACAGCCCTGCACGGCAACGGCCAACGGCTCGTCAACACACAGGATGGCGTGCAACTCGAGATCGAACGAGACGGCAAAGGCTCGGGAAACGCACCCTGCCACATCTTCACCATCTCAGACTCACAGATGGACATCATGGACAAGCAGCTGTATTCTGTACAGTACTAGGTAAACGCATACACACGCAAACGAATAACACACGCAACACACAACACACGCAAACGAATAACACACAACACACGCACGAACACATTATATACCCACCAACCCATGGCCAGCCAAACACCAGCCCCATGGCCAGCCAAACACCAGCCCCATGGCCAGCCAAACACCAGCCCCATGGCCACAAACAAGATCAACTTCTATGCCAAGCCGGCTCCCCTGCCATCCACCGGACCATTATCACACAATGAAATAGAAAGACTTCTGGCAAAGGCCCCCTCCCCACCAGTTTACAAACCAACTAATATAGCGGCTGGTTATGGACCCAAGAAAGCTGCCATTCAACGCTCTAATCGTGGGCCCCACTAACTCTGGCAAGACACAGTATCTTCTCTCCCAACTGCGAGGCCCCTTTAGGGGTTGTTTTGATTACGTCGTTTTATTCTGCCCCACATTTGTCAAGAACAAGACATACGATGGCTTCGTGAACCGCGATCCGCACATCTTCGTGATTGTCTGCCAACAGCATGAGATCGAAGCCTGGTTGAAGCTGGCGAGCTTCTTTTTCACATGCACCAACACTTTATTCATTCTCGACGACTGCGCCGCCTCCAAAGATGTCAAAGGCCGCACGAGTCAGCTGGTCAATCTGGGGTTCAGCGCAAGGCATGATGGCATATCCGTGTGGGTCTTGACCCAGCAGATCACCAGCATTGCCAAGCCATATCGTGATAACATTGCAGCGATCGTGCTCTTTTACACGCTCTCCAGCAAGACCACCAAGGCCATCTTCGAAGACTATGCAGGCGAGCTTTCCCATGAGGAGTACAAAGAGCTTATTGCAAGGCTCAAATCCCGCAAGTTCTCCCACCTGGTTTTCTCCCTTCGGCACCCGTATGGAATTGAGTACAGGCACACATAGGCACCCACACAGCCACACAAATATACACACACATATATACCATGAATGCGCCAACCAGCCTACACAAACTGTGTGTGCTTTCACAGCTTTTGGATGAATTGCACAAACACACACTTGATGCGCAAAACAAAATTATCAAAGCCGCTGGCGAGGAAGATCTGCGCCTCATGCTTCTCAACAGATATCCATTGCGGTTGAATTCTATGCCAGACACCATGGCGGGGCTTATACGTGAGCTTGAAGCCCTTTTGCCAGACATCAAGAGAATTATTGAAAAATAAAAAAACAAACACATATGTATACCCTGATGATGGCAGAAGCCGCTGAAGACCAGGCCGAATTGAATAATGTCTTGCAGATGCTGGAGGCCACCCCTGGTGCCGTACCTCCCACAGGGCTAATTGGTGACAATGGCATTCCTGCCAAACGTGAGAGCCTTGCAATCCTTGTTTCAACTGGCAAGGCAAAAGAAGCTATAGGCGTGCAGCGCACACATGATCATGTGGCGCGGTTGTCAGACAAGGACGTTGAGAAGTACTGCAAAAGGTGCGAGGCCTACGTCGGCAACAAGACGACCGAATCCCTAATTGATTCGGCCATCACGATCGTGACCAAAGGCGTTGGTATGGTGGTACCGATTGATGATGTGGCGGAGTTTCAGCAAGAACTCAAGAACAACTACATCATCAACCAGGAGCTGGCAAAGCTTGCTGGGGGTCTTGCCCTGCGATGCGGGCGATGGCTGGCGCTTGCCAATGCTGCTCTCATCACAACAAACCGCATCAAGTTTGACCGAGATACTGACAAGGCAGCCGACTTGATTGTTTTGGATCCCCAATCCACACATCCAACAAGAGACAGTGAAGGTTATCCACTTGAGGGCTTTGATGAAGTTGGGCTGGGACCTGTTTTGACCTCGCAGGAACCTTGAAGGAACCTGGCTGGAACCTGGCTGGAACCTGGCAGCAACCTGGCAGCAACCTGGCAGCACACTTATCAAATCTTGTAAATTAAAAAATCATATATATACCCACGATGGCCACACCACTCGAGACGATCCCTGAAGAAACTCAAACTCCAACTCCAACTCCAACTCCAACACCTGCACGTGTTACCTCAGAGGTCCCGAAAACAAAGCCCGCAACAGAAAAGAACCCCGGCCGCGTTGCTTCTGGCAAAAGGCTAGCAGAACGCAACCGCCTGGCCCGTGAAGCAAAGAAAAAGGCTGAAGCACAAAAGCCTGCACCCTCAACAAGTGGGGCAACAAGTGGCACAACAAGTGGCGCAACAAGTGACACAACAAGTGACACAACAAGTGACAGCGACAACAACTCAATCTTTTATATTCTGGGGTTTGCAGGGTTGGCTGTCTCTCTTGCTGGTGTTTATTACCAACGCGAAGCCATAATGCAAAGGATTGGACGCAAATCAAACACACCAGCAACACCAGCAAACACACCACCAGCAGACACACCCGCTGCTGCACCACCCCCATCTCGAATTCCGGTAAGACAAGGGATTAAAAAAATGGAATAAAAAAAATCATATATATACTGCACCATGAATCCTTTCCAGGCTATGATGACTGGTGCTGCAATCGGAGGTGTGTTTCTTTTTTTGGGTGGATGTAACGTGGCCGCCACTGAAATAATTCTCAGCTTGTTAATGAACAGGCACAATGAGCCCCGAGGCCCGAGACCGAACCCGAGGCCGAGCCCGAGGACGAACCCGAGGCCAGTGTTCGTGCCCGAGCCCGAGCCTGAGCCCGAGTCTGAGGCCGCGGCCGAGGCCGAACCCGAGCCCGAGTCTGAAAAATAAAAAATCATATGTATACTGGACACAAACCATGTCTGACAACAAGCTTGTGAAGTCTATCCTCGACGCCGCAACAATAACTGGCCATGTCGCCGGTATTGGTTGGATTGGGAAAAAGACCATCAAAGAAAACTTCACTGCCGACCCCAGTGCAAGCTTGATGAACTACGTCAAGTTCACAGCCGCCATGGCTGGCAGCATCGCGCTGAAGAAATATCTCGAAGACCAGAAAATCCTCCCAGGCAACATGTAAATCTGACAGCATCACACCAGCATCGTGTAAACATGTAAAAAACATGTATACACACGACCACAATGGCCTCGATTGCAATAATGGCCCTTGGCGCTGTTCTTAATGCGGCAGCTTTCACTGGCGGCAATTATCTCGCGAAATATCTGTCTGGTGATAACGGAAAGGCAGCAATGGATGAGAAAATCCGGCATGACCGCGCCTGGAACAATACCAAGCGGCTTACGCCAAATACCAGAAGGACCGCACCAAGCTCCTCGACTGGATTGCAGCCAACGATCGGATTAAACACCAAGCTAGCAAAAACTTCCAAACCACCGACCAAGCCCTGGCCTTGTATAACCAGATGCACCAAACACAACCAGACAAACAAATCAAAGACTACAAAGAGCCTGTCTTCTCGGACTTCTACAAGCCCAGCCCCCAACAACAGACTGGTGAACTTGCGTTCATTGGAGGCACCCTGCTTGCGGGTGGGTATGCGGCTTATCGCTTTCTGTAAACAAACCAACACAATACATAAGTATATACCCGCACGATCCCTATGGAAGCCAAACTCTCAAAGGTCTATTACAGTCCGAAAGGGTATTGGAAAGGTCTTGCCGCTGTCAAAAAGCTAGCTGCAGCGGCCAAGGTCTCTGATGATGTCGCAAAGAAATGGCTGGTCAAACAAGCCCTCTGGCAAGTTTACCTCCCGGCGCCACGCCGTATCCCTCGGCCCAAGTTTGATGTCTCATCACCCAATGCAGTGCATCAAGCAGATCTTCTCTTCCTGCCCCACGACAAACTTCCTCGTGGGAGAAAGGTGTACAAATACGCATTAACCCTTGTGGATGTGGCTAGCCGTTTCAAAGCAGCAGAGCCCTTAACTTCGAGTCTGAAGAGGTGGCTAAAGCGTTTGCGCGGATTTGCAGACGCGGGCCTTTGAAATGGCCTCAACTCTTGCAAGTTGACCCTGGGAAAGAGTTTATGGGGGCTGTGACAAAGACCATGGAAAACAACAAAACGACCATTCACCGCGGGAGGGTTGATATCCACAGAGATCAAGCAATTGTGGAGAGATTCAACCGCACCCTGGCTGAAAGACTGTTTGGTTATCAGTATGCCGTTGAAATGAATATGCCCTCTAGTCGTTCGACTGCTTGGGTTAAAAGGCTGTCAGAGGTTGTCTCGGCCTTGAACAATGAAGTAACAAGACTCACTGGCAAGAAGCCAAAGGATGCAATCAAAGAGAAAGCAATATCCTCCAAGCCCGCGACTCCATATGCTAGGCCTATTGAGGTGAATGAGAAGAAGCTCCCTCCCCGGGTGAGTGTGAGATATCTTTATTACCCCGGTGAGCTTGAGGGTGGTGGTAGGCGTGCGACAGATCCGATCTGGTCTTTGAAGGTCTTTAACGTTGAGAGAGTTGTCACCAAGCCGAATGAGCCAGTCGTATATTACCTTTACGACGGCCCCAAGAGAGGGTTTGTTCGTGAGGAGTTGATGGTGGTGCCCCCGGGCACTCAGTTGCCCCCAGCCGGGCTCTAGCGCGTGTCTTTGTGCCCGTATGCCAGTGTGTGGACACCATCATCCTTTATCCAGCGCTTGGAGTCAAAGGGAGATAGCGTTGTCTTGGTGATGTGCTCGCCGAAGATCTGGTGGCCTTTGCTTCTGAGCCTGTCCATCCCGTGCTTGAAGGTTCTCCTGTCGAAGAGGGCGTCCTTGTAATTCTGGTGGGTGATCTCTTTCTTTGTGACAACCTTGGTGGTGCCCTTTGCTTTCTTGATGTTTTTGTCGTCATCCAGAAGGATGGAGTACATCTTCGAGCGAAGACACAGAACCTCCGAGATCGGCTTACCCGCGCACTCGTCCTTCATCTTGCCGATGACCTTCTTGTTAAGCTGGCTGTGGAGCGGATGGTCCTTTGGGTAGTCGCTTGTGTCGTAGAGTTCGTCCCGAAGGTTCTCCATGTCTTTGTAGACATCCTCCGTCTTGATCTCGAGGAGTAGGGAGTCTGTGTCTGTGTAGAGTAGGTCTACTCGCGGACCGTACTTCAGCTTGAGATGGTTGTAATAGAAGTCATACATCAGTGTTTTGGAGAGATCAAGGATGCACATGCCTGTGTAGACTGGGCGGTTGAAGAGGATTTTCACCCTGTGCATCTGTATCCCCGCCAGATTGTTTTCAAAGACCACTGCTCTAGTGAACAGAGGGCTTGCGATAAGCTTTCTAATCTTGTCTTGCTCGTGCGCCCGGACAAGCTTCATGTCGATTCGATTTCTGAGGTTCTCCATTGTCTTACCGAAGACGGAGTTGTTCATGAGCTTGAAGAAGTTCTTCTCAAAGTCTGAAGTGGCCTTCTTTCTGAGCTCGGTGTTCAAGGAGATGTATGGCTCCATCCACGCCCTCTGCTCAAACTTGAGCATTTTGTGGATTTTCGTCAACTTCATTCCAAGATCCAGGTACTGCTGGAGTGTCCTGTAATGCAACACGTACCTGGATTTGTCGCGTAGTGTAAGGAGCAGCTTATTTGTCTTGTCCTCTGGCTGCCCCTCTACCAAGGCCCTTTGGTATGGTGACATCCATTCCTTTGGGACGACTTGCTTTTCTGGAGCTAGAGGATAAGCGTTGTGCTCATCGTGCAGCTCCTCGGGGTACTCAAAATCAACCTCGAGAATGTAACCGATCTTTTTGTTTGGCCTCCACTTCCTTATCTGGTGTTGTGTTGGAAAGACAGGGCACCATGCGAACTTGCCAACTGGGAGAGGCTGACTCATGGCCCATCCATAGAGATTGTTCGCGTCGAGATACATGATGTAACTTGACTCTTCGTTGGGGTTGTGGTCACGAAGATAGGGGTTGTTGGCCTTACAGTGCCGCCTGCTCTCCATGGATATGCCACCTCGCAAACCGCTTTCAACAAAGAGATGCATGTTGACGTCTGTGAGCAGCTCCAGGTTGATTTTCGTATACCTGAGAAGGGCGTCCCAGGAGAGACCAGGGCTTGTATAATAATGTGCCGGGTCAAGCTTGTAATGTTGCAGACATGTTTTTCTGAAGTTCTCGAAAACATCGGCCAGAAGAAGCACATCTGTCTCAAGGTAGAGGTCGTGGTAATCTCCAAGCGTCTTACATCCAAATACCTCCCACACCTTTTGCGCGTGGGCGTATTCTTTATCTGAAATGCCTTCCTTCTTGAGCTCGCTGTAGAAGGCATCCTTCGGAGGTAGAAGAGGCCTCATCGAATCGAGTCCAAGAGTCCATGTATTCGTATGGGTAAGTCCCTTTTTGCAGGAGAAGGTCGCGCCTGGATTGGTTCTTCTCGTGGTTTGCCGTGATTGTGAAGGACTCTAGCTTGTTTGCATCAACCAGGGCACTGAGGCTTGACTGCATGAACTGCAAGCTGTCAATGAACCTCAGCTTGCCGAGGGAGAAAGAGATGTACTTCTCCATGTTGTTTGGGATGCATTTCAGACCAGAATGCACGTCTGCAATACCACTCATGATGTGATGTGCATCATAACCCTTCAAGTTGTGAAAGATTACCGGGATTATTTCCGTTTTCGGGTTGGTGCGAAAATAGTTTATGTTGCAAGAACTGTGAGCCGCGCCCCGATATTTACCTGTGATGTGGCAATGATCTTTGACTGCGTCTCGAACAGAGTCTTGGATTAGAGACTCCCCACAGAACAGACAATCGGTCTGCTCTAGTGCATTCTCAGGAGGAGCCTGCATTTTGTTTCTTGGTCCGATAAATGGGAACACTTCCATTTCACCATCATAGTCCTGGATGTAAACTTTGAATGTCTTTTGGTAGCATTTGTTGGTGTGCCGATGAACGAAGCCCAAATAGTTCTCCTGTGTCTGGGTGATAGACCGCAATGGCATCCCTGTGGTTCTCCTTGACGAGAGACTTGTCACAGATGTGGCAATCTGTTGCACGGTTGAAATCTGCCCAGTCTGCTCTTGTCATGGAGAGTGGTTCCTTGCGTTGCAGCTCGTCTCTGATCTCTCCTTCCAGCTGCTGAAGGCTGTTAAGAAAGACTGGCACAGCGTCCTCTCCTCTGTATAGATAAGGCCCTTTTGTCTCTCCATCAGAGCAGACAGCTAACATGCAGAACCCGCAGGGTTTATGTACGGATGTTGCAGTGGTGCTGCTCTGTTGGGGATCTGGCATGCAACCGTGGACTTTTTCGACAATGCTTTCGAAGTCAGCATATATGACCCAAGGCTTCTTCATCTGATTCTGGAAGTTCTTGAAGTGGAGGAAGTTTTCGCCTTCTTTTGGCATTTCAGCTCGTACCGGCCTACCGCTGACCCCCTTGCAATAGAAGAGATGGTCGGTGAGAACCCGTTCTGAAGAAAAGGCTTGGAGACACCTGTCACAGTGATGCATACGGCGCCTTGCGTTGTACTCACTGTGTAGGAGCCTGCTCATGCTCTTGATGTAACAGTAATGCGAGGTACGATTGTTTGTGAGCATCATCAGATTGACCCTTCGCAGATCGGGGCCCTGGAGCTCACTGACTCTGATCACAACCTCTCTGGAAAATCGATTCCAGTGAAGTCTAGGCCATCATCAGTGGTATAACTACCTGGCCGGTCTGAGTGAGCATTTACAGGGAACAATGCTGATCGCAGTGCCCAGCGGAGACACTGGTTATCTCTGTTCTTCACATTGATGATAGCCTGCTTTGGTCTGAGTTTTGATGGGGTTGGTATAAATGTACCACCTCGTAGTGGCTGATACATCCCGAACTCAAGGTAAACAGTTTTGATTTTATCAATCACCCAGCCAGATCCCATCTGCTGCCATCTGGCAATCTCTTCCTTAAAACCACTGACAATGCCTTCCAGGGTGCCCTCCTCTCGCAGCTGATATAGATGTGTCACAATCAGTGGATTAATGTTCCAAAAGAAGTGATCAATTTCTCGATTGTCATTGCCTTCAATTGAAAAGTGAACATCGAATGACAAAGTGACCTTCACTCCACCAAGCTCTGTAACTTCGCGTGCTATTGTCTGGATAATAGCCGCCCTATTAGCTATGAAGAATGTATTGAGGTCCTTGATTTGATAGTCATCAGGGACGTTCATCTTGTAGCCATGCAACCAATCACCAAAGTAGCATAACGAGCCAGAGCGATCCGGAAGTTCAAAAAAACGTAAGGTCTGGTTGCTATGAAGTGACATCATAGGCCTGCTTAGCAGCCGTCATCGTATTTGATTTGCGGTTTCATAGCTGCAGCGTTTGATAATTAATGCTTGTACGTTATCAGATTGTGTACAAACTCCTGTGGAGCTCATCCTGTCATTTTGGAGGGGTTCAAATGCCTTTTTGACATCTTAGGAGGTTGGATTTCAATAAAAAATAATATGAGAAGAGCGGGAAAATTGGATCATTCTTCCCGCGAGTGCATCGATGGATTGCTTTGACATTCGACGATTTGAGCTGCCTACGGTAAGCGATTTGAGAGACTCGTTTGTTCTAAATTCGAAGAAATGCGGCGTTTCTGCCACGGTTCAGCTTGCAGCGTAAAACAATGGCGGGCTTTATGATCAGAGAGTTTACAAGGACGATCTGGATGTTGCTGTACTGTTGCTCGGCTTAATTCGACGTTGTTTCCACCATTCAGGTAACGTTCTATTTCCTTTCTGTGTCACCCAGGAATATGATGAAAATTAATTTGGCACATGAAATCTAGGCAAATGTTATATATCCCCTCTGGTTCACCCAGGTTTGAGTTCTGGCATCGCCGTATGACATAACATTAATCAATATTTTGAGACGCAAATGAAATCTAGGCAAATGTTATATATCCTCTCTGGTTCACCCACGTTTGAGTCCTGGCATCGCCGTATGCCTGAGCGCTTAAGGGATATATAACATTAATTAATATTTTGAGACGCACATGAAATCTAGGTAAATGTTATAGGCTCTCTGGTTCACCCAGGTTTGAGTCCTGGCATCACCGTATGCCTGAACGCTTAAGGGATTTATAACATTAATCAATATTTTGAGACGCAAATGAAATCTAGGCAAATGTTATATATCCTTTCTGGTTCACCCAGGTTTGAGTCCTGGCATCGCCGTATGCCTGAGCGCTTAAGGGATATATAACATTAATTAATATTTTGAGACGCAAATGAAATCTAGGCAAATGTTATATATCCTTTCTGGTTTACCCAGGTTTGAGTCCTGGCATCGCCGTATGCCTGAGCGCTTAAGGGATATATAACATTAATTAATATTTTGAGACGCAAATGAAATCTAGGCAAATGTTATATATCCTTTCTGGTTTACCCAGGTTTGAGTCCTGGCATCGCCGTATGCCTGAGCGCTTAAAGGATATATAACATTAATTAATATTTTGAGACGCACATGAAATCTAGGCAAATGTTATATATCCTTTCTGGTTTACCCAGGTTTGAGTCCTGGCATCGCCGTATGCCTGAGCGCTTAAAGGATATATAACATTAATTAATATTTTGAGACGCACATGAAATCTAGGCAAATGTTATATATCCTCTCTGGTTTACCCAGGTTTGAGTCCTGGCATCGCCGTATGCCTGAGCACTTAGGGATATATAACATTAATTAATATTTTGAGACGCACATGAAATCTAGGTAAATGTTATATATCCTCTCTGGTTCACCCAGGTTTGAGTCCTGGCATCACCGTATGTATGCCTGAGCGCTTAAGGGATTTATTACATTAATTAATATTTTGAGACGCAAATGAAATCTAGGCAAATGTTATATATCCTCTCTGGTTCACCCAGGTTTGAGTCCTGGCATTGCCGTATGCCTGAGCGCTTAAGGGATATATAACATTAATTAATATTTTGAGACGCACATGAAATCTAGGCAAATGTTATATATCCTCTCTGGTTTACCCAGGTTTGAGTCCTGGCATCGCCGTATGCCTGAGCGCTTAAGGGATATATAACATTAATTAATATTTTGAGACGCAGATGAAATCTAGGCAAATGTTATATATCCTTTCTGGTTTACCCAGGTTTGTGTCCTGGCATCGCCGTATGCCTGAGCGTTTAAGGGATATATAACATTAATAAATATTTTGAGACGCAAATGAAATCTAGGCAAATGTTATATATCCTCTCTGGTTCACCCAGGTTTGAGTCCTGGCATCGCCGTATGCCTGAGCGCTTAAGGGATATATAACATTAATTAATATTTTGAGACGCACATGAAATCTAGGCAAATGTTATATATCCTCTCTGGTTCACCCAGGTTTGAGTCCTGGCATCGCCGTATGCCTGAGCACTTAGGGATATATAACATTAATCAATATTTTGAGACGCACATGAAATCTAGGTAAATGTTATATATCCTCTCTGGTTCACCCAGGTTTGAGTCCTGGCATCGCCGTATGCCTGAGCGCTTAAGGGATATATAACATTAATAAATATTTTGAGACGCAAATGAAATCTAGTAAATGTTATAGGCTCTCTGGTTCACCCAGGTTTGAGTCCTGGCATCACCGTATGCCTGAGCGCTTAAGGGATTTATAACATTAATTTATATTTTGAAACGCACATGAAATCTAGGTAAATGTTATATCCTCTCTGGTTCACCCAGGTTTGAGTCCTGGCATCGCGGTATGTCTGAGCGCTTAAGGGATATAAAACATTAATTAATATTTTGAGACGCACATGAAATCTAGGCAAATGTTATATATCCTCTCTGGTTCACCCAGGTTTGAGTCCTGGCATCGCCGTATGCCTGAGCGCTTAAGAGATATATAACATTAATCAATATTTTGAGACGCACATGAAATTTAGGCAAATGTTGTATATTCTCTCTGGTTCACCCGGTTGGAGTCTTTTTTTGTGTGTAACAAAGCAAGCATTACAACAAAATTATTACAGTTGTTATTCAAGTTACAAAAGTTTTAACACAGAAATATAAATGTAGTTCCAAAAATGCTATAGCTATCAACTATAATTTCGCTTCCTATTTTCTTTGTGCCAGCCGTAACAGAGGGAATCCACATTTAGCAATTATAGCCGGCCGTCTTTAATACGAACTACGTCTTACACCGAACTTCGAGTTCAATAATTATAGAAAGCCGACATGGTTGTCTTGTTTACCGCAGAACGATGTTTATATTTGTACCTAGGTTGTGGTGTTTCCGTTCCGAATCGCTACATTTCGTTAGCTTGAATACACCGTGAAAATTTCCGGACAGAGTTGACTTCCACTCGAAGTAAAAGCCCTTACTCGTACCGCGCTGTTTAATATTCAGTCGTACAAAACCAACAAAAATCTAAATTTCTTGTTTTGCAGATATCTAAGCGGCTGACGTTTTCTGTTATTGTACTGTTTCTAATACTTGGACCCTTCTTTAAATTTATTGTGCCCATAAGATCCTTCATAAAAACCATAAAGAGTTTTCATGTTCAAAAACTACATCTCACAAGCAATTTCCTGTCAAACCGCAGCAAGACCTCTAAAACCCTCATGAAAATAGAATCTTAATTAAAAACGTGCATGAAATGAATTTTCACGCCTAAAGATTATAACGCCTTACGTGGAACAGAAATGGTCATCAGAAGGGATTAGATTACATTGGCATGCTGGAAATTACTAGACCTCCCTCTGAGATATAGGGCAAATTGACCTATATCTCAGAGGGAGGTCTATCTATTTTTTTGGTTGCTAAGAGCGTCTGGCTCGTTATGCTTGGTTCCTTGGGTTTAAGTCAAGACCTTGAGCCGCCATGTTCATATCGATCTGCTGTGCCATTGCCATGTGGGTGGGTATATACAGGGTGTGTGATTTCTCCAATTGGTAATACCTCCCTGGGGTGGGGTGGTCTCGTACCGGAGCAGTATGGGTTAGGATGGTCTCGTACCGGAGCAGCATATATAAACAGAGTAGTATAGGGCGTTGGGGCGTTCGGGATCACCCCAAAAAAGCCCCCAAAGGCCCGAATTACCGCTCCACGGATGAATGCAATGAATCCGTAATTAATTCGGGCATTTGGGGGCTTATTTTGGGTGCTTATTTTGGGTGGTCCCGAACCCCCAACGCCCTATACTACTTTCTCAGATCTTCTCAGTGTCAGATTTAACAAGAACTGTGAAAATTGTCCTTAAGCAATACTTTTGTTTTTTCCTTGGTACTGTCACATCATCTGAATTCAATGTTTTTGTGTCAGCGAATTCTAGAAATAATTGCCTTCGATGTAAGGCACTTCAACTTAAAACTCATGATCTAAATATCTCGGACCGCCATGTCTGGAATCGCAATTTGAGCCACCAAAAATAAAAAATTGGCGCGAAAAACCACGTCATGTAGCAGATTTAATGATTAACAAGACCTACTACCGTGACCTTGAATAAATGAAATTATAAGTATTTAAAAAACTTGTTGACACCGAGGGAATATTTTCGACGTACGTTAAAAACGGCTTTCAACCATTTTACTCTTGTTTGTTTGCCTTCAGTGTTTGATGGTTAATTGTGGATTTTACGAGTATACCGTCACTGTAGCGTGACATTGTTATGGCGAAATGTTTGACTTTTTTAAAATGTATATTTCAGGAGTATCCGGTCACTGTAGCGTGACATTGTTTCGAAAGTAACACGCAACGAACCTCTCTACCCCGTACTCTGAGTTTTTTGGGGGTCTGAGTTTTCGAGACACCCAGGGGTCTGAGTTTTTTGGGGGTCTGAGTTTTCGAGACACCCAGGGGTCTGAGTTTTTTGGGGGTTTTCGAGACACCAGTGAGTGAGTGTAACAATAGAATCCGAGCCCACAACGAACTCTGCCGATTTTGACCTGATATTCCCCGATCTTAACTCCTTTTTTGTTTTGGAACCTCGTCGGTTGTTCAACGTTTGTCGAGGATAGCTTCGAATGGCCCGAATCGAATGTTCCCTCAGAAGACTATCAGATTTCTAACAAATATGGCCGCCCGTGAACTCCACGCTTCCATTTTGTAGACGTTCATTTTGCATAACCGGAATGAAAGCACGCCTTTTAAGACTTCGAAATGGAAAGAAAAAGTCCTTTAGAAGATTTTTATGCCTTTGTAGTGGTGGTTTGAGAGCTGAAAGCGATGAAATTTGTCACAATTCTTTCAGAATTTATACTCGAAGCGGCAGACTTTACTATTAAAGAATTTTTAAGCATTCCTGGAAAACTACGGCAAAGAAAGTCACATTTTTTAACGTCCATTTACTTTGTAAGAAACATTTCATAGACTGTTTCTTTGTCTTATTAGTAGCTTTTGACAAATATTTAGAAAACTTGACCACAATCGGTCGAGCGAGAAATTCGCCAGATGCTGAACAAATTTGCGTGGCCGACATTTTCCTTGATGCGATAATTTGACGCGTTTTCCTCTTGAGACTAAAGTAAATTGGATAAGAATAGCATTCTATATACACATGAAAAGTCGGAAATTTTAGAAAACACTAGATATAATAAAGTAGGTTGCTGAATTTAAATATTATTTTGTGATGTTTATAATATAATTCGCAGACGCTAGCGCTGCAATTAGGATAAACAAATCGCTAAGCCTTCCGGAAGCAGAAAATCGCTGAATTCTGATAAGCGTTTAACTCTTTTATTCAAGGGAAAGACATTTTCATTCAAGGAAATATTGTGTATTTGCGACAACACTTTGAATAAACTATGAAGCCAGGAAAAACTAATACATGGCAAAAAAATCAAAGCAGTTATTAGGAACTAGAAAAATTTCACTTCGATTTAGTATTGAAATCACGAGGGTGGGGCGGGGGGGGGGGGGGGGGGGGGGGTTCATGATGCGTCACGCAATATTTATTTTTAAAATGTTTCACCAATTTATAGCACTCGTCACCACGGTTTTGAAAATTATAAAAACAAAATCTTCTGAATGCGATTACATGTATTTTTTTTCTCATTACCTGTAAATTTAGGGCTTCCAAAACTTTATTGCAAATCCGGGCAGGAGAGGGGGGTCTCTCGGCTTGGAAATCCAGGGGGCAAAGGGGGGGGGGGGGGGGGGGGGGTGGAAATCCTACGATAATCTAAGTAACAACAGGCGCAGTAAGCTACATGCAGTCATAGACTGCCTATTTTTTTATTAACCTCACCTTCTAACGCATTAACGAGATGGCTTGAAGAGCCCTTTGATTTTTTTTGCACAACGAACTAAGGTGCAATGGCTCTTGCTTTTGGGACTCGCAAATAAAATGAGGTAAAAGAACAGATCCCCCGTACTTGAGTCTTTTCCAATGATACTTATTGAAGTCTGTTATTATATCCGTTGCACTCTTCGTGGTTATTTTATGTAAAATACCCGATTGGTCGGTTTAAATGGTGTGGCCATGGAAACAAGAACCTTGACAGCATTAGCGCAGGCTAGATATGTATTTCAATCCGTCATCACAGGGTACGGATATACGTTCTCTTAACCTCATTTTTCTTGGTTACGGCTAAACGTATGATTTTAGAAAAGAAGTACATGTACAATTGATCTATAGGTCAGTGTGTGCTTTTTCTAACACATCGTCATAACAGTATTCGTAGCAATTTATTTTTAAAGCTCCTTAACAAACCGGTGTGGTCCTTCTCGCCTCATTCGCCACCTGGGTGAAACGTTCGCGCTTTCGAGAAGTAACTCAGCCCGTGACTGAGTTAAAGGGGGTATGTCATGGCGGTTTTTATGTTTGTGGATCACACTGCTAATAATAAGAATAATAATAAACTATTATTATTAAATAAAATAAGAATAAAACTGAGCATAAAACTAAAAAACTTTCTTAGACCACCAAGAAGAAGACATCAAGTGAATTATTAAAGGAAGAACAAACCATAATCAGTTTGAATCAATTTTTTTACACAGGAAAAGAAAAAAAGAACGAACTTAATCGCAATCCATTTCCATCCTGGCCATCTTCAGTCAGAGACACTTGATGAGAATAAATTGCACTCAGTAATTAATTTTAAACAAAACTGGGTTAAGATTTTTGGGTTTCCATTAATGCAAATACGACTTTTGACTTTTCAAACTGACCCTGAAAATTTGTGACATAGCCTCTTTAAAACGACTGTGGTACTGTGATGACCAGCTGAAGGTGGTCGATTGGATTTTTCAGCGGCGATACCTTCCAAGTTTAAACAAGAACTATTTCCCTTTAAGACTAAATAAACCAGAATGCTACAGGTTTGCTAGAAGAAGATTAACGTTTTAGTTGAAATAAGCTTTTAGGAATTCGGAGTTACCATAGTAACGTTATTGATACCATGGTACTTAAGGCGGGGGTCTACCTGAATTTTAATGAAATTTTAAGAGGTTTTAAGAAGGGATAGGAGAAAGAAAATGAGTTTTGGAACACCAACAGACAGTCGATACCCACGCAAGAGCACCCCAGGTTGCTAGTGGACTAACTTGGTGTCTGTCTATTAATTATTAACTACAAACTCTAATTTTAAAACTTCACTAAATCTTCAATATTTCTTATTTCTCTAAATTTTACAAATCCTTTGAGAAAAACTATTTCCTCCCCAAAATACCCAAAAATCACCCAAAAATTTACAAAACATCCCACAACATAGATTGATGTAATGAGCGAAGGGTTTTTGGATTGCTTGAAACGAGAACGAGTTATTTCCATTAAAGCAATGTTAAGTGGAGGAAAAATGGCATTCAGGTAGACCCCCGCCTTAAAGGACCCTAGTCAGCCACACCTTTGTTTTTGTTTACAAACGGGAGTTTCGGTATTATTTTACACGTGACGCGTGACCAAAAGTAAGGAAATCGCCGCGAAAGGTTAGAGGCGAGATATATCATTATAAAAGGTGACAGGCCTAACACAAAAAGTAACACAAACACTGATGAAGGGGTTATCCCCGAAACGTCTGACTGTCTTTGTCAGTTCTTTTTCGGCATTCAGTCTTAAATTTCAATATTATCACTAGCACAAATCCTGCTTGTCGCAAAAAAAAAGCATTTCAGCCCGGTTTTTGAATATAGGGTTACCCCAAGCACGTGTCTGAGAGATTGTTTTCTTTTTATAGATCAAAATTAAGATATAACAGGACTATTGTTCTCAATGTTGCCGATTCTTTGATCTTAGGAAGTCTCTGATATTGAAGGGAGATATTTACACTTTCCAGAGTCGTTTACTATGAGAATATTTAGTGAATGCCATCGTTTGTTTGTCCCAGCATAACAATATTGTTTCTATTGCGCATAGTTTGCAAAATCAGTAGTAGTCGCTGAATGCTAAGATCACTGAGTTAATTTCTCAGTCCGTGATTTTGTGTGAGCGCAAGTCTGCGGTCAGCATGGCTTCCGAGATAGTGTTTCTTCATCAATGATTTCATAGAATAATGGCATATTACAATTGTTTTCGACTCCTCAGAGTTTTTTCTGCGTTTAAGTTGCGTGTCCCGGAGCTAGGCTGTACTTTCGTTGTTAAACGTATGGCGTTATTGCATCCATCATGAAATCAGTTTGTGAAATATGTGAATTTCCACGCATGTTCGCTGTTTCATAATTCTTACGACCGGATGCAACTGTTGTACATTCCGTAACAACAACAATTCGGCGAACTGGCTATGGGTTAGCCGTACGATTCCAACCTCACTTTTGCTCGCATTCCAAAGGTCGGAAGTCGATTCGCAAAGAATAGTTTTCTTTACATTTCCTGGCGCCTTCGGCCGAGCACGCTTAGGAAACCGTGAGGCCATAAGACCATTGCCTTTGAATGTCAAAACCTTGTCCATTGGTAGCGAAAAACTACGAAAAAATCATTCATACCGATAGACTAATAATTCAAAAAAGCAACGATAACAGTTACAGACTTTCATTTACAACTTGGGACGATGCAGTAAGATTCCGATTCACTATACAATGTTCGGTAATTTCGATGGCATCGAAAATGGGGTATATACTTCATGTTAACACACCATATGGGGATCCTATCATATAAGGATCCTAAAAACTCATTTTAAAATAGTTAGCTTTATTTACTGTTATGGGTAGTGATATCCATGACAGTAAATAAAAGCTAACCATTTTAAAATGAGTTTCTAGCCCTTAATAAGTGCCGGATTCTTTGATGTGCATAAATTAAAACCCACCATGATAGCGCAGTGCATTTTGGATGATTGGGGTCGTTTAAAGTCGATTTTCTTGACATTTAGGAATTTTCTTTCAAAACGGTTCATGGCACCTGCAGGTTATACGAGTTTTGCTATGCGTACTTAGTTAGAACAAATTCTATGAACGAATCACAAACAATGTATTCAAGCTGCTCCTACTCATAAATACCGGGCTTGTGGGTGCATTTAGCATTTTTTTTTACCTAGAAACAAACCTTTTATTTAAGTTTATATTATTCCAAATCAAATGAAGCTGTAAGGTTTGCATTCGCGTTTCCTCTTTTTAATAGTATTTGTTTAACCTTTGGACGCACAAGGTTTTACAAGAGCATTTATTGTTAGCATATGCTGTATTCAGTAGCTGTGTGTTTATTCCTGAAACATATTTTGGCAAAGGTTGTTATGGTAACGAGATATAGCGTCATAAGTAGCGTAAGTTTCAGCCACGTTTTTGAAAAACAATGCCTCTTTTTCACCTTTTTGGTAAAAAAAAAAAACAAACAAACAAACATATAATGCTACCAAAAGCAGTGAAATTTGTTACTATATCATATTTTACAACCCTAGCAAAAAATATTTGCGTGTACGTTCGGTGCACATAAAAACAGTTGCATACACGTACTATAAACATTCTATCGACAACATAGAATATATGGAAAAATGCCAACGTGCAGCAGTCAATCTCCTTGCTTACTTATTAAAGCAATGTAACCTAAGTTAAACCAAGGGCAGTTTCGCCACTGAGAAATCCAATCTAGCCACCTTAAATGACAACCTTTAAAGTAAACGTTTCTACAAAAAAGCAAGAAAAAAACTCCGGCAGGTTTATTGTATTAGTTTTGCTGATAAAACAGAAGAAGCACCGAAATGTCCATACACTCTTCTCTTTTCAACGCATACAGTATTTTGGGTACTTGTATCATTTGAATCAGAGTCGAAAACTGATTAATTGATTGTTTATGAATTTAATTATCATATTTGCTGTAATTTGATTGAAATATATTTGAAAAAAATATCTGTTGAAATGTCGTGTTTGCAAAAGAATACCTCTGTGAATATATATTAAGGTAATTAATTCCTTTTTGATATTTTGTATTTTGTATGACAAGGTTTTTGCCATTACGCGCATAGTAATCAGTCCTGAAGCACATACTCCATGTTCAAACTCAAACTCAGGTGTTGTGTGGAAATAGCTCAACTGCATTCTGAATAAAAACCTGCTATCGGAAAAAAGATTATTTTCCTGTTACAAATTTAGGAGATCTAGTTTTAACATCATCCGCGATATTTAAAGTTGTCCTTTACAATTTGTAAATAGAATGCAGAACCCCATTTAAAACAGCTAAAGCTGCTATGCGCACCTACGCTTATTAATTACAACAAATATGATATAGAAAATACAAAATATCAAAATACAAAATATCATATTTTTTTCCATCAAATAAACGAATGTATTTTTTTTTTATCTCAGGGATGAATAGTTTATTTTTTATTTCTTCGCAATTTCTCTTCTTTATACTCTGTAAATTAATTAATTATAACGTAATTTATTCCTATTTTCACATGCTATTTTTTTACGTGATAACTTTCTTGCAATTAGGTATAAACTACTGTATTATTTTTTCCTTGCTTCTTTCAGGAGGTTTCTACTCAGACACGAAAGCTTTTGTGAATGAAACCTGTCGACATTGCGAAAATGGCACTTTTGTTCACTACAATAAAGCGCCTGGAAAAGACCGATTTGATTGCACTGCTTGTCCACAAGGTAAAATATTAGTGGTTTGAACATGCACGACACGCTAGCACAAATCTCCACCGTCGATTGTAGAAATCATATGTTACAATCACCATCTAACATCACACCTCTTGGATGTTCAGTGTCATACAATTTTGATCACATATTTAATATTAAACAAAAAAGTAAATATTAAAACCAGGGGACAATCCAATAAAACATTTACACATGTGATTTACAAGCTGTACCCTTGTTTTTACGAGCATAACCGAAAACGATTTCAATAAACATTGTTACAAGCCCTTTTTACAAGCCTCCGACTTGTAGTTACAGCTGTAGCGCCACAATTGTATAATTTGGTAGTTATCCAATTCAATAAAACTTTTAGAAGGGTCCGACTTGTTTTTGTACAACAGTCCGACTTGTAAACCACAAGTGCAAATTAATACAAGTCATAAGTCATTTGTAAGCTTTGCGTATTACTGGTAAAATGCGTTTTCTCAACGCTAAATTATGTTTTCTTCGCGTGAAGAAGAACCCGAAGAACGTTTAGTCATCGATTTATTTGAAAACTTGGTTATTTCTGGCAAAAGAAGGCTTTTTAACCTTTGCTAAATTTGTGTGAAGTTTCGTATTCTCGTCGAAGCGTTTGAGCATCTACTGTAGTATACGTAATTGCACCGGGGTTTGGACTACCGCATAACCGAGTGTATTTAAACAGTTATTACTATACTTATACGATTATTAGTTTCTTCGGACGTCCAAAAATAACACTATTAGAGAAGGAACGAGTGCTAAAGGATATAATGAATACGGCAAATTGATCAGAAAAAAATAGGGTCTGTGAATTAGAAACAGTTATGCCGCCAACTGGAGGGACTATTACAGTAAAATATGGCCCTAATAATCAAGAACACAACGTACATGTATACATCTTGAAAAAAAAAACATTTTTTTTTTTGCGCAGAAACATGAAATAAATGTGTTACAAAATATCTTAAATTGATTTCTTCTCCGAAAATTTGAGAACAAAAAAGGGATCAAGCGCTCATGTCATTTACAGTAGCGTTGGACTGTGTACTAGATAGTTTTGTGTTTTTTAATCTCATATAGCATTTATTGTTTCAGACTACCGGGAAAATTTTAAACAGCTGAAAAATATTAGTAACATTGCGCAGCTCTTAAAAAGCGTCAGTAATTGGAGCTTACATTTGTAATTTACAAGTGTGGTCAAACGTAATCTACAGTTGTACAGCTACAAATGTTACTTACACTTGTATCACGACCCGGTCTACACGTGTGAATTCCAGTAAACAAACTAAAAATTATTGTATTTACAAGTCGGCCTTTACACGTGTAATTTACACGTGTAAAAACTACAAGTGTAGTTTCTTTATTGAATTGACCCCAGAACACTGCTACTAGCTATATACAGCTGTGCTATATCAGTACTTGTATGCTGTTATTAATCAAAGGCTCCCGTGAGCCAACCCGTGAATAAGAAATCCTAACGCGCATATATATATATATATATATATATATATATATATATATATATATATATATATTTTTTTTTTTTTTTTTTTTTTTTTTTTTTTTTTTTAATTAAACGTTACGACTTTTGACAAACGAAAAAAAAAGGTCCCGAGCAAGATTCGAACTCGGGTCGTCTGACTGTTGTTACATATACAGGGTGTTTCAAAAGTTCGTTCCGATTTGTTTTCTTCTATCGTTTCATTATTTATTTAAACTACCTCGTTAAAAATTAGGTATATTGTTTTTTGCTTATTTTTCATTCGATCATTCAAATTATTAGTAACCAGAATGCCCGCCTTTATTTTCAATGACATTTTCTAAGCGCCTAGGCATAGAATGTGCGAGTTCCTTTGGCGTGTCAAGAGTCACATTTTTCCATGCAAAGCGTGGTCGCCTTTTCAGCTCTTTCATCGTTTTGGGGGCTGGATCTTTGAACGTTGTCTGGTCAATGATACTTCAGATGTTCTTAATGGGATTGAGATCAGGAGAGTTCGCTGGCTAGCTATCCTTGGCTATAAAATTTGGCAAATTCGTTTGACACCATGTCTCAGTTGCCTTTGAAGTGTGAGCCGGTGCTCCATCCTGAACGAATGTCATCTCTTTCTTTGAGCTATCTCCACACCGTTATGCTCGAAACTTCGATAGTTTTCTGATGAAGATTCTTGGCAATCTTCCTTGTTGCATTGTTCCGTTTGTGCTTCGCTTTCTCGATTTATTTTCCAGTACAATTGGTCCAAACAGACGGTCGTCCGCTTCTTGGTTTGTCGTCGAAGCACTCTTTTCGACCACTTGTTCATCCAGCGATCCGTCTTGTTAAAAAATTTAGCAATTTCTTTGACTGAATGACCAGGTGATCGTAATATGGCTGCTTGAGCTGTAGCATAAACAATGTCTGACTTCATTTTCGTGACAGAGAAAACAGAAAGTTCAGGACTAAAAGATCAGAATAGTAATATATTATTATTGCCGTCATTGTTGTTGGATTAAGATATGGAGAGTGACACTCCGGCTACGTCTCTCCCTTTCCTATGTTTTGCGATCAGAAAGGACCTGAAACCACCAGGAAATATATTCCCTTCCCGAACCATAAAAATCCGAACCCGCTCCAAACCCCTTGCCTCCAAAAAGGGAGAAAAGACACACGCATTTGTATGCTAAGCCGGCCGCCTTGTACAAAGACCACACTTTTTACAGTGACAACGAGAGATACAGTCTCTCTTAGCCTGAGAGAGACTGTATCAAGAAATGGTCTATTTTAGCGGGTCAAACTCGCCAATTAAGAATTAAACAATAGGCCTTTTGTTCTAAGTGACGCTGCCGAAACCACGCCGAAAAGTTCGAGGATGGTCGCAAAATCGTCGGCTTAACAACCTGAGCGCGTGCATCTTTGTGTTCACAAAGAACTCTTTCTGAAATAGACTCATAAAACTGGTTCTGTCCTAGATTTTCATTTTCAGTTTAGCAGAATGAGCGCTCATACAAGTGCACTTTAGCGCAAAGGTGTGATCTTTAGGAAAGTGTGATTTTTTGCTTCAAAACGCCATGTGCATTCAAGAATAAAGATAAAAACGCATATTTACATAAACAATTATTTTCCGCGGCGTGAGATTTAAACGCTTTCATCTCGGCACTAAAAGCCGCAGTAAACAAAAATCCAAAACGAAAAACGAGTTAACCACTTTGCTAGTTTGTCATCCGATGAACTTAGTTGCCGTTGGCCTCGCAAAGTTGACTTTCAGGCATGATGCCAACGAATAAACGGCTACAAGGTTTAAATGATTTATAAATCAGAACGAAGCTCGTTTAAAACGCAACCAATGTGTGCCAGGGGCGCGGCGGGAAAACTTCCTAAGGAAAGTAACGGGTCTGTTTATTTATTTATTTGATTTTGACAATTCCACATTTACAAAGGCGATCTTAAAATATGTAGATTACATTAATAAATCATATGACCATCAGTTTATAAAGACACGACATTTAATTATAGAAAAGGACGTAACAAATTATTATTCGACATAGCGTTCTGGAGTGCAAATACGCATCAAAACGAGTGCAGACATAATACGTTATTACACTCTTCTTACCGCGAGCGAGGAAAAAGAGGTTCGAAAATTTAGTTTTAGGGAAAGGTTACTGCTGTATAATAAAACAATTTATTCAGCGAAAAGCCGCGTAACACGGCTAGGCATTTCCACTCTTCAGTAATCATTCCCTCTCGCCTAAAGGCTCGAAAAAACAAACAAACCCACTCGCACAGATACCCGGCCGCACCACACAACTTTAAGCTGAATAACCTCTATTTATTACGCCTAACTAATACAAGTATGCGTATTAAATGTCAATCTGCTCAGATAATTGAAATCGTTTCCTCAAACATTTTCCATTATTTCTTGAACAAATAAATATTATCTGATTTAAAGTACATATAGACACTTTTAATAAATACCACGATGCATCATTTTCCGCTAATGACGTCAAACATATTCTTTTGAATTCTCTTGCAATTCAAAAGAATACATTTAACATCGATAGCGGAATGTGATGCATTCTGGTATTTATTAAAAGGGTCTATACTTTGCAGTTTCACATCTATTAGCATCGTATATTTCACGAAATCACGATAACTTAACCATTAGTATTCCAATATACTAGTGGTTTGTAGAACATAAAGCACGAATTTGCTGTTCCAATATGCAAGAAAAGAAAAGGAAAGAAACGCGATATTGTGTACCTGACATTAAAGACCCTGGCTTACAACATACAATGGGCGAACAACGAAGAAATGTACGAACTGAACGATTTACATGTACCGCGCGTGTGATAATTTAGTATGCCATGCGCAGGATCACGCGGGTCTAAGTCCTAATAACGACCGGAAGTACGTTCGGAATATAACTGCTCCTTCACTGACTGTCAAGTGTACCTCATTCCAAAAGGAGTTTGAAAAAGAGCAACAGAACTGAATGTGGTTATCCCATTTTTTTTAAATCAGTGACTGAAACGCGGCATCTGTGGAATAGATTGGATTCCCTTAGACTTATCCATACTAGAAAAAAATGACCTTGTTAGACCCGCATCTCTGATCGCATCAATGTTTGACATGTGATGAATCAGGTCACTTGTGTAGTTAATGTCCTTATCCCAAAAAAATGTCTACAAACGGCACTTTTACTGTCGATCTTTTTTTTCTTTGTTGTAGCGAAAAATATATTTGTATACATTGTCAGAATCTAAGTTTGACCGCCATACTATGCGTTTTAACCAGCTAGCGTTAGAGCTGTATCATGCATGGTTTTGTAATCTATCACTTTAAGACCACCATGGTCCCATGAATGTCCTTGTATTTCTGGTTCCACAAAAATTGCATTAAGTACCAAGGTAATGAATTCTTTCGAAACTTTGGGCGGAGTACTTAACACCAAGCTAGAATATATCATTTCCGTAAGTGAAACTGCTTTTATAATGTTTATTTCCCATGAATGGACAATCCTCTTGCATTCAATCTCTGCTTGACGTTTTTATCTGAACTAATGGCTGCACGTCATATGTAACAAAGATTTCTAAAACATTATATTTAGCACATTTTTGCTACTTTAAACTCCGAGTGGTTCATATCGCAGTTCTAAAGGGACCCGATCCACCCAACTTCCGTTTTCTTGGCATTTGACGTTTTAAAACAGAGGCAATTTGAAACGTTTAAGTTGTAGAAATAAAACTCTAGCAGAATTCAAATCCGATAAAACCGCTGTAGTGTCGTTAGCAAACTGGAGCAGTTTAATTTCCAGACCGTTCATTTTATTGCTTTGATATTTTCTTGCTTCCTAATGGCAATCGACAGGATTTTAAAGAGTCTGACCCACCCAGTTTGCATTGCGCGCTTCTCTTATTGTTATGATACGGCTCTATTCCATATTTGGGCAAGCATATCACCTCTTGCACGAGTGAATTTCTCGTCTACAATACAGTATGGATTTTCGGGGACCATGAAAATGGCGGATGAACCAACGTAGGCGCGCAATGCAAACTGGGTGGGTCAGATTCTTTAACTGAAATTACAAAATATAGAGGGAAAGGGGGGACCTCCTGTATAACCCCACGCATGTTAAAGGAGGAGAGAGCACAGTCCGTTGTTTATAATGCGGTTTTCCATATCGTCTCTTTTGCAAATGACTTATTAAAACATTCAACTAGAGGTTCCCCTAAAAGACTCCAAACGTCGTTTATCAGGTTCTATAGGGAACTTTATTTAATGGAAAGGAGTTAAGACCTTAGTGCATTCATCAAGGGTCATTAAACTTACGGGCTGCTCCAGAAAAGAGACGAACATCAGGAGACTGGAGGGCAAAACACTAACGCCCGCTGAGCCAGATGACAAAAAAGAGGTAAAATGAGTCAGGGAGAGAGGGACTCGGTTCTCCAGGACTTCATGCAAACGCCTCAATGGAAAGAACTGTTTCCTGGCCGGGACTCAAGTCGAACTTAACCCATCGGGGCTGTCGCTCTCTTTACTATAGCTGAGCATCAAGAAGGCAAAACTGAGCAATCATTTCCATACTGAAACGCTGAAGGCGTTGGAGTGTTTCAAATGTTTCCGAGGAATAAAATAGCAAATAAACAAACGGGATTGACTAAGGATAAAGATTAGAACAAAAAGAGTAACTGACAACCCAGGGTTAAGGAGGGAGTCCTGGACAGAAAACAGCGCTCCAACACGTCCGCGAACGGACAATACACGTGACACTCGATGAAACGAAATGTCCGTGCGGATTGCTGTTCCCAGTCGAAAATGATTGTGAACGAAAAAAGGATAACAGGGAAAAAAAACAAAAAACTTCAAAAAAAGGACTACAGTTAACCACCGCTATCGCCCTTGTGAACGAAAACACTTTATTTAGTTCACTTTTGACATATCCAAGAGTCTTCTTGTTGTTTGAGGCCGTTCACTTAGCCGTTAAGATCGATCTAAATGAGATAGATCCCAGATCGATCCGAGACCACCTCCCGAGGAGGTCGGGAAGCAAGCCCCCGGCCAAGCAGCATGGGTAACAACCCAAGACGGACTCAAAGAGCACATAATCCCTCCAAATCAAAGGTCGAAGCCGCCCAAGCGAAAAAAAATAGTTATCTGTAAACAATCCAAAAGCCGACGAAAAAGCTTCACCACTTTTTTTAACCCTATTCGGCCTAGGAGGGGGGGGGGGGGGGTCACAAAGTGCCCGCTTTCAACATTCATAACTTCTTTAATATGTATTCAAACGCCATCAAACTTTGTGACTTTTCCTAAAATTTATCTGGCAACAATTTCATATGACAATTTTTTGATCACGTGACTTGACGTTTCCATGGCAACAAGATTTTGACAGCCATGTTTTTGGAAATTTGCATATTTATGCTTTTGAATGAAGAAAAACAATGTTTATTGGTATAACTTTTGTATTTTTACGTCATTTAGCGTTTATTTATTGGTTTTGATTAATTTTGCGTCAATTTGGACGGTTTTTAAGAGGTTTTAAGAAAGTTCAGAAATCCAAGATGGCGGATCCAAGATGGCGGCCGTATAACTAATTACCTAATAACTACGTCATATGACGTCATCGTTCCATTGTGCGGACCGCAAAGGAGACAGTTTTAGACGTATTATGTACCCTCTAGGTTTCATTGTCATAGCCTTAATGTTCTTGAAGTCACAATGTGCCCCCCCCCCCCCCCCCCACAGGCTCAGGGACTCAAAAAAAGCCCAGGCCGAATAGGGTTAAAGTGTGGGGCCCCCAGCCGTTCAGAGACTCGAGAAACTCTCCATAAGCGGTCCTAACGCCCACACAGAGCACAAAACGTCTTGAAAAAAGGGCCTTAAGGCAATCAGAGACTCGAACAACTTCTCTATTAAACGGGCCTAAAGCCCACAGAGCTACACAACACTTCACTGAACAGGGCCCCAAGCCAATCAGAGACAGGAACAAGCTCTCTATAAACGGGCCTAAAGCCCACAGAGCTACACAACACTTCACTGAACAGGGCCCGAAGCCAATCAGAGACAGGAACATGCTCTCTATAAACGGGCCTAAAGCCCACAGAGCTACACAACACTTCACTGAACAGGGCCCGAAGCCAATCAGAGACAAGAACAAGCTCTCTATAAACGGGCCTAAAGCCCACAGAGCTACACAACACTTCACTGAACAGGGCCCGAAGCCAATCAGAGACAGGAACAAGCTCTCTATAAACGGACCTAAAGCCCACAGAGCTACACAACACTTCACTGAACAGGGCCCGAAGCCAATCAGAGACAGGAACAAGCTCTCTATAAACGGACCTAAAGCCCACAGAGCAACACAACACTTCACTGAACAGGGCCCGAAGCCAATCAGAGACAAGAACAAGCTCTCTATAAACGGGCCTAAAGCCCACAGAGCTACACAACACTTCACTGAACAGGGCCCGAAGCCAATCAGAGACAGGAACAAGCTCTCTATAAACGGACCTAAAGCCCACAGAGCAACACAACACTTCACTGAACAGGGCCCGAAGCCAATCAGAGACAGGAACAAGCTCTCTATAAACGGACCTAAAGTCCAAAGAGATACACAAAACTTCTCTGCAAAGGGCCCGAAGCCAAACAGAGACTCGAACGAACTCTCTATAAACGGATCTAAAGTCCACACAGCTGCATGAAACGTCTCTGAAAAAGGGCCCGAAGCCAAACAGAGACTCGAACAAGTTCTCTATAAACGGACCTAAAGTCCACAGATCAGAGCTACACAAAACCTCTCTAAAAAAAGGGCCCGAAGCCAATCAGAGACTCAAACAAGCTCTCTATAAACGGACCTGAAGCCCACCGAGCTAAACCGTGCTGAACAAGACCAGAAGCTAATCAAAGACTCGACGCACTCCCCATAAACGGACCTAAAGTCCACAGAGCCACATTTCTAAAGCTGAATAAATACCCCTAGGAGACTTGACGAAAATACTCTGTATAAATGTGTCAAAAAATCCCGCAGATCTAGAATGAAAAAACTAACCACCGAAACGGGGCACCGTGAAACAGGACAAGAATTAGGACAAGAATAATTGAAAAAAAAAATCACAATAATAGTTTGTCCCACCATTGTGAACACCAAATTACAGTTTTCGAAGAGAAAATCAAAAATCCAAACTCATGCGAATTTTTTTCAACACTGAAGCACTTCACTTTACCAAATTCTTAGTTTTATTAAAAAAAATTATAATAATAAATAACATTAAAGAAGGATGCAAATGTATGGTTCCGGGAGGACATTGAAATTTCTTTAAATTGTTATTACTCGAGAAATATTTGTCATGTTTCGGTATATAAGCCCCCTAGTCAAGCTCTTTCAAATTATATATTTAGTCCTATGAAATTAGAAACTTTGTACCATATGTTTTTGTGGCGTCGTCATTATGACCATGAAGCGATTACCCGGAGCCTTCCTCTTTCATATATCGTTAAGTGAACCCTTTCCCATATCTTTTTATTTTTAGAACTGCGTTTACTGCAGCTTGGGGCTTTTAGATTCCCCGCGAAAATATATTGCTTTCGCTGACGTCCGCACATAATTGGAAAAAAAATAGCGGCCACAGGCGCAAACCTAGTCTCGATTTAATCGGCTCCTGCCTGTGTTCATCGTTTGTTTTCCTCGACCATTACTCCTTTTCTGACTACAAAACACACAGTCGAGGTTCTCAGTTAGTCTATAACCTAATTTTTAATATATAACTTGCCTGAAGTTCTGAAATAACGCGAGTGTTTGCCTGCCTTATGCGCATCGCAGTTTCTGAGTTTCAGCTTTGAGTTCGTTTCTACTGAACACGTGTAAAAATTTAACAATAATTCTGAAGTGTTCATAAGTTTGCTGCCTTTTCTTGGATTACAGCTGAACTAGCGATCCAAGCGAATGCGGTATTTCTATTCAGTGTCGAGATGACTGGCTTTGTGGTTTGTGTTTATGAAGCTGGAGCTCATAATTCAACAACCGAAAAACTATACACTGGTCCAACAGTGATGTAAAAGATTATACTGTTCAAATGGCCGAAACTGCTTAGCGTGGGTAGTAGAAGGAAGACCACGTGTATCGACACCGGGAAACTAGCACTTTTTTTTTTTAATTTGCAAAATTTTAATGAGATATAATACAATACAATACAGCCTACATACATAGATACGCACATGAAGAAAAGAAGAAAAACAAAAAATACATTGAAAAAAATAATAATAATAAAGGAAAGTTATGATAGTTATTACAGAATGGAATTATTACTACAAATACAAAAACAAAAATTCTTACTGAAGTAGTTCTACAAAAAGTTTCCATTTTTCAAGGTGTAGGTTCATTTTGTTTTTTTGTTTAGCTATGAATTCTTCTATTTTAACAATTTTTTTAAGGTTTGCAAGAAATATATTGAAATTTGGAGCGATATTCTTTCGACGGCAAAGAAAAATAGTTTGTTTAGCTATAAGAATAACGTGATTAAGAGACATAAAATGTTCATTAATATCTAACAAGCCAAACATAATATTGGTTTGAATGGTCAAGTCAACAGCGGTGTGAATGTTACAATGCTCCAACCAGCAAGATATTTCTTGCCAAAAACACTTTGAAAAATTGCACAAAATAAATAAATGTTCGGGGGTTTCTTCTTCCTTGCCACAGAAGGTGCACAAAGGTGAATCAGCTAACCCAAACTTACATAATTTTGTATTAGTAAATATTATTCTATTTAAAAGCTTATACTGAAAATCTCTTGTGTAAGTATCTAACGCGACTTGGAAAGGCAGGCTGTAAATTTTGTCCCAATCAAGTTCACATCCAGAAAACATTTCATTAAATCTGAGCTGTGCAGTTGGCGTTTCTCGTATATCGGATACAAGCTCATCGTAAAGTTTTTTGGTATTAATTTCAGTTAGCGTTAATCGTTTTTATTTAAGTAGCAACGTAAAATTCGTAGGAACAAAGGGTGTTCTGGGTAGGGTCGTCACAGTTCTCAGAATTTGCTTCCATTTTAGAGGTAAAGCATCTATTAATCCGCACCACAATAGAAAATTTTTTGATTGTAAGCCTCTGGCCTGAAGATCAAACCATGTTAAAAAGGTTCCTCCAGGTTTAACCATATCAGAAATTCTATGAATACCTAAATTAATCATATCAGAAATATAGAATGACTTATTGTTTACACGAATATTTCTGTTGTTCCAGATTATTTCATTTAGAGGTTTTCTTCTTTTTCAGACGTTGGCGTATTAAGTTTAGCCCACAAAGTCAGACATTCGCGATAAAAAGGGCTGAGAACAACAGGAAGAGCTTTTAGATCGAAATTGCAATTCAAGAGATACGGACCACCAACAGGCTTTAAGATCTTTGTATCTAAAATGAGTTTCCAATCAGCAGCATAGTCAGGGTCAGCATACCGCTTCAAAAAGATATCTTTTGTGCTTCAATTAAGGATTCCAAATGCAACATTTTCAAACCTCCGTTTTCAATATTATTAATCAGTGCTCGTCTTTTCACTTTGTCCTTACCTTTCCATATAAAATTATATATGATTGTATTTGCACTTTTTATTATTTCTTTTGGAAAAGAGATTTGGGAAGCACGATAGAGAAATTTTGAGATTGCGAATGTTTTTACAATTTGTATTCTGCCCAAAATAGTTAAATTTCGCCATTTCCATAAATTCAATTTCTTTTTTAGAGATTCTAAAATTGACTCAAAGTTTAATCTGAGAGCTTCTTTCGCATTGTAGGAAATTAAAAAAAGATGCCCAAAATCTTAATTGAGTTGCATAAATCAAAATTAATGTTCAAGTTTGTTGAAGGCGAACCAATAGAAATAGCTTCTAATTTGCTTCTATTTAATTTGAGGCCAGAACAGATTCCAAAATCATCCAACATTATAAAAAGATTGTCAATAGACTCTTTATCATATCGTCAGCGAAAGCTGTTAATTTGACTTCTTGACCGTCACGAAGTTTAATGCCTCTAATGTTTTCACTGCTTCTTATATTTATGGCTAGTATCTCAAGTGCTATAATAAAAAGATATGCGGATAATGGGTCACCCTGCCTCACACCCCTCAATACATCAAAATGAATGGAAGAGAATCCATTGTTGATAACACAACTCTGAATATTGGAGTAGAAAGTGTTCACCCATTTTATAAAAGATGAGCCAAAATTAAAAGCTGACAATGCCTTGGTTAAAAAATTCCAATCTAAAAAGTCGAACGCTTTTTCAAAATCGATAGCAAGTAAAAGGCCGGACAAGTTGTTTTCTTTGGTAAAAAACATGATGTCGTCAATGATTCTAGTGCCTTTAACGGCCTTTAACGTAAGCATTTTGATTTTTATGGATAATTAACGGTAAGATGGGTTCCAGCCTTTTAGCGAGAGCTTTTGACGCTATTTTGACATCAACATTTAAAAGAGATATAGGTCTCCAGTTTTTTATATATAGCTCGTCTTTGCCTTTCTTTTCAATCAATTTAATGATGGCCATTTTTTGTGAAGTTGACAATTCTCCACAATCATAAGCTTCGTTCAAACTGTCGACAACAAGGTGGCCTACTAGAGGCCAGAACGACTTATAAAACTCTACCGTCAAACCGTCATTACCAGGTGCTTTACCATTTTGAAAAGTGAGCAGAGATCGAAAACATTCATTGAAAGTTAACTTCCCTTCGCATTTTTCTTTTTCTTCCTCGTCAAGCTTGGGGATGTCTTGGTTGTTAAGAAAATTCATGGTAACGGTCTCAGCATTGTCTGAAACGGATTTCTGGTACAAAGAGGAGTAAAACGATTTAAGCTCAGCTAGAATAACACTAGGATCAGTAGTGAAACTGTTGTCGTCCAATTTTAACTTTCTAATACAACTAGAGCTATTGTTGTACGATTCCAGTCGTAAAAAGTAACTGTTATTTTTTTCACCTTTTTCAAACCAACGAGCACGAGAGCGAATAATAGAACCTTGTATTACATAGTCATACGCAGATTCATATTGTATTCTTTTTTCTTCCAATTTTGATAGATTTTCGACTGTCGGAAATTCATCACATTTCTCCTCCCAACATTTTAAATCTTTTTCGAGAACTGATAGCTGATCTCGACGTTCTCTTGCTTTTCGTTTACTATAACTAATGGTCTCTTTTCGTATTCTATATTTAATTATGTCCCATAACAAACGTTTACTGGTGATTTCTTTATATTCCTCTAGCCACACAGGGTATGAATGATTAATTAGGTCAGTGTAAACAGGATCATCGACAAGACTTGAGTTAAATTTCCAATAGGATGGTCCTCGAGTATATTCCGCGATGCTTTTGAAATTTAAGGTGATCGCCGAGTGGTCTGTCTTTACTGCAGGGATAATATCAGTAGAAAAAACCTCTTCTTGGCATGAATTACTTATCAACCAGTAATCAAGCCTACGTTGTATAGCTGAGGATGCTTGCCTCCACGTGAATCTCTGTTTGTCTGGGTGACGGATTCTCCAAACATCGATTAAGTCATTAGCTGACATAACGTCTTTAATCTTATTAACACTTTTCTCTTTAATTTTGGGGTGACCACCTAGACAATCCAATTTTTCGTTAAAATAGACATTCAAGTCACCTCCAATAATAATTTTCCTATTAGAAACAAAATCGAAACTTTCCGACTTCGTTTCGATCCTTTTAAAAAAGGTTTCCTGTTCGTGAACTTTATTCGGTGCGTATAGATTGACAAACAAGAAGAGGGAGCCCTGAACTAGAGCTTCTAAAAATATGAAGCGACCATTGGGATCGCATTCAATTGTTTTCTGTTCAAAATCTAAACCGTGTCGCACTAAAATTAGGGCACCTTCACTATGATTGGAGCCATGCGAAAATAACATCCTGCCTTTCCATTGCGTTTTCCAGAAATTTTCATCTTGAGTAGTGCTATAGGTTTCTTGAAGAAAAATAATATCCGCTTTTTGTTTTGTGAGCCATAAAAATATTCCTCGACGTTTGTTCAAGGAGCGCAAACCCCGAACATTTAAAGATATAACATTAAAGTCTGTCTTTGTTTCCATTTGTTTTAACGATTAAATAAAGACACCTTCTAAATAATAGAGCGCAATCAACAAAAATTCAAAACAAAACAAACGTTTGCACCTTGTTTGCACCTTGCGAAAATAATTTGGCATCATATGCAAATCTGAGTGGAATCCGTAACAACTTACAAAAAGAAGACTTAGTGAACCGAAAAGCAAAAACATTGGATTTGCGATAAAATTAGAAAATAATAAACTTACACTTAAATTATGAAAAAAAAAAAGAAAAAGCAGAAAGCACTTACCTCAAGTTACGTTATCCTACAAAGCTCCTGCTACCATATCAATAAGCAATACATAGGTGAAAACAACAATATCTATTTACAACGAGAGCATGCAAACAGAAGAAGACGAAATTAACTAGAAATTACTTGAATGTTCTTATTCTGGAATTAGGTGACCATCAATATATAGGAGGTCCGGTTTACTCTTGCTGAAGTAGGCGGTTTTGCCATTTTCCTTCGCTTCCTTGAGCTTCCTTAACTGTCGTCGTCTTGATTGTTGAATTGTTTCTGGGTAGTCTGAGAACATAAATATATCTTTATCCCGGAGATTTCTGCCTCGTAATATAATTTTTTCTTTATCGGGATACTTCAAAAATCTGGCAATAATAGCTCTGGGCCTTTTTGAGTTTGGTTTTCCTAGACGATGAACGCGTTGAAATTGAATTTGGTTTGCATCTTCTACGTCCAGTTCGTTGTCCATGAAATTTTGCAAAATGGCAAGGGTTTGTACCACGGTTTCGTCTTGTTCTTCAGGTAATCCTGAGATAATTAAGTTCTCTCTTCTGGAATAAGACTCCAAATACAATAAATCCTTCCTGAGACGATTAAGCTCTGATTCCTGTCTTTTAATGGTGTTTTCAGTTTTTTCATGATCCAGTTTTCTTTCTTCGAATTTCTTTGATAAAAAGTCCGTGCTCGCTGTAAGGTCGCCAATTGTTTTCTCCTGGACACGTAATTTCGAATCCAATGTTTCGAACTTGATATCTAATTGATTAACACGGGCCTCCAGCATATCTAGTTTGGCTAGGGCTTTATTTTGGAGGGCTTCTACGTTGTCGAGCTTCTGAACCTTGTGTAGAATCTGCTGAATGCTCTCACTGACATCGTTGGCCATGTTTGACTCCATAAAAACCTCGTCTTCGTCTACACTGGAGTGATTTTTCTTCTTTTTATCTGCTGGCGACGAGCTTTCGCTGTCTTTACTCGAATTGCTACTCCGAATTTTCCTTTTTTGGCTCCCGGCCATAAAAAAACGACAAAAAAGTAACTATGGCATTTGCAATGGCACGCGGAGCTTTTTGGGCACGTCATACTCCGACGACATCCTGCCTAGTCCTTTCTAGCACTGAACTGGCACCATATGTTAAAAAATCCCAACATCAACAAGGTACTGATATGCACACGATAAAATTAAAGTGCACATGAAGTGAAATTTCACTACCATTTTTTTGCGGTAATCTGAAAGTAGGTGTTTTAAGAATTATTTGATGGGGAAATAAGTCACTTGAAGTGGCTGGAACATATTTTAACAAGCGACGCAAGTTCGTCGTATTAGACAAGGACCTGGGTTATAGTGACGTCATTAGTGTGTTTACAACTGAGCGCGTCACTAGTTTTACAGTGGAGTTTTGGCAACTTGTGGAAGGATTATTTCGATTAAATATGGCTGAAAGCAACGCGTATTTTAGCCCCAGGTTCGTCCCCTTCTTCGTTATGTTTTGTTTTGATCGAACACACGAATGACGTCACAAATACCTTTTTGGCCGCGCTGAAAATGTCGCTAAAAATAGTGGATCGTCTTCGCGTAAATGAGAAAAACGATTGAAAATGAAATAAAGGTGATAAAAACAACATAAAACCCTGAAACAAAACTTAGTGAAATTTCACTTCATGTGCACTTTAAATTAAAGAAAGGCTCTCAGGCTTTACCCACGATCTACCAGGGAATAAGTCACAGTGCTGTGCCAGCTTGCCAAGGTCTTTGAGGTCGCTGAAGAATTTAGGAATCCAACGACTAGAAAAATATAGAAATATAATCAGGATCACAGCTGAAATGATCAGCTGCCTTGCAAAAGGAAAATGATGAAGGGTACGGATGTAAGAGAACTGTACAGCTCGGTATGCCATCTTCACAGGGACTGAGAGAAATTTCGTTCTAGAACAAGCGCCTTTTCGCAATTAAAAAAAAAACATTTTATCGAACTATGCTCTAAATTTGCTGTCAACCGGCGCACATACCGCTGTTGGCACGTTTAATACGTACCAGCTGTTTGTGAAATTAACGATGCACTAGCATCAAAACAAAGTTAAGCCTCGCACCGAAGGCGGATTTGCATTGGTGTCTCTTATAACTATAACAGTACTGTTAATTTTCGGCAAAATCCAGAAACAACACCATGACTGAGGTAGACACACCGCATTCACTGATGCTGTGGGAGATTTTTGCTGTCTCGACTCCTTAAAAAAATTTGGTTTTTCTTTCTTTATTAAAACTGATATGTCAGGAAAAAAAAACATCACAGTTTTCTTTGAAATCCAGACAACGTGAGTACCGGAACTTTCGTTTGATAAATCTTTTCGAGTACTATATCTGTGTAGCTGCCGTCGTGACATCAAATTACCATCGTGTGACGTAAAACCATAACTCTGTGTTCATTGGGCATTTGAAAAGTTCCAAAAATAAAAAGATCCGGGAAAGGGTTGACTCATAACGTTTATATGGAAGAGGAAAGCCCCGGGTAATCGGCTCCTGTTATGACGTCAGAATTTGACAACAACCCAAGTGAATGTAAGGAAATGTGCAAAAGAAGCAAAATTAGCCTAAATGGTCCCTTTTAGGGGCGTTTGGCCCCGCCGTGAGTATATTGTAAGAACTTTGTATCTCATTGTTCCCAGATTTATGGCATTCCACTTATGCCCGTATCATTTGCAGTCTGATAAAAACGTGACTGAACCTCATGATACTTATGACGTGATAAGTATCATGAGGTCAAGCCAGTTTTGAATACATATGCGAGATTTCCACCTTTTTTGTTGACAAAATGATATAAAAAATGTTTAATTATTTCATTTTCGATCAATTTTAAGTAAAATGCTAATGCAAAAGAGGAGGCGATAGGTTGTTTTGAGTTATTTTTATTTTTTTCTTTTCGGCCAGAAAACCATCGTGTTCTATACTTTAATCAACATGGCCAGCTCTTGTTTTATCGCAACTAATAAAACAATCTGGGCATTTCAAACGTTATGCTGTTGTGATCATTTAAATTTGCAGGAGTTAGAGATAAATTATAACAGAGCTGCGGCACACCCATTTTTTATAAGAAAGTTTAATTTATTTTATTTACATGAGGCTGAGTTGGGATTGAACATTGTTATGTTTTTCTTGAGCGATTTGATCCTGAAAACATTCTTGTTAAAAATGTGTCTAGCTTGCAGTGCAGGCGTCTTATGGCGAGCAAATGCTTTTTGAATTCGTTCGTAAGCTCGTCCGCCATCTTGTATTCCAAAAACGAAGGAGTTGGGACGAGTCAAAGGAAGTGGGGAGGGGGACGGGAGAGGGGGCGGTATGCGAAGAGGACAACGTCTACCAATAAAGACTACCAAATTGATAAACACCCTCTTTCTTCGTATTTCTGCCTGACAGAACCCCGTTAGCCGCATTTTATACTCTCCCTAATTTTCCCCTATAATAATTTCATATTCCAAGATGGCGCCCATACATTACGCGAAGAAAAATACTAAGCGCTCGATCGCCACAAAATACCCCTGCAGGCTAAAATAGGTCAAGTTTTACCGATTTCCTCATCGTTGTACACATTTGCTGCAAAATTGCAAAGTAATCAAGCATGTTGGGCTCAATGTGAAAGCTTGTCGTGCTCATTGTTAAATTTAGTGAATAAATTTAGTGATGCTTGTGAAGCTACCGAAACATAATTTAGATTTCTCTCAATACGTTTTTTCAACCTATGCAAATTTATTAGTTATGTAGTTTTTTTTTCTCGTTTCCGTGCATCCATAAGAAGGAACGCCGACTGTTCGCTTATAAAAGAATACTGTGGTTGTGATCAAACTTAAAAGTTAGCCGTTATTTAGAAAACTCGTCAGTCATGTAAAAGCTTTCGTGTTCAACCAAACGAATACACGATTTAACTAGATAATATACAGCTATTTCAATTTAGGTTGTCGGATGAGAGCTTCAAGCATACGCAACGAGACCGCAAGGTATTTTGGGATTTTTATGTACACCTAATTGCAATAACGTTGTCATAGAGAAATGAAAAATGTAAAAATTAAAAAAGGCCAATAGGAATTAGGGCCTGGTCGCACTACAGTCAAAAACAAAAATTATCCCGTGCAAAATGACATAAAAACAAAAACGCGCGTGTACCACCGGAGCGGTTTCTTTTGTTTTCCTCGATTTTTGCACGGGCTAATTTTTGTTTTTGGCTGTAGTGCGACCAGGCCCCTAGTTAGACATACAAATAACAATAGCCGCTGCACGTTTAATTTAATTAACAATAGCCGCTGCACGCTTAATCGTGCCGCGTGTCGCTGTGTATGATGATTAAGCTAATTAATTTCTATTTGGCTTTTTTCATTTTTCATTTTTCTATGAAAACGTTACTGCAATTAGGTGTATACGATAAATTGACCAAAGCAATTTAAAATACCTCGTCCATACAGCGAAGGCAAACATTTATGGTGCTAACATCTACCTCACTCATTGCACTAACAAACGCAAAAACGGCGAACTAAGCTAAGACCAATTTACAACTACCCATAGTTACTTGCGGTCTCGTTGCGTACGCTTGAAGCTTTCATCCGACAACCTAAATTGAAATAGCTGTATATAGTGTAAGGCCAATCAAAGCATTTAGCGGGTTGAATATAATAACCATTAGCATTAAATAAATTAAGAGATAAGAGTTTTAATTCTTCCAATCGTGTTTTCAACCTTACCAACGTTAAATCTAGCCATACTTTTGTTATTGTCATAAAGCAGCAAACAATTTCCATTTCTTTTTGTCAATCATGTTCATGTGATTCGCCCAGGATTCCAGGGAAATTATTTTATAAACGTTTAGTGAGATGGATGACTGTCGAAAAGTCCAAGAAGTTTTACTATTAGATCGCTCTAAAACGATGAACTATATCCACACACAAAAAAAAAAAAAATCATATATTTCCTAAATTAGAGGCAAAAGCCCGTTGAGACGCTAGCAAAACAATCCTGGATATTACGCGATACCAAATATTGTAATTGGGTTTTGATTTAAGCCCATACGCGTTGTTTGAAATTTATTTATCGGCCAACCATTAGTCACTCTAAACACATTACGTTCACATAAAATCACTCCCATTCAGTATTATGCCTTATTTAGTGTTCTTTTTCTAGTTAGTTAATTCTATTTTACAAAGAGTGTTTTCACTCAGTCCCGTGGGACTCAAATAACAAATGCCATGGCAGCCATATTAGTGTCCCTAACAAAATAAGTTCATTAAACTTATTTTGTATGGGGATACCAATGTGGCTGCTATGACGTCGAGTGCAAACGCTCTATAGGGACGATTTTACGTCCTTGGTATTTAAACCTATTTAGCCTGGGCTTTTTTTGTGTTCCTGAGCCTGGCAGGGTGCAGGGGTCGGGGGAGAGCACATTGTGCCCCCATTTAGTAACTTCAAGAGCATTTAAGTTATGACAATGAAACTTGGAGGGTATGTGGTACGTCTAAAACTATTTCCTTTGCAGTCCGCAAAATGGGACGATGACGTCTTATGACGGGGGAATTACGTTATTAGCTCTGACAGCCGCCATCTTGGATCCGCCATCTCGACTTTCTGGATTTCTCCAAAACCTCAAAAAACAGTCCAAATTGACTCAAAAGTACTCAAAACCAATAAAGTAACTATAAAAAGGGATAAAAATGTAAACGTTGCGAAGCACGAGGTAAAAGGTAAAAAAATAAATTTCGAAAAACATTATGAATGTTGAAAGTCAGCGCGGGCAACCCCCGCCCCCTCCCCACCCCAGGCTAATCAGGGTTGAGGGCTTTGCTGGCTCCAGCATCTGCATACCGTTGAAAAGAGATTAAATAACATTTTCTTTAGGTTATTAAAATAGTTAGAACCTTAGATTGAAAATACAGCAGAAGAATAAATCAACGTCTAAGTTTTAAAGTTTATGTATAGCTGTGTAACGCATGTTCTTCATGTCTATTGTTTAACAGGTACAGATACGAATGCATTTGCAGGATTTCGCGCTTGTAGATGTTTAAATGATTTCCATCGTACGCACATGTTTGAAGGCTGCAAACCATGTCCCAAAGTTGGATTGAAATGTTTGGATGATGGCGTTCTTCTTGAGAGTGGCTTTTGGTGGCAGTGGAAGAATGAAACACTCCGAGAATTGTATAGAAGTTTCACTGACAACTTAAAGAATGTATCTTTTAGTCCTGCATTGCACGCCAATACTTCCGAGGATAATAATTCCCTCATCGAGTACCGATACCCGCTTCCTCGACCATACAAATGTCCCCTAGAAGAAGCATGTAACGGAGGTTTAGATTCGTCATGCGTCGCTGGATATGAAGGCCCATTATGTGCAGTATGCAGTGATGGATATTACAAGCAACTGAAGAAATGCAAGCTCTGTCCAACGAAGGAATGGATGGCCGGTCAGCTTTCAATAATAGCGGCAGTTATTGCAATAATAACTGTTTTCGTGATTTGGGGAAGTAAGAAGAAAAGCAAAAAGGATACAGGACGTTCACTTATGGACATATGTCTTGGGAGGATAAAAATAGTCGTCGGCTTCTACCAGGTGACGTTTGGGGTACTTGAAGCCTTCTCGTACATTAAATGGCCGGAATCAATGTCCGTTATTGGAAGGTATTCGGGGATAATTCAACTGAACGTTCTTCAGATCGCTCCTGTCCACTGCATTGTGCCTTCGTTGAAAGTTGACGCATTCGAGAACTCGTTTGGTATAATGGGTTTGAATGGTGCGGCAATCGTCGTGGCCATTGCCAGCTTCGGACTGATTAAGCTGATTTCAAGGCGGAACAATTTAAACGACGAAGAGAAAGTAAAGAAAATGGCACGAGCAAAGCAGGCAATTTACAGAAGCCTATTTTTCTTCCTGTATGTGACGTACCTGAGTACGTGCTTGAAAATAGCCCAGGTTTTGCCCCTGGCCTGCCGCAAACTGTGCGTTGACGAAACGGAGGAACAATGTCAGAAGTTCTTGAAAGCCGACTATAATATCAAGTGCACAAGCGCAAGATATAACCGGTTAGTCAACTTTGCCTACTTTGCTGTTAGTTATGTAGTCCTTCTGCCGACTGCGTCTCTGATAGCAATTTGGAGACAACGAAGAGTGATCAAGATAACTGAGAACGAAACGGCAAACGAGACACGCGATGTTGAAGATTCTGGCACAGAAGATTTGGGGGGATTACGATTCCTATATGAGAATTACAATCCTCGCGTGTGGTATTGGGAACTTCTGGAAACATTTCGAAAGGTTATCTTGACATCTGGATTGATCCTTGTGGGAGGCGAAAGCAGAGCTTACGTTGGATTAGCTTGTGTCATGTCGGGTCTTTATGGTATAATTTTCGCTTTAAAAAGGCCAATACTGGATCCATTTGAGAACAAATTAATGCTGACATCTCTTGCCGTCACCTTCGTTAACCTTGGTATTGGCGCCGTGAGTAGAATTCCCAAAGAAGGTATACCGTCGTCCATCGACCCATACGTGGACGGTATCATGTTCAGTGTACTGGTCTTTGCTGCCAATTCCTTGGTTATTGGACTTCTTGTGGGTAAGTATAGAAGGTTTTTTTTTTCAAAAAATGGAAAGTTATAGTTTTCCGGTTTGTTTGTATGTTGCAGTTCTTAAGCTTCACTATTCTCAACGCAACATTAACTCATATTGGTCGTCTACAAATATTACTGACCATAGTACTTCAGTGGTGGTTTTTACCGAGATGGCCATATGGCGGTTTGACACTGTTTCGTAAAGACTTTTGTTCTTGGACCATCGTAGCTTGATGAGAAATTGATCCCAAACCGTGGTGATAAACATATTGAACTTATTCATTTTTGATAAAACTTGACGTTTCGTATGCTACTACATACATTTTCAAACGTGACCGTTACAGTGTTGAAAACTGTACTTATATAGTACTGAAAAGGCACTGGGACCGAGATTAAGTACAAAACTTAACAGTTGATCCATAAAAAGAAACAGCTAATTAATAAAGCATCAGCTTCTCGCTACTGACACTGACACATTGACACTGTTTAGTAGTCCTTTTCGTATTAATTTCTACGCTTGAAATTTAACTAGGGAACTGAGGAGATAACTGTAATTTCGCATTTATTTGTAAAAGGTTTTCCCGTCTCGAGTCACTCAATTGCAATCTAGTTGTAGGGAAATTCTGAGCTATTCTGAGAATAAAATAAATTGTCTATTGAAGCCTTTTAAGGGCAAGGATTACCTAATAATGATTACTTTTCCCAACTATAAACAGTGCAATGTCTAGGTATTGATTTGCTAAGAATTAGAATCCGTGGCGCCTTTTACCGTTTCAATCCGTGCTCCTTTTTGCCTTCCTACTATGTCAAATGAACATTAAGTTTTATTCCACAAGCTGGTGAAAGCGCTACATAGCTAAAGAAAATAAAAGAAACCGATTTTACCTCGTGCGCTCAAAGGAAAAACACTACCTTTCCCTAGCTACTCTTCCAGCTTTAAATTTTAAGTATGTTTATGTTTATTAAATTGTATTACTAAAATGTTAACAAGTCAACTGATTTAGAAAACGATCTCTCAACTTCTAAGCCATCATATGCTCAAAGATGGAGCACGAGCAGTTTATAAATAAAGCCTTTTTACTCAAAAATATATTTCTTCTCTCTATTGTTTCAGCTCAATACCTTTTATATATTTACCGTTATATAAAAGAATGGCGCAAAAATCCGAAGTGGTCTTTTTCCTGTTGCTTGGCCCTGCTTCTGCCCCTGAACAACTTGCAGGGAGACATCCGTGGATTGACTGGAAAGAACATACTTAAGCAACAACTTCAAAGCGGCAAAATCGACATGCCGACCATGGCCCGTACTTTCAAGGACAGCGGGGCAGTTGAGTTTGCTCTTGAAGATGAGACATCAAGCCCTGCTGCAGGTACTGAACAAGCTGAAGTGACATCCAACGAGAGACAGGACATCGAGCAAGGCGTCCTTACCCTCGCCATGGTCAGCATTCATGAGCTGCCAAGGGGAGCATACGACACCAAACTCTAAGTGGTGTCTTGAATGGCCCTGTCTAAATCCAATGGAATGAGTGCCGGATTTCCAGAGACAGTGAGACACCTCAAGTTGTAAATATATTGCATCATCCCTTACAGTTTGCATTATTATTGTTATTATGCATACATATCAATTCATTGTTAGGTCAGCTGAGAAAGGAAGGAAAAGCATTAGCATTAGACTAGCACAATGAATTGGACTTTTGATTGATTCGTGTATTATTAGTTTTCCACATGCCACGGACGGACTTTTGAGTCTAACAGCGACCGAAATTCGATTGCTTTTTATGAACAGCCAGGCCTTTTTTAAAAGAACCTGAGTATTGGCATACCGTGAGGCACTAAATTTTTACGGAAGTTTAATTTTGCGAATGGGTGATTTTTTGTGCTTTGCGGGAACTTATTTTTGTGATTGGAAAAGACTGTTTTTTTTTTTCTGGGAATTAATGTTTGCGATTGGCAGGAAGTCGAGTTCAATTGGATTTTCGACTTTTACTTTTTATATTTGAGTACAATCAGTACATGCAATCGAAATACAGGTATTACATCTGAACGAAAGAGACGTTTTTAGTAAATGGGCACCAACACGATCACATATATTAGCTGTAAAAGTTGATGTTTGAATGTAATTTCGACAGTGGAGTAAATTATAGTGGAAATTTGTTTTCACGGGTTTTTTGTTTGGCGGATCGTGAAAAAAACCGCAAAACTCGCAAAAAATAGAACCCGCATAAATTAAGTGCCACACGATAGTTAAAATATATTTCATTTACAATGAATACAACCTTTAGATGAAAATTCAGTTCTTACAGAACCTGGTGCTGATGCAATGGAGACTCGCTCAGTGACTCCCATGGAATTGCATAAATTGACAACCATGGGTTATAAAAATAATCGCACATGAAATTCTGTAACAGGCAAATATATGTTATATAATTGTTGTACTTGTATTTATCACATTACTGAATTGTAGTGACGTCGCTTACAAAAGGTTGATTGCAAAAAGGAATATCAAAGCAGCCACCGGTGTTAAAAATTGTCGCGACCGTTTACGAGAGCTAGGTCTATACTTTATTGATTTGATTTGCAAGGTTTTTTGAAAAAGTGCATGGTCGCTTAGAAGGGGAGGACGCAAAGGGTGGTACGAATGTACAGCATTTAGATTTCACTTGTTGATGGAAGACGTTTTAGAATGCTTTAACGAATGCACCACTTATACTACTACAACGTATATTACATCATGTATAATACATTGACTACCCTGGAGATGCACACCTTAATATTGATTGAATTCAAAATTCGAAACAGCAATATTTATTTCATTAAGAATTATTTAAGAATTAATTAATACTTAGATGGAATGGAATAAATTATAGGTGGAAACGTGTCCCAGGGTCTACGTAGATTTAGACAAACCAAAATTAATATATCATTATGGTTCCTGTAAGTTACAATAAAAATATGGGTTTGTTGGTCGGATCGATCCATTTTTCCTAGCTTTCCTTTTATTACTGGCAGTGTCAGTAAATTAGGAAATCAAAGGAAAGCAAGATGTAGGTCTGTAAGGAAAACAAAACTTGAAACAGAGGTCATTAGACATCGCATTAAATTTTGTATTGGTCAAAAAAAGAGACTTAGGCCTAGGTGATGCCTTTTCATTAATCCCACTACTATTTGAGCTTAAAAAACTTTTTGTCGGGCAACAAAAACCGCAGTATATATATTTGGTTTGCCTTTAGACAGTTTGCTTTTAAATGTTGGTTCTGCAGCTTTTCAGTTATAATTATTTATCAGTCCTTAACTGAAAACAAAAAACAAACAAAAAATGAAAAAAGGCAAGAAAATCCTAAGGTCAAAAGACGTCATTTATAATAGGAATGTATCAGTGGCATATATCTTATTATGATACATATATATTGTAGCGTTGTAGCCTTGAGGTAATTTTATTTGATTGTAGCTTAAATGACGTACACATTATCCGGCAAACATGATTACCAAGGAAGCACAGATCAGTTTCTAAGACTGGTGGTTTCCGAAAGTTCCCACTCTAACCCATGCAACTCCAAACTGAATGGTGTCTTCGCACCAAGTAAAAATATTTCTTCCTACCTTTTTAGCAATCGTTCGGGTAGAGAGTTACTTTGCTACTATCTAGCTGTTTGACAATTGATCGACAATTGATCGACAATTTAAAACCTTATCTTTAAAGCCATTTCCGGCTTTTTACCTGTTCACTTTAAGTACTCATAAATTTAGCTGTTTCTGGGACCACAGAGGTTTGGCTATTTGTTAGTGTACTTTGTTTTCATTAAAGCAAAAACAACCTTTAGAAAATTCGTAACGGCTGCAAAGAAAACGAAAACACGCAAAAGGGCGGAAATACACCGTTGTTACGCCAATGAGCATAAGCTGGAGACTTTTTTGGTGTTTTTAAGTTCTTTTCCCTGCGTCATTCCATGTGAATGAATCACAAAGAAGTAATGGGTTAACGGCTTTCTGGAACCCCCGACGATGCTTCAATGGGTTGGGTTTCTTTGCTAAGACTTCGCGTTTACATTCTTAACCATTTCAGAGTTAAATCAGTCCAAAGTTGTATAAATATGGTCTATTTTCATTACCAACGTCAAAGATGTATATACAATGCATTTGATTGAAAGGCATTGGTATCTTATCTGGATCGGAGTCGGTCAAATTCGATAAAGGGCTGTGCGCGTTTGCTGTAGTTGCGAGCAGCCTAAGCACTTTGTGAGTGTAAACCAATTGTCGGTAACCACTGTGTGAACTGGGGTTCGTAGTATTTAATGCCAAAGGCCGAACAGAAAATTAAACAAGTTCCGGTCATCTAAAAATTCTTGCGGACGAGTCAGTAAAGAAAAAGGCGTGATTATTGACCGGATGACAACCGGAACTGCTATTTTGTTTTGGCCTTACCACCGGATTACCAATACAGTAGAGCTTCTTATTAACCATCGGTCATGTTTGCCGGAGGAGGCTTTTTTCATAAGTAATATGTACATGCTAATGCATTTAAAGCAATTTAACGAAGTGTAACCAAACGGCAGCTAACAGTGGTAAGAGAGACCATCGGACTACGTCATTACGAGATTGAGTACAACATTGACTTTCAAGTCTAATTCGCGTGCCTTATATTTAATTCTAGAGTTTTATCATCTGCTGGTACGTCAGCAACAGAAAGTAGCGAGACTTGACAGACTCGGGCGTTCTCAATCCCGTAGTCGTACTCAAATTAAAAAAAGAAAAGAAGTTGTAAAGTAAACAAAAAGCTGCTTGGTATTTGCTGTAAAAACTAGCTTTAATAAAGCCTCCTTTATGACCTGAAGTTTAAAGTGCCTCGTCAGTGGAAAGTGGGAGAATTAATTCATAAACGAACTTCAATTTTGGAAAGACTTTATTAGGGTTGACTGTATTCTATTAGCCTTAAAGCAGCGTGACCACTTTAACGCGTAGTGTAACTTGTGTCCTAGAGTGGGCGTCGTAGCATTAAACCAATGGTATGATTGAAGGCTGTTCTATTATTTCCGATTGGAGGAGCACGGCATTGGTATAGTCTGTTCTACTTGTTCAAATTGTGAAGAGCATAGTATGGGTATAGCCTGTTCTATTTGTTGATATTGTGAAGAGCATAGTATGGGTATAGCCTGTTCTACTTGTTCTGATTGTGAAGAGCATAGTATGGGTATAGCCTGTTCTACTTGTTCAGATTGTGAGGAGTATAGTATGGGTATAGCCTGTTCTATTTGCTCAGATTGTGAAGAGTATAGTATGGGTATAGCCTGTTCTACTTGTTCAGATTGTGAAGAGTATAGTATGGGTATAGCCTGTTCTACTTGTTCAGATTGTGAAGAGCATAGTATGGGTATAGCCTGTTCTATTTGTTCAGATTGTGAAGAGCATAGTATGGGTATAGCCAGTTCTATTTGTTCAGATTGTAAAAAGCATAGTTTGGTATAGCCTGTTCTACTTGTTCAGATTGTGAGGAGTATAGAATGGGTATAGCCTGTTCTACTTGTTCAGATTGTGAAGAGCATAGTATGGGTATAGCCTGTTCTACTTGTTCAGATTGTAAAGAGCATAGTATGGGTATAGCCTGTTCTACTTGTTCAGATTGTGAAGAGTATAGTATGGGTATAACCTGTTCTAGTTGTTGAGATTGTGAAGAGCATAGTATGGTATAGTCTGTTCTACTTGTTCAGATTGTGAAGAGCATAGTATGGGTATAGCCTGTTCTACTTGTTCAGATTGTAAAGAGCATAGTATGGGTATAGCCTGTTCTACTTGTTCAGATTGTGAAGAGTATAGTATGGGTATAGCCTGTTCTACTTGTTCAGATTGTGAAGAGCATAGTATGGGTATAGACTGTTCTACTTGTTCAGGTTGTGATGAGCATAGTATGGGTATAGCCTGTTCTACTTGTTCAGATTGTGAAGAGCATAGTATGGGTATAGCCTGTTCTACTTGTTCAGGTTGTGATGAGCATAGTATGGGTATAGCCTGTTCTACTTGTTCAGATTGTGAAGAGTATAGTATGGATATAGCCTGTTCTACTTGTTCAGATTGTGAAGAGTATAGTATGGGTATAGCCTGTTCTACTTGTTCAGATTGTGAAGAGTATAGTATGGGTATAGCCAGTTCTACTTGTTCAGATTGTGAAGAGCATAGTATGGGTATAGCCTGTTCTACTTGTTCAGATTGTGAAGAGTATAGTATGGGTATAGCCAGTTCTACTTGTTCAGATTGTGAGGAGTATAGTATGGGTATAGCCAGTTCTACTTGTTCAGATTGTGAAGAGCATAGTATGGGTATAGCCAGTTCTACTTGTTCAGATTGTGAAGAGCATAGTATGGGTATAGCCTGTTCTACTTGTTCAGATTGTGAGGAGTATAGTATGGGTATAGCCTGTTCTACTTGTTCAGATTGTGAAGAGTATAGTATGGGTATAGCCTGTTCTATTTGTTCAGATTGTGAGTAGTATAGTATGGGTATAGCCTGTTCTATTTGTTCAGATTGTGAAGAGCATAGTATGAATATAGCCTGTTCTACTTGTTCAGATTGTGAAGAGTATAGTATGGGTATAGCCTGTTCTATTTGTTCAGATTGTGAGTAGTATAGTATGGGCATAGCCTGTTCTACTTGTTCAGATTGTGAAGAGCATAGTATGGATATAGCCTGTTCTACTTGTTCAGATTGTGAAGAGTATAGTATGGGTATAGCCTGTTCTACTTGTTCAGATTGTGAAGAGTATAGTATGGGTATAGCCAGTTTTATTTGTTCAGATTGTGAAGAGCATAGTATGGGTATAGCCTGTTCTACTTGTTCAGATTGTGAAGAGCATAGTATGGGTATAGCCTGTTCTACTTGTTCAGATTGTGAAGAGCATAGTATGAATATAGCCTGTTCTACTTGTTCAGATTGTGAAGAGTATAGTATGGGTATAGCCTGTTCTATTTGTTCAGATTGTGAGTAGTATAGTATGGGCATAGCCTGTTCTACTTGTTCAGATTGTGAAGAGCATAGTATGGATATAGCCTGTTCTACTTGTTCCGATTGTGAAGAGTATAGTATGGGTATAGCCTGTTCTACTTGTTCAGATTGTGAAGAGTATAGTATGGGTATAGCCTGTTCTATTTGTTCAGATTGTGAGGAGTATAGTATGGGTATAGCCTGTTCTACTTGTTCAGATTGTGAAGAGTATAGTATGGATATAGCTTGTTCTACTTGTTCAGATTGTGAGGAGTATAGTATGGGTATAGCCTGTTCTATTTGTTCAGATTGTGAAGAGCATAGTATGGGTATAGCCAGTTCTATTTGTTCAGATTGTAAATAGCATAGTTTGGTATAACCCCTGCTACTTGTTTAGATTGTGAAGATTATAGTATGGTATAGCCTCTTCTACTTGTTCAGATTGTGAAGAGTATAGTATGGGTATAGACTGTTCTATTTGTTCAGATTGTGAAGAGCATAGCATGGGTATAGCCAGTTCTATTTGTTCAGATTGTAAATAGCATAGTTTGGTATAGCCTCTTCTACTTGTTCAGATTGTGAAGAGTATAGTATGGGTATAGCCTGCTCTACTTGTTGAGATTGTGAAGAGCATAGTATGGGTATAGCCTGTTCTACTTGTTGAGATTGTGAGGAGTATAGTATGGGTTTGGCCTATTCTACTTGTTCAGATTGTGAAGAGCATAGTATGGGTATAGCCTGTTCTACTTGTTCAGATTGTGAAGAGTATAGTATGGGTATAGCCTGTTCTACTTGTTGAGATTGTGAAGAGCATAGTATGGGTATAGCCTGTTCTACTTGTTGAGATTGTGAGGAGTATAGTATGGGTTTGGCCTGTTCTACTTGTTCAGATTGTGAAGAGCATAGCATGGGTATAGCCTGTTCTACTTGTTCAGATTGTGAAGAGTATAGTATGGGTATAGTCTGTTCTACTTGTTCAGATTGTGAAGAGCATGGTATGGGTATAGCCTGTTCTACTTGTTGAGATTGTGAGGAGTATAGTATGGGTATAGCCCGTCTGACTTGTTCAGATTGTGAAGAGCATAGCATGGGTATAGCCTGTTCTACTTGTTCAGATTGTGAAGAGTATAGTATGGGTATAGCCTGTTCTATTTGTTCAGATTGTGAAGAGCATAGTATGAATATAGCCTGTTCTACTTGTTCAGATTGTGAAGAGTATAGTATGGGTATAGCCTGTTCTATTTGTTCAGATTGTGAGTAGTATAGTATGGGCATAGCCTGTTCTACTTGTTCAGATTGTGAAGAGCATAGTATGGATATAGCCTGTTCTACTTGTTCAGATTGTGAAGAGTATAGTATGGGTATAGCCTGTTCTACTTGTTCAGATTGTGAAGAGTATAGTATGGGTATAGCCAGTTTTATTTGTTCAGATTGTGAAGAGCATAGTATGGGTATAGCCTGTTCTACTTGTTCAGATTGTGAAGAGCATAGTATGGGTATAGCCTGTTCTACTTGTTCAGATTGTGAAGAGCATAGTATGAATATAGCCTGTTCTACTTGTTCAGATTGTGAAGAGTATAGTATGGGTATAGCCTGTTCTATTTGTTCAGATTGTGAGTAGTATAGTATGGGCATAGCCTGTTCTACTTGTTCAGATTGTGAAGAGCATAGTATGGATATAGCCTGTTCTACTTGTTCAGATTGTGAAGAGTATAGTATGGGTATAGCCTGTTCTACTTGTTCAGATTGTGAAGAGTATAGTATGGGTATAGCCTGTTCTATTTGTTCAGATTGTGAGGAGTATAGTATGGGTATAGCCTGTTCTACTTGTTCAGATTGTGAAGAGTATAGTATGGATATAGCTTGTTCTACTTGTTCAGATTGTGAGGAGTATAGTATGGGTATAGCCTGTTCTATTTGTTCAGATTGTGAAGAGCATAGTATGGGTATAGCCAGTTCTATTTGTTCAGATTGTAAATAGCATAGTTTGGTATAACCCCTGCTACTTGTTTAGATTGTGAAGATTATAGTATGGTATAGCCTCTTCTACTTGTTCAGATTGTGAAGAGTATAGTATGGGTATAGACTGTTCTATTTGTTCAGATTGTGAAGAGCATAGCATGGGTATAGCCAGTTCTATTTGTTCAGATTGTAAATAGCATAGTTTGGTATAGCCTCTTCTACTTGTTCAGATTGTGAAGAGTATAGTATGGGTATAGCCTGTTCTATTTGTTCAGATTGTAAATAGCATAGTTTGGTATAACCCCTGCTACTTGTTTAGATTGTGAAGATTATAGTATGGTATAGCCTCTTCTACTTGTTCAGATTGTGAAGAGTATAGTATGGGTATAGACTGTTCTATTTGTTCAGATTGTGAAGAGCATAGCATGGGTATAGCCTGTTCTATTTGTTCAGATTGTGAAGAGCATAGTATGAATATAGCCTGTTCTACTTGTTCAGATTGTGAAGAGTATAGTATGGGTATAGCCTGTTCTATTTGTTCAGATTGTGAGTAGTATAGTATGGGCATAGCCTGTTCTACTTGTTCAGATTGTGAAGAGCATAGTATGGATATAGCCTGTTCTACTTGTTCAGATTGTGAAGAGTATAGTATGGGTATAGCCTGTTCTACTTGTTCAGATTGTGAAGAGTATAGTATGGGTATAGCCAGTTTTATTTGTTCAGATTGTGAAGAGTATAGTATGGGTATAGTCTGTTCTACTTGTTCAGATTGTGAAGAGCATGGTATGGGTATAGCCTGTTCTACTTGTTGAGATTGTGAGGAGTATAGTATGGGTATAGCCCGTCTGACTTGTTCAGATTGTGAAGAGTATAGTATGGGTATAGCCTGTTCTACTTGTTCAGATTGTGAAGAGCATAGCATGGGTATAGTCTGTTCTACTTGTTCAAATTGTGAAGAGCATGGTATGGGTATAGCCCGTCTGACTTGTTCAGATTGTGAGGAGCATGGTATGGGTATAGCCTGTTCTACTGTTTTTTCTCTTATTTATTAGAAAACGATTTAATCAAATTAAGATTCTAGAAGAAAAAACATAGCGCTTTTTTGACACAACTACTTCAAAAGTAGTTGTGAATTTTGCAGAATAATATCAATTATATATCAATGGCATTCCTTTCGACATGACGTGGAGAAAGATAGGCCATTTTCACGATGGCGTCATTTTATTACAACCACCAGAATTTATTTCGATGGACTCAGTAGCATCTCACCCAGGAAGGAATAACAATACTCCTACTTGCTTTATGCATTACCAAGGTAAGTTCCTGCATGGTGGGCTTCCTGTGGCTCATGTGCGACTTTACCTTTTCCGCCGAAATAACGAAATTGTGTTTCCTTAATTTCCATGTTATATCACCAAATACCACCAAATATACAACTAAATTGAATTAAAGATTGTATAGAGCAAAACATAAGCAGAACTAGTTTGTAGAAAAAGCGCAGGCCCCGGTTTTTCAAAAGATGGATAGCGCTATCCACTGGATAAATCACTGTCCAGTGGATAACCAATTGGTTTTGTTAGATAGCGCTATCCACATTTTGAAAAACCGGGTCCAGGATTACAAAGATGGAAGTGTATAACAGTTATTACGGGCGGTCAAGAAATCAAAGATTCCATTCTTTCCGTTCATTACTTTTGGCGATTGTTTCTTCCTATTATTAATAGTTTTAAAGTGTTCACAGAAGTCCCTTTATTTAACACACTGACTGACGTTTCGACAACCTGAACGGAAGTCATCTTTAGAGTCATGTGAATTGTAAACCGTCAGGTGATGGTATATTTGTCTGGTTGTTGGTGTCATTGTCAGCAACAATTGGCTGTTGAGACTAAAGTCAGCGATTGGTGCGTTTTGATCTGTGTATTGTTAGTGCAATTTCTTTCGTTGTATTGTTAGTCAAATGTTTTTGGTGAGTTCAGTCTGTTCTGTCACAAGTAGTTTGTAGGCGCAGGTAGCTGTTAGCATCGGCTTAGTGTTGTCTGTTCTAAGTTAGTAAACCGACTTTCTAGAGTGAGTCGTTTGTAGTAGTACGTACTGTAAATAAAACATTCGTCAGAGTGTCCCAGTCAATTCTGTGATTCGTGTGCAAATGGTGCTCAGCCATGTGATTGTTGGCATCACCATTTTCCCGTTTCGTCGCCCGTTTGTGTCCAGTCAGTCGTATGTTCAAATTTCTGCCTGCCTCACTGTTGTAAGAGGCTTGGTAGTCTGGCAGCCGCAGTATATGATCTTGTATACTGCTCCTTCTCTGACGTTAGGTTCGTCCTTGTCTTAGACATTTGTTAGAAGGTGTCGTAAAATAGTATAGTGGAATCCCGATTACTCGAACCCTCGACAACTCGAACCTCTCGCTAACTCGAACCCACCTTTTTTCCCATGGCTAAAGATTGCTTGCAAATTTACCCTCGATAACTGGAACCTTCGATATCTCGAACCAATATCTGTAATCAATTTATGAGCGAAATGGACGGATGTTTTAAGGTTGTTTGATCCGCGTAATAGTCTCCAAAGTGCCATTGATGCAGGGTATTGTCACTGGACCATATACGGTATTTGCAATGTTCAAATCTCATGATCAGTGTGTATATTGCACAAGAATATGAATCAAATATCAGTTTTTCCTCAGAAGACAGAAACTTTGATCTCAAAAGGTCGAGGCGACCTTAGAAATTACAGTTGCTTGAAGTCTCAGAATACTCATTACTCAAGTCTCATAGCTGACTAGTGTTTACTTCCAAAAATCGCCAAAATTTGATCGCTAATAACAGAAAAACAGTAAGAGGTACGATGGGGTTAATGAGTTTGTAAGCTGTTGACGGAAGCCGAGGGAAACTCTTCGGTAAAATTCCAGAACTATGCTTCTCTGAAAAGTAATCTGCATGTGAAACATGTTTATTATCCTGCCTGTCATCATGCTCTATTTCATTATTGTAAAATTCATTAATAATTCATAAGGGTACAAACAAATAGAAATGAGCCATTCCAATCACATGATTACCCTGTATATCAGATACAACTCACTGATGGTTATCTCTAATTTACATTCCAGATACAACTCACTAGTGCTTGTATCAAATTTACATGTGAATGTGAATTTCACAAGTTGTTTACTACATTCGCGTCCGTGTTGTATCGGCACTATACATTCACTCGGCTGAGCCTCGTGATTGTATAGGCCGATACAACACTCCCGCTCATGTAGTAAACATTACTTTCATTAAATTAACTGTTATTAGGCCTCTTTCAGGCCCTCGTACCATAGCTAAGTGTATTGACCACGTTAATTATAAATAAACTATCTATTGTCTATTGTCCTGTCTGTAATCCTGCTATATCGTATTATAGCTATATTCATTATATTGTTAGCCTCTTTCAGGCCCTCATAGTGGGGACCAATCCGTAAAACGTGAAAGCAACCAACGCGAACATAATTTAACCCTCATACTACCAACTTATTTTGCATACAAATCATACCAACAGGGGTCAAAACGGACCCCATAACAAAAGTAGTATAACAAACTTTACAATAGTTTACAACCTTTAGAAAATTTATGTTCAATAATAATAAAAAAGTTGTGAATGCAAATAAACCTTACTCCTTGCAATTAATAGAATATGGTTAAGTAGACAAACTTGCTTCCTAAGTGATTTTAACATCTTAATACAAATCATGACTGCTGGGGTCCGCTTGTACCCCATCACAGAATTCAGTATGATTCATAGTAACTACTTTTTAAATATGAACTGTAGTATAAGATGCATAAATGTATTTGTTTTGACGTTATTTGGGTTTTGTTTGTTTATTTTTATTTTTGTTGTCACTGTCGATGCTATTGTTTTTGTTGCTGGGGTCGATTTGGACCCCAACAGAAAAATGAGCCTCACATTTCCATATCCACGTGTAATATAAAAGTAATATTTGCATTCAAGGTGGCTCATACATAAAGACAAATTCCTTAAATCTCGAACACATTGTCTAACCATGTGAGCTATGGTAAATGTTGATTATCAGCTGGGGTCCCATTAGACCCCACTTGGTAGTATGAGGGTTAAACGCAGGAAGACAGTCTCTGACCATTTTATTTTCGCGTTCGCTATCTCCATGATCCGAGAGCCTCGGCAAATCATCCATGGATTAAATAATAAACTATGGAAGGAAGAGATAATAAAATTTCCAAAACAATTGTCAAAATTTGAATGAATTATGTATTTTTAAAATTGTTACCAACCTGGCAATGATAATAATGATAATGTCAATTTTCATGAAAAGGTCTGTATAGCAGTTAGAAACTTATCTCATCATGCATCTTTGCGGAGGGGGAAGTGGAATCTCTAAATTCGAAAAACGCACACAAACTTGAGTAAGTAGTAGGACCAAGTCTTACCGAAAGATTCGTCCAACCTGATCTAGTTAAGTTCATTTCTTGCATAATCACAGTTGCAGGTGAGTCACAGGTAGGGTTGCAGGAATCAGTAATGCTGTACTCAAAATTCTGCGCGGGATAAAAAAGACTCATTACAATTAAAATGCCAGTTTATCAACCCGCTTTATTTTTGCCTAAAATTTTCCCTTAATATCTTAAGAAGAAAACACGTGTTGCCCAAAGTGAAACAAATTAACTGTTGATAAGGCAAATGCATTAAGCATTATATCGTTCATTCATAACAGTACCTTGCCCTGGATTTACGTAAAAAATCTTCACCTCTGAAGACGGGCAAAATTAATGCAAAATGAAAAGAGAACTGAATTTCTTTTTTGCAAAATACTACATTGTATATAAACAACACGACCAAAGAAATGTACTGCTGAAGAACTCCCATTTGAGTAGTCAAAATGTATGATTAACAAAGTTGATTTTACTGCAATTCAATTCCAATCAATTCAATTCAACATTAAACTTGAAAATACGTTAAACAATTTTTTTTTTCGTTAACATATATTTTTCGTTAAAATTAAAGAATTACTATTTCTGCAATAGATGGTGAAGATTTCTTGGTTAAACCTGACAAGATATCGGGTCAAGAAGCGAACACGTTGGCTGACTACTTAACATGGACAAAAGCCGCCAAAAAGGCCCGCGAGGAAGTCAAATAATGACAAAATCAATCTGACTATCAAAATCAATGACTATGATCATACCCGTTTTTACATATTGTGGTTCAACCAGTCTTGGCTGATCGGATACACGCAAACGTTTAATTCAAAACCTTGAACGCAGAAGTTTGAAAATTATAGCTAAAATTCCATCAAAAAAGCCTAACCTTAACCGCAATATTGACTGGCTCCGTATTCCATCAGTATTTTAAAGAGGAAAACTTATTTGTTCATTTTCGCTTGCCTTCATGGCAATCTGTGTACCCCCTTTTAAAATTATTTTATTAAGATCGATCATTCTTTTAACACTAGAAACAATAAATCTTCCGTCCAGCTGCCGAAAATGAAATTAGAGTTTGGCCGCAAAAGCTTTTCTTTCCTAGGTGCTTTAATTTTTAATAAATTACCTTTGAACATTAGAAATGTAGAATATAGAATTTTATTTAAGCAACATTTGAACGAATTTTTTATATAACGTAATTATCTTATATTTTACTATTATTATTATTATTATTATTATTATTATTATTATTACAAGTGAAACCGGAAATAATATATTATAATTAATTTAACGTATTCCATAGACTAGAAAAGAACTACAACAACGTTGAAAAAAAATCTGCGCCGTTCATGTAAATCCCGTAAATAAACATATGTGTACACCACATGGCCTGCTTTTCAAAGGTGCTAATTGCATAAAGTTGTGTAATATGGCTGAGTATTTACTGACGAGTAAAAATGCCCAGCCGTATTTCACAACAGAATAAATTGTTTATTATACGACAAAAATCTTCTCCTAAAACTAAGTTTTAATAACGTGTTATATTTGCACTCGTTTTGATGCATATTTGCACTCTAGAGTATTATGTCAAATAATAATGTATCATAGATTGTATTTGCACTTGTTATGGTGCATATTTGTAACGTCAAATGCTACATGTATGTTGCATAATAACACCATTTACATTGATTTATAATACAGCAGTATTTGAAAAGATATATATTTATTTAAATTTAAATGATAATACATTAAAAAGACTTTCTGACACACACAAAAGGTAATTGATTTGACAAAATGCATGTACTGGTCATTATTATCATAATATTGTCACATTCCATATCTTCCCTATATCAACCAGTGTACATTTACTTGGAAGATAACAATTGGCTTTAGAAAAAAAGTAAAAACATTGTCATGATGCTCAAACTCTCTATTCTGATCTGGGTATGATCAAATGTACATGTTCACTAAGAATTGAACAATTCACTAAGAAGAATGTCCTATCCATCAAGTGATCTAAATCACTTTGACAGCTCTTCAAAAACTATTTTTTTGTTTATTACTTTAACTACAGTGTATTTGTTTTAATGTTTTTAAGAAAAAAGAAATCCAGTTTGCCAATGTTTCAAAGTACATGCACCTTAATACAACCTTAAATTTTTGCAATAATCACTCGGTGGCCATTTTCGCAGCACCCAAAAATGGCCACAAACAGAACCTCAAAAAGCAATGTACCCTGGTTGAGAATGACCCTTTAATGATTTAAAGGGAAGATCAGATAATAACACTACAATGCTTTCTACAAACAGACAGCATCATTATTTATTAAAAATATTTTAGTCATTGTAAAAAAATCCATTCACTGTTTCAGTCGTTGTATAAAATCCACCTTATGCTTATACTGAATATACCAAGGGATGCCTCTTCAACAGTCTGTTGAAATAGAAAACTTTTAATTGAAGCATGTTCACATTGTCTTATTGTCTTATTGTTTATGTGCATCTTTACTGCACATAAAGTTTATGTCACAATGCCATGCTACATCATGCAACTCAGCCCATGCACAGAGGAAGAAAACTAACCACATGAATGACTGGTGGCCATTGCATTAACTTTGCTAAATACAAGTAAAAGTTGGTGTCACCTTATTATTATTATTATTTTTTTTTTTTGCATTATTTTTTTTTTATTCATTTATTTATCCGGGGAGATCTGATTAGCATAAATACACACTATCGCTGGTTGAAACACTACCATGACCCTGACATGAGTTACTTATTACCAAGCTGTAGCAAAAGTATTAAAAAAAATCAATGTTAGAAATTTTTGGCCAAACCTCTCCAAGGGTCATAAATATTCAGTTTTCTTAGTTTTCTTCATTAAGAACCATCTTCCTAAGAACTTATGAATCAAGACATTTTTGCTAAATGAAATTGGCAATGCAATTACTATCGCTATGCAATGAAACAGACAATTTCTTGCAAGTTATGTTCTGAGCATGCGTTAAGTCCATATAACAGGCATAGTATAACTAAACACTGTGCTGAAGCAGTCGTCAGTATGCATGAAGAGGCCCAAAATATACATGTAAATGTTCAGTATTTACGATGAAAACATAATATAAACATGCATATAATATAAACCCACAACCAACTATTCTTATTTACATGGAAACTAGTATATTAGCAATTTTACATGTAAATCAACATACACTGTACAGCTGTACATGTACCTTAGAAAGATCACACATTTGCAATGGGTTTACAATATGTGGTGTGGACTTTTATGTCCATAATCCATGACAGTAAATGTAGAGTACGTGATGTTTCCTGGGAGAAACAATTTGACTAATATAGTGTAGTTCCAGAAAAAATCCATACCCACCCCATGGAGGGTCATTAGAAATTCCTAGGGGGGGGGGGTCTGAAAAGCCAACATTTTAGAAGCAAAGTATGAAGCTTAACTGGAATTTCCTGGGGGGACGGGGGTGCTAAACAAAAAACCTTCCATGGAGGAGTATGGATATTTTCTGGAACTGCACATAGGAAGAGAGCATCTTGAATTGATTGATAAATTTTTCAGACATAAAAAAGGTTAACTATACTGGTATAGATGTATTAAGCTGAATATTGTAATTATTACAGTAACATTAAATTATTCTTTCACTTTAAGCAAGGCACTGAGGCACTAAAAAAAGTTTGCAATTTGATTGCCTTTCTACAGGTAAACAAGTTTGTTTGAGAATACATACATGTAAGCACGTTACATTTAAGCATTTCATTTTTTCCAAGGAGTGGAGTAAGCAAGTGCCTTACTGCAGAGCACAAGGGTGAGAAAAATAGAGCATCTTTAGATTCCTAATGGTACTTGTAAAATTCATTCCTCGCGAAGCGAGGGCCAAAGGCCCGAGCGCAGCAAGGTTTATGAATTTGTCGGCCCTCGGGAGCTGAGCCGCGCAAATTCGAGCGAAAAATATATTTATATGTATATATATATATACTTGATGGTGTCCGGCAGTTGCCTGGCAACAAAAATCGCGACCGCTGACAATGGCACGCTCTCATGTTTATTCATGGCGGCCGGGCTGACGGGTTTATCCTTACTCATCGTCGGTGAAACACGACCAATTTCTGATGCAAATGAGAAACAACAACAACGTTGGGTTCAAAAAGTGGCTTGAAATCCTTGCCCGAGACAATTAACCACCGAAACTCCACTGGAGCGAGAATGGCGACTTGAAATTCACCGCAATCGAGCAACGAAGAAACAACGTGAGCATCGATTACAAAGACTTCGAACAGCCTAGGCACACCGTTTGAGTAGGTTCAAAACGCCTTGAACGCCTTCTGAATGAAACCGATCAGGAGGCGACACCGACTGAAAGTGTTGGACAAAATGATTTTGTTTATAGACACAACGAGAGGCGGCAAGAATTGCACGATCAGCTAAATACTCGTGACTATATCTTTCATACGGTAGGGAAATGCAAACACAGATTATAGGAAAGGCTCAGAGAAGAAGAACGATTAAGAAATCTAGCTCAAATCACCACACTTTAATTCGCTCTTCAATTCAAACAACCTACATTTACAGGCAAGTAAGCTTAAGCTTATATACAACCCTCTATAAATTATTCTTTAATCTTCCTTTTGCAAAAAAGAAGATTTTAAGTACCTAAACAACTGTCAGGTAGATGATCAGAGGACCTGTTTTTCAATATAATATATTAGTACTCAAACACTGGAAACTATTCTCTAAGTTCATACTGTAAATTGATGTTTACTCAAATTCTCACTAAGGTCACTAAGAAACTTTGATATAAGCTTAAATTACATAACATTGTATGCATATGACAATGCTACATTTAATTACTATTATCTATGGTATGTTAGGAGCAGGAGGGAGGGGGCGTCTCTAGGCAAAACATTGGTCGAGTCATCACTGCCAGTGTGACGTCACGTCATAGATCAGTGATTTTCAAAATGGCGGGCAAATTTGTTCGTTATCTTCCAAAAATTGTGGAATTTCTTACAGTTTGGATGATTCATTTACTTTATTCGATGATCGTCAGGATTCGAAAAATATACGAGACTTGTTTGCGATAGTTTCCAGTGCGATCTAGTATTCAAAAGCGTCATATTTGGAACGGAAACTCATTACCAAGTAATAAATACGTCGGCGGAGTTCGTTCTCCTGTTAACATTTTTGGGGAGCTCGTGCAGTGATGCGGAGATATTCTGATCCCAGAATAGGAGGTTTGGCATATGTTATATTAAGCTTGCTGTGTGCCGAGTCTCAAACCTTCAGTTCTTGTGGTTCGTCTCATCAATCCCTTCAAAGTCAATGGAGCTACATGTGGAAAAAACACCGCTACGTTGCTTGTTTAATATGACCGTCGCAGTTTGGCACCAGAGATCATCAGCGGTAAGTGTTTTTTTTTTTTTACTTACATGTAAGTAATAGTAGACAATTTATATAGATTTGTTCCTAAATTGCCGTCAGTGAAGACTCCTTGGGTCGAAAATCAACAAAACTGCTATACAACAACAACAACAACAATTTATTGAGGTATTTCCATATCTATACATGGCATTACCTAAGCTACATATATTAATTCTAATTAAATTTACTTATGAAATAATATTTTGTATCTATAATTCATGATATTGAAAATAAAAGCAGCAACTGATCTACAAATAAAGGGATCAATGCTGTTAAAAAGGAACAAAATTTTTGAGTTGATATCGAAGTTTTTGAAAAAGCTGTATTTTTCAATGACTTCGTCAAAAAATTTTGAGCGAAACTTATTATACAATGCGCAAGAGAATATAACATGAGATTCATTTTCAACTTCATTAGATTGGCACAGAGAACAAATCCTTAAATTTTCGGGAGTTTTGGGAACAGTGTGTCACCCTGTTTCAATGCGAAGTCGATGATTCCCCAAGCGAAATTTATTAATAGCAGTTCTGTGTAGAGGATTTTTTATAGCATCTAAGGATTCAGCTTTTTTGGTGTCTGTTTTAAAAGCGTTGTACAAAGTAAATGACAGTACATCGTGTCCTGCAGTGTCGTTAAATTTGGTTAGCTGCATGTCTCCTTTATAAAACAAAACCTGATCTAAAGCTTAAAAACTTTTGGTTGTTGTTTTAATGTTCCAGACCGTGGAAAGCATGAATTTGCATATATAATTGTACATAGACCAGCAAATAGAGTGGTTATAAATAAATAAATAAATAAATAAATAATAGATGATGGCACATAGCACTAGTCTTGTAAACATAATGCAGTCATGTGAATCAAAAAAGTCACTCCGAATACTATACAATACATTACCCCATACAGTACAATTCATTTGAAAGTTATTACTATTTTAATCAAACCCAGTTTGTGCAACAGTTAATCCCAAATGTTCTGGAAGAATTGTTTGTTTGGACTGTAAATTGGAAAAGTCAAAATCAAGGTTTTTATATGAGCCATTAGTAGTAGGGTAAAAACGCACTTGGGCCACTTCCAATTAACCCCAAATTTTCACACAAATAACCAAAACCCACTTCCCCTTAATTTTAACGAATTAGGAAGTTGCTAGAACTGAACAGAAAAGATAAAGTTGTGTTGAATTACACTTAAGATGAAATTGATTAGAATTGCTGATTTTTAGCGAATGATTGGGAAAAGATAAATGTGCCAAATTGTGTGAAAATTTGGGGTTAATTGGAAGTGGCCCAAGTGCGTTTTTACCCTACTACTTCCGCTAAAATTTAACACAAGAATTTGTCAATTTCCTAAATTCCAAGGTCAAATCTCTGGGGAATCCCTCTTCATGAGCAGAAATTATTCCAGTCTCCAATGCCCCAAAGCCAACGTGTTAATTCCATTTTCCTGAATCACAACTTTGTCATCATTGGCAGATAACGCAATCTTGCTCACGTTTTCCGTGAATAAATGGTGGTCTCTGCTGCGAAATACACTTTGTTTTCTGATCTGCGTTTGTTTTGTCCTCAAACATTTCACAAAGTTTGCATGTCTCAAACTCTTTTTGATCATGCATTTTTTCACTCCTTTTGCTTTTTGTTTTCCAATGGTTTCTGCGTTCTCCTCAATTAAAAAAGAATATAGTTTCGGTTTCAGGGCAACAAATTCTTTCAGAATTGCACCTCCACATTCATCTTTCATCAGTCCAATCTTTTTTTTGTTTTCTTTCACAATCGGCAGTCCATTCATCACTGCAGGATGATCTGCTGGAAAGTCATTTGTGTCAAACCACTCAAGAACATCATCTGCAATATCCGCAAAGAAATCTTCTGTTTCAATCTCCAGCACCAAAGAATCTGTGTCAGTATACAAGACAGAACATTTTTCCCACTTTTTCTTCACATACCCATAATGGAAGCGAAACATCAAAGTTTTGGACAGATCCAAGATTGACATCCCAGCGAAGATGGGTTTATTCATGACCACTCGCGTTTTCCTCATCTTGATCGCAATTAAAAATTCATCGAAAATCTTTACGTCTGTGAAGTTGGGCTTGTTAATCAGTTTTTCTGCCCTTTCAACATCTTTTACCAGTTCAATAGAAACTCGTTTTCTCAAGTTTTCCATGGTTTTCCCAAATACGGAGTTGTTCATCAGCTTAAAGAAATCTTTTTCAAATGCATTTTGTCCTTTAGCTCTCAGGGCTGTGTTTTTATCAATGTAACATTTCATAAAAGGTCTTTCTTTGAATCTGATACCTCTTTTCACTTTTTTCAGTTTCATTCCCAGGGAAAGATAAAGTTTTAAATTTTCTCCATGCAAAACCATGTTTTCTTTATCCCTCAGATTTTGTGTTAACTTAGACACTTTTCCCAACATCAAAATTTCTGGAGCCAGGGGAAAATCATTCTGGCCGTCATGCAGTTCTTTGGGATAAATGAGATCAACTTCAAGAATGCATCCAATTCCTTCTTCATTCACAAAGTTTTCCCAGTTTGATAATTCATCTTCTTTCATCCATTGAAATTCTCCAACTGGAAGAGGCTGCGACATTGCCCACCCATAAAGGTTGTTTGCATCCAAATAAACCAGAAAACTGGAAGCTTGATCGGGATTGAAATCTTTCAAATATTTATTGTTTGCTTTTGCAAATCTTTTGAATACATTTGCATTTCCTCCTCTGATTCCTTTTTCAATCATCAACAACATATCCACATCTCCCAGAAGTTCTAATTTCACTTCCGTCATTTTCAACATTGCATCCCACGCCATTCCGGGGGCTGTGAAGAAGTGAGCAGGATCTAATCCATAGTTTTCTTCACAAAGTTTTCTGAAACTTTCTATGACATCGGCAAGCAGCAACACATCAGTTTTCAAATAAAGATCGTGGAATTCTCCCATGTTTTTTACCGCAAATTCTTCCCAGACTTTCTGGGCGTGTTGAAAATCTGCATCTTTCACTTTCTCCTGATTTAATCGGGAGAAAAAAGCGGTTTTCTTTGGCAGTTTTTTCTCAAACTTATCAAATCCATCCATGAATTCATAGGGATAAACTCCTTTTCGGCATACCAACTCGCTGCGTTCTCCAAAAAATCTGGTGGTTTCTTTCAGTTCTTCTTTAGGAAGATTCTTCACCAGCGATGCCAATCCCGACAGCGTAAATTTAAAGGAATCCAGAAATCGAATTTCATGTTTTACAACGATTTCTTTCCATTCTCCTCTCACCCATTTCCATTCTTTTTTCAACTCAAACTTCAGGGAGAAAGAAATATATTTCTCTTCGTTGTTGGGGATGCATGCCACGCTCAGCACTTCATCCACTGTTCCCAAACTCCGCACAAAAAGATGTGCGTCATAATTTTGGAGATTATGAAAAAACACAGGAGTGAATTTTGGTCGCTGAAACTTTCTGTTGCAAGATTTGTGCGCTGCTCCTCTGAATTTTCCAGTGAAATGGCAGTGATCTCTGACTTTCAACAGTTCATCTTCTCCGAATTCTCCTCGGCACAACCAACACACTGTGGCTTCTCGAAATGATTTCCATTCTTGATTAGTCAGGGGAAACATTTTCTTTTTCTTCAAACTCAGATGAGCTTGTTTTACATAAAAAATCAATTCTTGAATGAAATCTTTGGGAAGTTCTTCAGTTTCATCTTTTGCTCTTTTTAACACGGGTTCCATTTGTAAAAATGGAGAAACGAGATGAAACGCAAATCCACAGGGAATATGCTCGTGAGTTTTCTGAGTATTTTTTCCCAAATCACCACTTGTAGGTTTCAGAATGGATTCAAAATCTGCATAACCTACAACTGGCACATGCAACATTTTTTGAAAATTTTGGAAAGAGCATGTGCCTCCTGGAACTTCAATCTTTGTCGCCTCAAATTCTCCGCAAATAACTTTATGTTTCTTCAAACTTTCCACGCTGGGGAATGAATTGAGGCATCTTTTACAGAAAAATCTTTCATGCCCACTGCGTGAAACTTGAGAGGTTGCAAGATGAGAGAAATTCTTCACCAAACAAAAGTGAGTTTTGAATTCATTTTTTAGCAGAATCAAATCTACATGATGTTCTTTTTCTTCCTCGGATATCCTCAGGGGAAAAACAGATCCATTCCAGCCAAAAACATTCACTGAAATTTCAGCATTTCTTTTCTCAAAATGTTTGATTGCTGTCACTTCCATGGGGAAAATCAAACCATCCCAATTAAATTCTTCTGCTTGTTGCCGTAAAGCTGGTGTGATTCTTTCTGGATGGGACGCAACCATATTACATGCTCTGGTAATGCACCATTTAAAACACATCTCATCTTCATTTTTCATGTTAATCACAGCTTTCTTGTTCCCCAAATCTGGAGGCAAAGCAATCCAGGAAGATCCTCGCAGTGGCTTCCAGCGCACAAAATGAATTTCTAAATGAATTACTCTTTCAAACACCCAATTACTTCCCCTGCGATTAAAATTTTCTAAGTTTTCAATCATTTCTCTTTCCATTTCATCAACAATTTCAATGTTGTTCCCCAAATTCTTTTTCTGCTGGGAATGGAAAAATGGTGTATCAATTATTTCCTTGCCAGAAGCCCAACTGGTTTGAGACATCTCTACAATCAAAATGCATTTCACTTTTGTTTGTGGATTTGCTTGCAACAGTTTGATAATTTGCCATCTTGCTTTCCGGAGAAAATCTTGTGGAGAAATGGAATCATCTCCTTGAATGATAAATTGTTTCGCGAATCCTCTCAGAGCTGATTTTCCTTCTTCCACGATCAACCTTTGTTCCCACAATTCTTTGGTTTGTTTTTTTAATCTTTCGACTGCAGGATTTAATCTTCTCCTAATTTCCACATCATCTAAATTTTCCAGCCAATTTAACCAGTCTGAAATATTTTCTGTTTGTTTTTTTATTACTTTGGGAATGGTTTTTATAGGTCTTCTTCTCACAATCACTTTTCTTCTTTCCGGAATCAAAATAGGCACCTGTATTTTTTTATTTTTCCAATTCAGGGGGTTGTTCTGAGTTGTTTTTCCACCTCCAGTCCATAGATTTTCAACTAAAAACTCCATCAATTCATCTTTCTTCAGTCGAGACCATCCTCGCAATCCGGATGATCGTGCAAATGATTTCCATGCAGCCAAAGTTGACATTTTAAATAGGGGAAAAAGATTTTTCCTCTATTTAAAATGAAGTTTTCAATCCAAGAGGAAGGAAAAGAAAAGCAAACTTTTTTCACATTCAAAGAAGCCAGTGAACAAACTGGACTTCCATCAAAAACGATTGTGAGAGTTCTGAAATCAAACAACACAAAGTATTTCAGAAGAGCTGATAAAAAAACTTTTTGGATTCAGGCGGAAGAAGAATCACCATTTATCCAGATCGATGGAGAAGATTTTTTCTGCGCAGAAGAAATTCAGGAACTATTTGGCTTATCCAGAACAGTTTTTTTCAATCAACTCTGCAAGAAAAGAACGCATTTTCTGGATTCAAATGAAAAATCTCATGAAATCACTTGGAAATCTCCCAGACTGGAAGAATTTATTAATCTCATGAGAGTGAAAGCTGCGGATGAAAAAATCCTTTATGCTCGCGCAAGAAAAAAAGCTTCTAAATTTTCCTCCACCAAACAGGCTGATATGGACAAATGCGTTGAAGATTTTCAAGCAACATTTTGAATTTTTTCTTCATTGGAGAAAAAAATGTCAAGTGAAAATAAATCCACTCCTCAGAAAGAGGCAGAAAAAATCAAAGAAGAAATCTCATGGATGAAAGGAGTTGAAAATGAAATAAACTTTCAGAAAGCTGTAGACATGGCTACTGGTTTTCTTCCAGTCAAAACTGAAAAAGACAGGCAGTTTATGGAGAAATGGATTTGGAAATAAAATGATTTTTTACCTCCGCCAAGAAAATGAATCCTGAAAAAGTCTCTGTTTCCAAGATAATTCTTGAAGAGCCACAAAAACGAACCTCTGGAAAGATTTCATATTGTCTGCTCCCCTGTTCTCTCGATGGCAAAAAACTTCAACTGAAACTTAAAACTAAGTTTAAAATCTTTGCTCATGAAGGAGATTCTTTTTCACTGGGGATTAATCTCCCTGAAGAAAATATTTCTTTTTTTCGCGATCTGGAATCTCATCTTCGTTCAGCTGCAATGAAGAAACAGCCGGAAGTAAAGAAACTTTCTCCATCTTTTGCTAAGTTTCATGCAGAAGATTTTTCTCTTTTGAAAACAGATAAATCTGAGCAGGAAAAGATCTTTGCAAAGATTTATTCTTCTAAAATCCCCAAAACAGATTTCTCCTGTCGTTTTTGGGAGCTGACCAACGGGAAGACGAAGAAAAAACCTATCTGGAAACAAAAAGAACTCATTGGCATGCCACTTTTTGGGCAAGTTGTCTTTTCTGTCAAACATCTTTTCTGTGGAAATGTTAAATCTATCACAGCGATTGTGGATGAAGTTCTTGTGGAGGAGATGGTTCAAACAGCCTCAGCGTTTGATGAATATGAGGATAAAAATGAGGATGATGAGAATGAAAAAGATATTCCTTCTTTAAAATGAACTTCATGGACCGATTTACTGGCAGCGAATTTGACTGTCTGCGAGCATTTGATCTCAACTGGACAGTGAATAATTTTCAAGGAAACAAAGAAGAAAAAGATCTACTTGCTGAAAAATATCTCAAAGCAAAGGAAATCGAGATGAAAATTCGTGATTTTCTCATCTTACTCACTCAAAGATCTCCAGTAGAATCTTATGTGAAGGAGATAAAAAGAGCATGTGAGAATCTTATCACAATCAAAAAATACAGGGAGGTATGTGAGGATATGATGCACTTGCAAACTTATTTAGATTGATTATATCCAGGATATAATCAAGTTGTTCTGCTGAAAATCTGGAGAGAAAAACAAAGTTGTTCTGCTAAAAATTTTAGCAGAATATCAATTATGTTTCTGCTAAAATTTTAGCAGAATGTTTATTTTGTTTCATGAGGAAGTTCCGTTTGGGTAAAGAAATGAAAATAAAAAAGTTTTTCAAAATCAAAAACAAAAAAAATATATCTCCAGAGAAAAAATGAAAATAAAAATCAAGATATTCTGCCAAATTTTCAGCAGAAAATAATGTTTCTGTTAAAATCTGGGAGATTTCTCCCAGATTTCTGGAAACAAAATCATTTCCAGAAAACAGATTTAGTTTACAATTTAGTTTACATTCTAGATTTCTGGAAACAAAATCATTTCCAGAAAACAGATTTAGTTTACAAAATTCGAGAAATCTCCTCAGAAATCTTCTCAGAAAATCTTCTTCCAGAAAAAAAAATCTGGAGAGAAATCTCCTTAGAAATCTCCTCAGAAAATCTTTTCAGAAATCTCCTCAGAAATCTTCTCAGAAAATCTTCTTCCAGAAAAAAAAATCTGGAGAGAAATCTCCTCAGAAAATCTTCTCCAGAAAACTTTGAGAACATTTTTGTGGTTTTCTTTCATTTTTTTGACACCTAAGAAAATGTGGGTTTTGATAGATGCGTTGACAAAACAACGTCTCAGTAACAGATTTGCTTCGCAGGCGGCTCTGGCTAGATTTATGAAGATCGCTCCAAGGGCTCTCAACAAAGCAATAAATGAAGGGAGAAATGTTTTCACTTTCCAAGATAAAAAAGTTCTGGTCGCAAATCAAAATGAAGATCGATTTTCTGTTCATAATTCTCTTGCTGAACCGCCCCTGAAAACTTTTGAAACAATGGCTGAGATGGCTCAGTGGATTGGCGTGTCTCGTCAGGCAATCTATGCTGCGTATAAACGTTATGATGATAAACGTTTTGTCAGAAAAGATGGAAAGAAATTATTTGTGTCCAGAACCTTTGATAAAGGACAGTTGACAGAACCATGGACAGAAGATGAAGCGCCAACTCCAAAGAAGAAACAGTCTATCCCCATCCGTATTTCATCATCTTCAATAACATTGTCTTTCCCCAGTGTTTCAGCAGCTACAAAGGAACTAGGAATTGACTCAGGAACCATCCGTAATGCACTGAGAAGTGGGAGAAATACTTTTACTAGAAGAAGCGACGGAGAGAAATTTCAGGTAAAACTTGAGGAGCCAAAGCTGGCATCTCTTCCTCCCAAACCTGCTCTCCAACCACTTGATGGAAGTTTTGTTTTTTCTGATTCTATTTGGGATCAAGTAAAAGAAAACTTCAAAGGATTCTCTTCAGCTGAGGATTTTGAAGAAGTGTCAGCAGGAAAACATGATCAAAATGTGATCACTAATATGCACTCCGGTGTTTGGTTTCGCGCAAAAGATTATTGGGATCTTCAAAAATGGTTCGACAAACACGGCTATGAATCTTATCCTGATCCAGAAGAATATCGAGAGAATCTCTTAAGAGGACAGTGGACTTTTCATCCGCAAAAATCATGCACTTCAGCGCCTGAATTATGGACACGAACTCTTTTCATCAAAAACTGATTTAGTTTACAAAAAAACTTTTTTTGTAAACTTTTTTCCCCTATTAAAATGTGGAATCTGATTGATATGAAAACTGGAGAAACAGTTGCATCAGAGAAATCGATTTCTGCTCTCTCTTCTCATATGAAACTAACCAGACAATATCTATCTCGAGTTTTGAAAGAAGGAAAGACAAAATTTACTTTAAAGGATGGGCGACAACTAGAAGTGCTGAAAGATGATCTTTCTCCTGAATCAAAACCAGAGCCAGAGCCAGAGCCAAAAACTGGGATGAGTATTATGACTTTTACATATTCTCCAGGGGAGTTAACGAATATACAGTATTTTCCAGGAAAGATGGATCCTTGGTCTCAAGAAAAATGGGATGTTGTCATTGAGAAGCTAAAAGAGTTTCTGAAAAGATCAGGATCTCCATTTCTTTTCACAGAAACAGAAGTAGAAACGGAAACAGTTGATATTCAGGAGGAGATAGAAATTGAATCTATTCCAGAGATAGAAATTAAATCTATTGATATTCCAGAGATAGAAACTGAATCTGTTGATATTCAGGAGGAGATAAAAACTGAATCTGTTGACAACCCAAAAGATGAATCATCTGACAACAAAAAAGATGAGCCAAGTTACAATTCAGATGCACATATTGCTAGGATGAAAGAAAGGAAACGTTTAGAGACACGCTCTCGTATTGATGTTTGGTTAAACATTTTAAGCATCTTCTCCAGATTTACTCCATGTGAAGATGACAGTGAAAAACTGGCTGGAGAAAATGATAAGCAAGTAATATTTAATCTAGATACAGGCGAATATGGAGTTGTGTGAGATTCTAGTGATTTTACTCAATTTTTTTCACAAACGCTGTTATCATTTTTTCCCCAGTGAAGAAGATTTTAATCGTTATCTCCCCGAAGGACAATGGACGTTTTCTGTCAACCAATATCCTTGGCCAAGCGAAGAAAGCTGGAAGCGAATTCTTTTCATCAAGAACTGAGTTTTTCATTTCCTCCAGAAATGAAAAATCACACAAATCGTTTATCATATTTTCTCTCAAACTTTTCTAAATCTAATCCCAGATCAATCACAATCCCATCAATCGCTTCCATTGCTGAAAGAAATTCATTTCGATTAAATATGGCACTCCTTAAAGCAAAACGCAGATCAGTTAAAGTTTTCTCGTAAGTTGTAAACGCGAACTTTGTCATTTCAATTTTGTTTCCATATTTCTTCATTTCATTCCCTGTTTTAACGATCAGTCCTGCACCTGAAATCACTCCGAAAACCACAGGATTCAAAGTAACTCCTCCAGCAATCGCTCCAATCGCAACAAGAGCGGAAGATGTTAAATTCACAAACAAATTCATCTTTTTGAAATGTTTATGAGCTCTTTTCAAACACCAAAATCTTTTATGATAAAATCGATAGAATTGTTTGATCTCTTCCAGTTTTTCTTCTGTTATGTCAGGGGAGATGTGATTGAAACTAAAAATGCTTTGTCGCTCATTGCTTCGCTTCATTTTCTCTGGAGAAATCAGATTTCTATCCAGATTGTCGCTTTTGCTTTCATAATTGTATCTGCTTTAAAGAGTGCAAGAAAGAAAGATTCATTCTCTGAGATCTGAGAGCTGAAAATAAATTCATGCATTCCAGGAGGAGAGCCATTTGAAGGAGTGGCATATTTCCTGGAAATAGTTGTTTCCTGCAAGGCAAGAGCCATTTGAAGATTTGCTGCTACAACAGGTTTTCCTTTTGAGTCAGTTACGAAGAGAACGACTCGTTTGATCTTGAAATTCATTCCCCAGTGCTCCCAGAAAGTTTCATCTTTGTGATTTGAGAAGATTAGGCACTCGCTGTTTGTTCCTTTCTCCCATCTTGCAAGAATAAACTGTTTTGAGGGAAAATTCAACAGCTTTTGTCCATTCAGATCTAAGTCTCTTTGCATAACCATCTTTCCTGAGTTAAAAACGAAGGGAGAATCATAAACAGAACTTGGCACATCTGCGTGAAATCCAGAAATTCCATAAACGATTAGATGAGAAACTCCGATTGATGGAGAATCTGTTGTTCCCTGCCATTTAAGATCGAAATAAACAAACTCAGGAGGAGAAATCTGCCATTTATGCATGTGGATGATTGATCGAGAGTAGCCAGAAAACATCTTAGTTGTCGTTTGATTTATGTTCAAGCTCGTTGAAACAGCATCAAAAATTACACCACTCAAAAGAGCAGGAAAAAACTCAACGACAAGTGTGTATTCTCCTTGAGGCAACTTCAACATATTTAAGCCCATTCTTCCAGAATAAAGATTTGAAGAATCTTTTCCAATATTCAGCTGAAAAGCTTTTTTGTTAAAATGATGCGGAGAAAACGGAAAATCTACAACGCCAACAACTTGCAAATCATGCCCGTTGAAAGATTCTCCCGTATCACTCATGAGAAAATGAAATGCATCTTGCAAATTTCCAGCAGGAGAAATAGCTGTTTCGTTTACAAATTTCTTTGTAGCAGCGTCAGTGTCATCTGTTGGTGTTCCCAGATTTGTGATTTTCTGGCTTCCCATATTCAGCTCTCCAGTCATTGTTCCTCCAGTTTTTTGGAGAGATGTTTGGATAGCAGCTTGCAGTTCTGTGTCAAATAAATGGACGCTTTGATCCACGTAAGTTTTCGAAGTTGCATCTGTGCCAAAAATTGGTGTTCCCAGATTTATGATTTTCTGACTCCCCATATTCAGCTCTCCAGTCATTGTTCCTCCGGAAAGAGAAAGAGTATCAGCCACAAGTTTATCTACATATTTTTTGTTGGCTGCTTGATCGATGTTGACAGGATCTTTTACGTTATAAATCAACTGGTTTCCCATATCCAAGCTTGTTTCCATTGGAAACGTTTCTTTCCGACTGAGAAAGATATTCTTTGCGTCATTGAAAGAGATCAAATTGTTATAGTTTGCGGAAAGATCCTCATAAGTCTGCTGTTTTGATTTTGTCACATTATAGAGATGTTTTAAATCAATGTTTTTCGTCACTTCATGCGTTGGTGTTGGCGCGTTTGGATGAAAATTTTTCAAAGTTCTCATGTTAACAGCAGAAAGATCTTGATTCTGGTCTGTTTTCAGATTTGTGATCAGCTTTTGGTCCATATCTATCTCTCCAGGAAGAATCAGTTTATTTCCTCTGAGATCCAGATCTCCAGTCATGTGAGAAGTTCCATCTACTTGCAAAGAATCTGCTCTCAGTTGAATCAGTTTGGTTTCTACACTACTTTTCAACGAGTTAACTTGATGTTTTGTAACTGCATCTGCATTTTCTGTTCCTTCAGCGACATTAACTAGTTTTCTGTTTGACATATCATAATCTCTTGTGGATGTCAGCTTAAAACCAACTCCTGGCAATCCATCTCTTCCATCTCGACCCCCTCGGGAAGTGCTTGTTGTTTCAGAAAGCAATCCATTTGAGTAGCTCATTTTAAAGTCTTTCATCAAAGTTTTTAGCCATGAATTTCCTCGGCTTATCCACATAGAGGAAAGAAAACGGATCATGTGTTGCTTTCAGATAATCTTCTTTTTTGATGTTATTCTCCCTGCAGATCGCAGTAATTTCTTTGTTGCTGGGAAATTCAAAAATGCAAAGATGAGAACAATTCAGGCGGATATCTTTTGGCGTTTGGAAATAACTTTGTGACAGATAAATCACAGAACAATTCTTGTGTCTGCCCTGGATGAAATAGTCAATCAATGGCTTTTGGTTTTTCTCGCAAACAAAATCGTCAAAAACAACCAGTTTTTGATTCTCTCCAGATAATTCAGAAACTGGGATGATTTCATCTGAGGATGCTTCAATGATGTCATACCCAGCTTCTTTGCTGATTGGGCGAAATGTTTTCATCAGATGCTGATATTTAGCTTGATCCAGATTTTTCGCATAGAGGAAGATCTTATCGTAGAAAAGTAATCTCAAAATCATATCCAGGAGAACGTTTGTTTTCCCTGATCCTGAAGGACCACAGATCAACATTCTGAAAGTTCGATCCGGCATAAAAGGCTGCAGCTGTCGAAAGTTTGTTATTGGATCATGGCAATCATAATTAACAATCTTCATTTTATTTCCCAGAAGACAAATTTAGATGAACATCTTGTTCTACATCTTGTTTGTAGACTTAAAATGAGTTTATTAAAATGGAATCAAATGGCTAAAAGTAAATCTGCTTTGGGTAAAAAAATCAACTTTGTTCACGATACTATTACCCAGAAAAAGTTAGGCGAAGAAACAAGCCAAACTGGACTGGCAAAAATGTTCAAACCCATAACAGCAAAACTAGATGAGGTTGTTGCGTCGAATTTGAGGCAGCCAGCTTTGCCAGTTCGGAGGAGAAAACCAAAAGTCGATCCAGGCATAGATTATTATCCAGAAGTCGATCCATTTGAAGAGATGGATGTTGGAGGTTTGTTTGACGATGAGATTGTTTCGCCGCAAGCAGCTAAACAAATCCCAGTAAATCCTCCAACATATGAAGAAATAATGGCAGAAGATCCCGATCCCTCACTTCAAGAAGAAGAAGAAGATGATCCTCCTAAATATGAAAAAGTCCTTGAGGAAGAAGCAAATGAGATTTTGACAAATTTGAATCTTGCTAATTATGATACAGTGGAAGAAGTTCTCAATCAGAGGAACTTCTCAGCGCAGCGGTTAAACAAATATCTCAATGACATTCTTAAGATTGCGAATCATCGGAAAAATCAACTGAAAGGGTATAAAGCGTCTTGGACTAAAAAGTTTAACAGGGGAGAAATAACTGCAGAGCAGAAGCAAATACAGCATCAAGAAATAGATCGTTCATTCCAAACAATAAATGACTTCATCAAATATTACACAAAGAAAACAAGAACATTTTCAGGCTCTGGAATGAAAAGAAGAAAAAAAGGTGGAGCTATCCGCTTGTTCTCCAATCCCAAAGATCTTCTCCAGAAACTGGAGGTTATCATTGGCTCCATTCTTGCTGGAAACACAAATCTGGCAATCAGAAACACTGGAGTGAGCATTCTCGATCTTCTCCTGAAAGAGTCAGTTATCAACAAATCCCAGCACGAGAAAATCTATAAAAACTATTTCAAAACATAAAATGGAAAGAGAAATCGTCCTGTCATCTTACGCTGTTAAGAACAGACTAAACAAACCTGCAGATTTTACAACAAAATTTAATCGTCAAATTATTCTTGATCCGAATGAACATTATGTTGTTGGACTGAAACGAATCATAAATATGAGTTTTACGTGGTATAACATCAATCCTCAATATGAAAATCAACTGATCCGGTTTTCTTCCGATGGCGGGAAAACATTTTCCGATATTGCGTTTCCTGCTGGAGTTTGGGGGTATACTGGAATGAATGATTTCATTCAGGAAGCAACAGTGATAAAATCCGATGGAAAAAAAGATGTTTTTCCAATCAATCTAGCTTTCAGCAATGAAACTTTCAGAGTAACAATAACATTAGCTGAAAATTATCAACTGGATTTCACTCAATCAAATTTCCATGATCTTGTGGGTTTTGATAAAAAGATTCTGAAAGAGAAAGTTAATGTTGGTCCCAGAGTTCCAAATCTTAGTCAAGATACTGATATGCTGAACATTCATTGCGATATGACAAATGACTCACTTGTAGATGGAGAAGAGACTGATATCATCTATTCCTTTTCCACATCTGTTCTGCAGGCATCCTGGAGTTTTGAGCGCGAATCCATAAAAATAGCTTTTTGCCCTGTGAATAAAAACACGATCAGCTCCATTCGGATGTATATCACAGACGGGAAAAGAAGAATTGTTAACTTAAATGGAGCAGACACAGCTTTCTCGCTGATATTAAAAAAAAAGACTATAAAATGAAAGCATATGAATTTTCTCGTTATTACCATCCCAAACTAGGGAAGTTTGTTTATAAGCACAAAGGAACAGGAATCATTTTTGATTCCATCTTCAAACCACTGAAAAAGATGGCAGGACCAGCCATGAAAGGAATTCTGAAAAAAGTTGCAAAACCATTTGCTAAAAAAGCTTTGGATGCAGGAATTTCTCACGCTGGAGAAAAACTAGGTAAAGCAGCAGTTGAAAAATCAGGTGATTTGATCATGAAAAAACTAGGAAACATGAAAATTGGAAAACCATCTGCGAAACGAGGACGAAAACCACAATCACTCCCTGCTTCGCTCCCTGTGAAACAACCACAGAGAGAAAGTGCAAATGATATATTGAATAGACTAATCAGTGGTCAAGGAATTTAAAATAATCTATCAAAATGGCTTTTCGATCGAATGAATATCTCCAAAGAAATGAATTAGTAAGATTCCAGTTGGATGATGTTATCAGAGCCCCAGCAAATGGGCAACATCAAACGAAAAATGGTTATAAATTCACCATCAATGACAGATCAGCGTTTTATGATTGGCATAACGCTTATTTTGAAGTGCAATTTCAACTCCAGAAATTAGCAGATGGTGCTGGATATGCTGCTGCTGATAGGATAACAGTGCTGAATGGCTCACATTCCCTGATAAAACACATGGTCATCAGATCTGCAGGAAAGATTGTTTACGAACCTGACAATCTGCATAAAGTTACTTTTGTTAAAAATCTATTGGAATACTCAGATGACTTCAGCAGATCAGTCGCAAAAAACAGTTTCTGGTATCTGGATGTAAATGCGACAACTGCTGCGAATAACACAGGATTTGAAGCGAGAAGAATACAAACTCAGGCAGTTCGAGACAATGGAACTGGAGGTGCTAAAGATGTTAATTGCATTATCCCCCTGAATCGTTTCTCCTTTTTCGAAGAACTGGAAGACAGGATGTTGGTCCCAATGCAGCTGCAATTCGAAATTAATTTACAACAGGATTCTGAATTAATTCATATGGCAAATGGCACAGATCCTGGAAGAGTTGTGGTGAATCGATTTTTGCTTTGGGTGCCGAGATTGACACCAAAAGATTCTCTTTATGACAAATTTATCAGTTCATTCCTGAAAGAATCACAATGGAAATATCTGAGGGAGATATATGATCAATCACCTCCTGCACAATCATCAGGATTCTTCCAGATTTCAGCGAGCATTGATAATGTAAAACATATTTTTGTCTGGCTGAAAAGAGCAGCTCCACCCAATGATGATCCTGCAGAAGATAATCCATATCTCTTTGACACTTTTAAGCTGAATGCAGCAAATGCAAACTCATCCCTGTCAACTTGCAGATTAGAGTATGGAAATGGAGTATTTTATCCTGAAACTGACTATGACACAGAATCAAAAGTAAGAATCTTCAATGATGTCATGGCTTATGCAATGAGGAAAAATGACTTCAACACTGGTACTCAGTTAAATTTGGCAAACTATCAATCTCTCTTCAGCCTCATTTATTTCGACTTATCCTATCAAGCTGAAAAACCAACACGAGATCCCAAACAGCTGATATTTCGATATACGCTGAATGCTAATGCAGCTGCAGCCTTCAATGTGCATGCAGTGGTTCTTTATGAGGAAACAGCTAAGATTGATAACGTTGGAAATGAATTAGTCATTGCCTAAAGCGAAGCTGAGCGGAGCGAAAACATATGTTATCATTAAAAATGACAACATATCACCCATATAAAATAAATTTGTCTAAAGGACAAAAACAAAAGCTTGGAAGAGCATTCAGAACAAACATGCCTATCACCCTGAGATTGGGACGAAATCAAACAAGTGGAAATGATGAACTGATGCTGACAGCCAATCAAATTAAAAGAATCGCAAAAGCGACATCTCTGGGAAAAGGAGTTGAGATAAAGATATCGAAAACGCAAATCAGAAAAGTGATGAAACAAGGCGGAAGTCTTTTTTCTGCTATTATTCCTTTAGTGAAAACATTAGCACCAGCCCTAGGAAAAACACTGGGATTATCAGCACTCGCTGGTTTGGCGAGTGAAGGAGCGAGTCAAATAGTTAAAAAGATAAGCGGAAAAGGAGCAGGTCAAGTGGGTGGATTTCTCATTCCCCAAAATAAAATTCAGAAACTGATTGACAATAAAAATTTATTGACAAATAAACAGAAACAAGATATTTTAACTGCCCTGCAATCAGGAGGAAAAGTTGTGGTGAAACCATCTGCCAAACAATCTGGTGGAGCACTTGGCACTATTCTGGCATCCATTGGAATTCCATTGGCTCTTGATATGGTAAAGAATTTATTTGGAAAAGGAGCTCCTAGAGTTGGCAGACCAAAAGGAGGAAAAGGAGCTCCTAGAGTTGGCAGACCAAAAGGAGGAAAAGGAGCTCCTAGAGTTGGCAGACCAAAAGGAGGAAAAGGAGCTCCTAGACTAGGGACTCCTTGGGCAAGACCTCCTCCATTCATCGGAAGTTGGAGAAACTCTGTTGGAATGGGGAAAAAAAAATCAAAAAAGGGCAAAGGACTTCTGCTGGGATCGAAAAGTCCATTCAACAAGATTCCGCTGATAGGAGCAATACTGTGAGATTCCAGAACAAACCTCTGTCAAATATGGATCTTTTAAAATGGATTGAGTTTCTGCAGATCCCCAACTTTAAAGGAATCTTTGCGAGAGATGAATTCATGCCAAAACAACACACTCCCTGCATCATTAATTTGGATTCGCTGAAAAATGCAGGAACTCATTGGGTTGCTTGCGCTCCGGGGAAAAAATTCACGTGGTATTTTGACTCATTTGGAATGGGATTTCCACAAGAATTTAAAAGCAACAAACCTGTAATTTGGAACAGCAGTCAGTATCAAAACATAAACAGTGTTCTCTGCGGATATTATTGCCTCTTCTTCCTGCATCAATGGGCACAAGGAAAAGATTTCTATGATATTCTCAAACCTTTCAGTTTAACTGACACGATGCAAAATGAGAAATTCATAAAAGATTATTTCAATTAAAAATGGAATCATATTGCGTTAAAGAAAAAAGAGTCACTGGTTGCGTTGAACCATCCGGATATATGACTGCAAAAAATGGGAGAAAGATGTTTTTCTGTCATTGCGCTTCCTGTGGAATAAAGAAAACCAGATTCGTGAAACAGGGAAACTGAGTCTGCCCTCACAAGGTGGGGGCATTGGAGAACTTGCACTGACTGGTTTTGCACATGCAATTCCATGGATGGGGAAAAAAACAGTTGAAATGGGGAGATATGGAGCCAGTGAATTGTTGCGAAACAAAAACATGCAGACAAAAGTATTGGATTTTGCTTTGGACAAGATGAAACCATTTATTGCCAAAACCTCTTCCAATGCGCTGGATCAACTGAGCACAGCGATAAGACCAAATAGAAAATATAAGACAGATCGAGCAGATTTGGATGGAAGTGGATTGGATGCTCATGCTTTGATAGGAAAACTTCCCAGACCGAAAGGAGGATTCACTCTTCCTGGACATAACTTCACTGGTCCTTTCAACCCATTGGAAAAACAAGTTAGATTTGACGATACTGGAAAGATTCTAGAAATTATGCAGCAGCCCACGGGAAAAACAGATGCAGTTTCTATGCAACACGATGTAGATTATACAATCTGTGCAAATAAATCAGACTCACGGAAATGTAAAAACAAAGCAGACAGAAAGATGGTTGCCGCATTGGATGCTATTCCCTGGAAAGATAGACAATGGGGACATGCTTTAGCACGAAATACCATTGATGCAAAACAAAAACTGGGTCTCGGCTTCGCCTCGACCCGCTCCGCTGGGCTCGGTCTCCCAAAAAACGGGAAAAGATTTTGAGTGAAGGCTGGACTCAAAATCTGGCAAATGAACTTCATCAGCCAATAAGGAGAAGATTTCCAAAGAGAAGAGTTATTGCATATGGCGTTGACAACATCTGGGCAGCTGATCTGGTCGAGATGGGGAAATATTCGAGATGGAACAAAGGAATAAGATATCTCCTGATGGTGATCGATGTTTTCTCAAAGTTTGGTTTCATTCGCTCCCTGAAAAACAAGCGAGGACAAACAGTTGCAGATGCTTTCCGATCCATATTTGCGACGGCACGAAAACCGAAGATGCTTTGGACAGATAAAGGGACTGAATTTTTCAATAGAACTATGCAGAATCTCCTGAATAAGAATGGGATAAAATTATATGTCACAGAGAACGAAGAAAAATCATCTGTGGTTGAACGCTGGAACAAGACGATAAAGGAGAAACTCTTCCGGATGTTTTCTGCTAACAATAATACAATTTTCTTTGACAAACTGGACAGGTTAGTGGATCAATATAATAACACTTATCATTCAAACATTAAGATGTCACCCGCAGAGGCGAGCAAACAGAAAAATGAAACAAAAGTTTTTGCTAATCTTTTCGGAGACATGATTTATGCTAAACACAACCCAGCAAAATTCAAAGTTGGTGACAAAGTCCGAATTTCAAAGTTTAAACGAAAGATTTTCGATAAAGGTTTCACGCCGAACTGGACAGAGGAGATATTTGTCGTCGACGAGGTTTTGAACACAAATCCTGTGACATACAGGTTAGTCGATCTGTTGGGAGAAAAAATAACTGGATCATTTTACGAGGCGGAACTCCAAAGGACAACACAAAGCGTGTTTCGCATTGAAAAGGTTATTCGCCGCGATCAGAAGAAAAAGAAAGCTTTCGTTAAATGGAAAGGATATCCCGATAAATTTAATTCCTGGGTTCCACTGAGTGATGTAGAAAATCTCTGAGACAGAATATAAATGTTTTACATTCATATTTATGAAATAACACCTCTTTCTTTCAATTCCCGATGGATTTCCCAGAGGATGAAACTTTGTTTTTGGAGTTCATTTTTAAGAATCTTGTTTTCCTCTTGGAGATTTATCATTGTCTCATAGATGAGTTCTATTTCTTCTGTTTCCTCCATCTCTGAATCAGAAACAATAAATTCTTCGTCAGATGTTGTTGGGGTTTCATCAGAACTTCTTTCTTCCTCCTCTGAGCAAGTGAGGCAATCTTCATGATCACTCATTGTTTCGCTAGCTTCCATTTTCTTTCCATTTGTTTTTTTTGAAGATTGTTTGGATTATTTTTTCCTGTTCTGCCCTTCTTGATGGAAGAATAAGCAGTTTGAAATCATCTTCATTTGGATTGAAACCATTCTTTTTCAACAGGGAGAAAAGAACTTGATTAAAATTAAGAAACTTTTTTCGCTTGAGATGAAGATCATCATATGTCAGTGAAAAATATTTAAAATCGTCAATGAGGAACTTTTCCAGATGTTCATAGTCATTTCCATCGTGATTTGTGATGTGATTGAAAATTTCATGATCGTTGCCATTGACTTTTTTCCATTTGGAAGCTTTAACAAACTCCCTGACTTTTTTTCTTGTGATTTCGTGGAGAGGAATTTGGGAGAGAATTTCTTTTTGATAAAATTCAAGATCTTTAAGTGGAATTTGATTTTTCCCCTGATTTTTACGGATGACATCTTTAAAATGTTCCAGTCTGAAATTTTTGTGAGAATACCATGTTGTTGTTGTAAAAGTTTCTTGAATAATTTCAGGAGTGTCATCTATTTCCTCATCTTCATCTTCATCTTCGGAATCAGACATTTTCTTTTCCAGAGAAAGTTTTTTCACAGATGGAACTTTGCAGTAGTTGAAAGATGCAGTTTTTTCATTTTATGGAAGATTTTCCACACTGGAATTGACCTTGGAATTTAGGAAATTGACAAATTCTTGTGTTAAATTTTAGCGGAAGTAGTAGGGTAAAAACGCACTTGGGCCACTTCCAATTAACCCCAAATTTTCACACAAATAACCAAAACCCACTTCCCCTTAATTTTAACGAATTAGGAAGTTGCTAGAACTGAACAGAAAAGATAAAGTTGTGTTGAATTACACTTAAGATGAAATTGATTAGAATTGCTGATTTTTAGCGAATGATTGGGAAAAGATAAATGTGCCAAATTGTGTGAAAATTTGGGGTTAATTGGAAGTGGCCCAAGTGCGTTTTTACCCTACTACTGCCATTGGGTGGCAACCAGTGAGGAATTACACGACAGGGTAAAAATGGTATTCCTTCCTCGAGGGCCACCCAGAGACGATGGTTTCCTTCAGTGATACAGGCTTTACCAGTTTGGAGATCACATGAGATAATTATTGGTTCCTGAAAACCATTTTTCAAAATGAAACGCCTAACTTGTTCAAGATGATCATGGTTATTTCCAGATTTTGGTGTTAGTGATCTGTCAAATTCTTTATATTTCCAAAGATCTTGTGTTCTTACCATTTGAAATTCATGTGAGTAATCAAATGAATCAGACATATAGGATTTGGCCATCATAGATTGTTTTTCACTTTCTGTAGGTTCATCAAGTGTATTAAAGTACAAATCTATGTTGTTTAATGGTTTAAATGCTTGGTCGAAATCATCATCATCTATTTCACTGTCACTTGAATTAATCGGGCTCTTATGGATAGCATCAATCATTTCTTTGAAGGATTTGTAACGTTTTGGTTCCTCCGTAGTAAGGCTTTCATTTGTACAGATATTAACATTTGTGTCAATACTTTGTCTTGCTTTCCCTGCTTTTTGCTTTTTTGTTGGGTGCCTTTCTGGTGTATATCCATGCTTATTTGGAGTTAAATCAAGACGCTTGAAGCTTTCTGTTTCTAAATATTTGTCATCCTTTTTTTCTTGTGTTTTCATTAAATTTATCATTGAATCATTGATGAAAGTGACAGGTACACATGTTGTTGGCTCATGTCTCCTCGATTGTTCCCTCTCAGGAACCACAGTATAATTGTCAATGCTACAATCTGACACAAATGTTATAGGCATCGTCATGGTAGTGTTACAGTGCTGTAGCAAGAGATCCTTTAAGTCGGCTAGTTTCATATTTGGTGGTATAGAGATGTTATGATAGAGGAGAATTGCTTTGATGTTGTCAAGTTTGACCTTGTCGTCAGGTAGAGATAGCAATTTTTCATGCTTATTTATAAGGTCTTTGATGATGTCATTGTTATTGGAATGAATTGGTTTATAGAATGTTGTTGAAACACCACTGGGATGGTTTGTACATTGGTTACACATGATTTTTTCAAACATCAGTAAGTATAGACTCTCCTTTTCCAGAAATAAAGGCCTTGGTCCAACAAAAGTTGCTTTTCCATTATTCCATAAACCATTGTATACAAACCAGCCACTTTTACATTTTTTTTTAGTCGAGTAGACTTCACACCAGTAGTGATGAGATTTGAGATAAACAATGCCAGATATCCGGTATGTGCGATTATTAATTTCTATAATGCATTCCTTGTCCAAGCTTGGAGTACACTTTTTAGTTGAATTGTGTGTATACCCCACAAAAAATATATCAGGTGTGTTTATCACAGTAGTAGATTGTTGTAGCATTGCATCACAAGTTTTAGGATTAGGAATAATAGCACAATCAAAGTTTGTAGTACTTGTAAAACTTGAATTGTTATCAACCAGAACAGAGCATTTTGAAGATCCTACAAAATTATTTAATGTCAGTTTGTGTTTTAAAACCTGAATAACATCAAATTCTTGGGAATTAGGTAAGAGGTGTTTATCTAGGACATCATCAGTACTGATAGGAAAAACACTGTGTGTAAAGTTACGGCATGAGTTATGACCGCTGTTTGCACTACAAACTTGAGAATAAGTTGTTTTTATTGAAAATCTTTCTTTTGTTTCATCTGACATTGTTTCCAAAAGCCTATATACAATAGAATCAAGAGAGGCCTCTTTCCCATAAGCATAATATGTATGACCATTGGTGGTATTGTCCCGAAGCCACCTCCACAGTTTCATTTTGCTGTCATGGAATTTTTTATTTTCCCTTAACACAAATGAATCAAGTAGTTGTGTAAGGCCTTCCCCTAGATTACTATTTGAAGGGCAATTTAAGTGGCGTTTGAATGCATGATAGGTTAGTTCAAGAAAAGTGTCTTGATGACAGCTATTATGTATTCCATTAGAGCCATACTTGTAAGACTGGTAAGAGGCTAAGGCATTACTTGTCCTTCTTCTCCGTACTTCACATGGATTGAGTTTGCATTTCCATTCATCATCTTTACATCCCTGGCATTTTCGAGTTAGGGTTTTTTGTTTTAATGGCTTGTCATTAGTTGCATTTGCAAATTTCTTAAGATCTTCATGAGAGAGAACATTTGGGGTTATTAATGAATTGGAAATATAACTTATGCATGAGCTTTTCAAGGCAATTTCCTTGCTTTTTTGTTTCAAGCCAAAGACATCTTCATGCCATGCTGGTTCAATTTCATTAGAGGCAAGGTCCCAAAATTTATATAGGTAGTTAAGTAACAATTCTATGTATGTATCATCCCTTTCTACAAGGAAGACTTTAGTGCCAACAGGAGTCCAGACTACATAGTGGCATTGTTGTGTTGATGTGCAGAACATCTCTAGCATAATTTGGGGTATATGATTTACACAAACATTTTTGTAAGGAACTGGCTTACCTCCCATGAAAGGACATTTTATTTCAATAACAGTTTTTAAGATTCCATCTTGCTCAATGATGCCATCTGGAGAAGAACCAAGCCAATTTTGATTTTTCTCATCCTTCAAAAACCAAATTCCAGTTTCCTTTACAACTGCTCCCTCTTTTTTTTGTGAAAAAAAGTTTTTAGATAAGTCACAAGAGCACTTTCTTCATTAATAGATCCCCATAACATAGCAAGATTTGATTCCTGTGATTCAGTTTGCAAGCCATGCAAATCACTAAAAAGCTGATTCCAATAATCAAGCATTGCCCTTTTGCCATACCATCCAAGGGCAGTTGCAGTCTTGCTTCCATTTATTTTTCCCTTACGAGCATTAAACCATTTTACACCCCTTTGTTTGTAGCACCTGGGGTCATTGTTGGTACTAAATGATGTAGAAATTGGTTCATAACATTTAAAATCATCAAAATTTTTTGCTGTTAAAGTGCTTAATAGCTTTGCAATAGATGTACTAGCTGGGTACCATGTACGTTTAACAGCTGGAGGATTATTATGCATTATTTTAGACTTAAGCTGTTGTTTCTTTTCACTTTTTTTGGGACATGCTGATTGTATGTGGCCTTGCTGACCACAAAAGAAGCACTTTTGTTTTGCCAGCCACTCTGGTTCATGCCCCTCTGGGCACTCAGCTGCCCAGTGACCTAGCTTGTGGCACCGGAAACAGTAATCTGTTGGCTGTACTTTTGTAATGTCCTTTACAGCATCCTGTTTTATGTCAAAATTTTTTAACATTTGTCTTATTGCAGATTCATCCTCCTCATGTTGGGGTGCAAGGCCATCTTTTGCTAAGTATGTAACACACCTTCGTTTTGTAAATTTTCGAACAAATGCGGAAAGAACATCACATGACAAACGTATCTGACAATTTGAAATATGCAGTTTTTGTAATAGTTCTTGCCAGTAGAAACACAGTGCATTTTCCCCCTTTAGTTTTTCTAGTGCTTCCTGAAATGAGTTTGGGGGCCAGTTTCCAGTAAAGAAATTTGTTCTTAAGTAGTAGTCCAGTTTTCTGGCAAAAAGTAACACATGGTGATGATTTTCTTTGGTGTGCAGGGCAGTCAGTATGGGTTGGGATGTTCTCAAAATTGTGGTTGGTGAAAAAAGATCTATATATTCTACTGTTTGTTTAACATGTCTTGACAGCTGTTGCTTGTCTGCAGCATTGTGGAAGGTCTCATCAAACCCCCATCTGTCTTCAGTAACACAGTCAGAGCTTAGCTTATAAGAGCATGATTCCCACCCTTCTTTTTCCACTGAATGTTTTAAGGTTTCCCCAGACGACAGCTTCTGTTTAGATAATGGGAGAGACACAAGATTAGGCAGAGCTGCCAAATCATAAGAGCCACAATTTCCTTGTAGGTCTTTCATTTCTGAAGTCAGAAGAAGTTCAGTTTCAAGGGTTGCTGATGATTCAAAAAACTGTAAGGTTGTTGGTTCCCCCCCTGATACTCTGGCCCTCTGTAATGAAAAGTAATTTTCAACATCATCTTGGCACATGGTTTTTGGTATGATATGCAGTTCTGGATGATGCATCTGCACATACTGAACCACTCCTAGAAAAGCCCTTATACTTCTTTTGAGATCTTTGTAAGTTATACGTGGTATGAATAGTTTCCAGTGGTCTTTTAACCCACTTTTTGCAAGTGTCATGTTTTGTTTAACTTCTTCATACCAATTGTCAAACCAAGTCATAATGGCAATCAATTGTTTGTAGCATGCAGGATCAACTTCTGAATTGTTGTTAAAGATTTGAAATAATTTATAGCATTGCTTTAAGTAAGTGCGGGTTCCAATTGTCTCTTCAGGAGGTAATGGACCCTTGAGGATGTCCAATGCTACATCAAGAGAACAAACAGTGACAGCTCTTTTAACACTCATTTTTGTTCGCGGTGTTAATTTTATGTGTTTCCAGGTCAACTTTGTCATTTGACGTTGAGCAACAGGTATCAAATGGTTTGCTGTTACCTTTTTCCCATGTACTTGAAGGTGGCCATCAGGATTAACTATAAAGTTTCTCAGTTTCTTAATCATATGGGGGTAATCAGAAAGCCACCAAATTGGTTTGTTATCATTAAAGGGATTGTATGTCACCCAGTTCTGTGCCCCTGCTGTACTAAAAAAGGCATGCGAATATGTTGAGCCATCAGAAACACCATAGAGAACTTCTATTTTCTTTCCATTGTCAAAATGGAGATCACCAATGGCCTCACATACTTGCCAAACTAGACTAGAAAGAACTTGGTGGTTGATTTTATGTAAGGGGAAAGAGGCAACTGGCCAAGAAAAGTCCCCTTCTAATGATGAAAAGAAGAACTGACAGACAAGTTTAGCTTTTTTACATGGTGGGGTGTCTTTAACACTGGGTATTGCAGTTTCAGGGCTGGAATCATACTCCTGGTCTGATCCAATAGACAATGAGTCAGAATCTGTTGATTCTGATGAGCTTTCACTGTTTTCGTCCTCATTATTATTAAGATCTTCTGGTCTCATATTGAGATCAGCACTAATATTTAAGTCTTCAAATCCAACCAATTCTCCTGTCCGTTTACATAGCACTATCCCTTCCTTTATGGCCATTTCATCCCAATGAATACCTCCAATCCCCTTACAACCCCTTCGTGTCATTTCTTGGACCATGAGTGTCAAATTCTCCTGGGATATTGGATTTGTTGTACTTGCTGCCTGTCTGTATTGTTTGACTGTTTCCCAGGTTGGAATGGGAAGAATGCTTCGTACCATTTCATAACCTTTTTTGTGGCACTTGCTTGCCATCATGCAACTCCACTTTATTACAAGTGGGTTGTATCTCATCCCTTTAGAGTGTGGCTTTTGTTTATTTTTGGTAAGTTTTCCATGCCTTGCAAATTCCTTCTCCTGTTTCTTTAATGATGTCAATGTGTCAGTGAGGAGAGCATAGAGCACAGAATTTTCAGCAAGCCACTGATTCTCAATAGCAATATCCATTAATTTGGCAAGATCTGATGATTTGGGGTTGTAATTTTTGGGAGCTTTTACATTTTTTTGTTTTTCTTTTAGATATAAAGTGTAATATCTTTTTGCCTTTCTTTGGCTTTGGGCAACCATTTTGTGTAGATTTTTGGCCCTGGCTATGAGTTCCGCATGGGAAAGAGCACTGAGTTTAGTATGTGAATCATAGGCTGTTTTGGATTCAAATGTTTCATATGAAGGTTTTGTTTGCCAACGCAAGCAAGACCGTAGGACATCCTGACATTTGCTGCATCTTGTTTTTGAGTCCAAAGGTAGTTTGTAGCAACAATCTGTACTCCTGATGCATTTAACAACTTGCCCATCTACACTTGCTCCTTTGATGTCAACATAGTATGACAGACTTTTGTTCTTTCTTTCAGCAATATCAATAAGGGCTGTGTCAGATATACCCGGGCAAACTGGTAAGTCATCAATTTTTTTTAGCATGACACCAAGAGCGGATTTGAATATGTTTGGCTGGAAGATGTTGTGTGGAAGTTGACCATAGTCAACTCTGTGCCCCAAGAATTGCAATGTAAATGGGCTGAAATCTTTTGCTGAAAGTGTTTTAAGTTCTGATGGAAGAAAAAATGTTAATTCTTTCCATTTAGTTATTTCAACACCTTTTGTGATATTCGGAATGGACAGAGTAACCTTTGTGGTGTTGTCTGTTGTTTTAGTTTGTGTAAATGACACTGTCCATGGAAATGTATCTGAAATAACTGTTTGAAAGATTGTATATACAGGGATAGGTGCCAGTGCTCCGCATGAATTGTATTCCCCTGTTGTTGTTTCTTGCGAAGATTTTTGCAGAATCTTTGTTAACACTTCTGTGAAAATACCTGCTTTTAAGTTTGAAGTATAATAAGGCACTGTAAATTCTTTCTTAGAGTACTTTTCATCATCTAATACACCAGATGGAGTAGGGGTTGAGTGAAATTCCTCAGACAAATCTTGGTCTTGAGCATTATTTTGATTCAACTGGGTTTTGGAAGTTGAAAATTTTTGCTTCTCATGAAACATGTTTTGAGCTTTTTTGTACTCATTCTCTAGTTTAATAGAATTTAAAAAGAAAGGCTGACATGACATACAAATGTAGCCTATACTAGATCCATCACAAGGATCTATGCATGTATATAGGTCATTGTGTAAATCAGTTTTGTTACCATTTCTTTCATCCAAAAAGTTGCAAGACACTGAAAACAGGTTATTAAAAATAGTTATTTTATGTTTCTTGCAGGGAACATCACTGGTTAGGCAAACCTTATTGTGGCATTGTGAACATGTCACAATACATGGTGTTGTTTTCAGAATACCTCGCTGGGCATCACTTCGTGATCTTGAGGAGTTTTTTCCCTTTGCAGGCTTGTGCCCTCTGGGAGATAAACTGCCATAATGTTTATCACATATTCTAAGGTTGAGATTTTCAAAATCAGATGTAATGTCATGGGGGGTACATTTCATTTCATACTGCCCAATCATGCTGTCAAATTTACGAGATCCCGCCTCATTTCCACACCCCTTCAAACAGCATTGTATGCCTCCAATCAACCGTCCATACATAAAAACTGTTCCGGTTATTTCTTCCAAAGGTACTAAATCATGCAAAGGCTTGCTACAGCATGACAGCCAGTACAAATCACTTTTTATCTTGAATTTGGTATTTACTTGAGTTCTTAAATCTTTTATAGTGGCATATGGTGCAAAAGAAAAAACATGTGATTTGCCTGTTGTGTCGATAAGCGAGATGGTTGTTATGAACCTTTTTGACCTGATCAACATGCTAAATAGAAAACCTGGATGGTGTAATTCAACCATTTTTGCACAAGGATAACTTAACAATACCCCAAAGCAAAGATACAAAACAGGAAAAAACAGTGGCATTTCTGAACAGTGTCTGGAGCTAGCATCAAAGTTTTCCCCAATTATTATTACAGTAACTACATATGAACCCACAAGGAATGGATATGGCAGGGCTGATATAGTCAAAACAAGAGCAACAGTTACCAAGTAAAGAGGAGCAGAATGAAGCTCACAGTCCAGTACCAAATTATGGGTTGCACCAAGGTTCAACAAAATTCCATGACAAACAAGAAGGCATGTTGCCATAAGACTGGAAAGAAAAAACTTTGATGCTATACTCCAAACATGAGGTACCAGTGAAAATTTATATTGTGGCTGTATATGTAACAAAACTTTGTAAACTGGATCAAGCAAAGATAAGAATATTCTCAAAATAATAACAGCAGGGAACAACAGTATCTCCAGCAGACAATTTAATGTTGTACTGTACTTGAACATTTGCCTTAAACAAATCCTGTACACTTCTTTTGAGTAAAAAATGAAAGTAAGTGTAATAACAACACTAGTTAAGGCAAAAATAGAAAAAAAAAGGTTTGACAGGTTGATGTTTAGGAAAGGCTTTACTTTAAACTGTATTAAGAAAAAGGACAATAAAAAAGAGACTGCCATTTTTAGTACATCCAGATTTTGCATTGTTTGACTGTGGAACATGTCATGTAATGTCCCAGGGGAGTGAGGTATTTGATTCTCAAAAGATTTTGATGGGATATAAAGAGAACATGGGAGTTTTGAAAGCCTTGGGAAAGATAATGAAATAACCGCAAGTACAACATGAGCACGCAGGACAGCCATCACTAGATGTACGACATAATGAATGCGTGGGCTAAAAAGCCAAGTAATGTCAAAATGTAAATCATACAGCAAAAAGGCTGTTACCAAATATATACACAACAAATTATATTTATTCATCATTAAATTTTCCTCTTACTTTATACTATATAATTTTTCACTACACTATTTCTTTTCTTATTTAAGTATTTTTTTTATGTATTTCTTCATTTATATTACACTAAAGTAATTATTTTGTCTTATTTAAGTTTTTTTTACTAATTTAATTCTTCAATTATATTAATTATTAATTAATTAAAAGACAAGCCAACCCAGGTATAAGGTATTCAACAAGACAATGATAAATACTGGCAAGCAACAAACCAACAAATTTAAACTGACACAGGCAGTCAACAAGCCAACAAATTTAATACAGCCAGTCAACAAGCCAACAAATTTAACACAGCCAGTCAACAAGCCAACAAATTTAAACAAAGGCAGTAAACAAGACAACAAATTTAACACACTTGGGCAGTAGACAGCCAGCCAGAAGCCAGCAAAACTTTACCACAGGCAATCAATTTAAAGAAACAAGCCAACAAATTTTGACACAGGCAGCAAAAGCAGTAAAATTTAGACAGAGGAAATAAAAAAGGCAACAAAATCTAGACGCAGGCAGTCAAAAAGCCAACAAAGTGTACACAAAGAATCTCGGGGCTCTCAACAAGCCAGCAAAATTGAAAGACAGATCAAATCCAGATCAAATCAAAACAACACCTTCACACTCAAAAGGATTGATGAGCAGAATGGCTGATTTGATTGCCAAAAACTAACAACGGTTAAAAACGTATATTATCAAGGAATAAAACCTCCTTTTTTGAGGTCGATCTGTAGAAAACTTAAAGAGAAAACGGCGAGCGTTTGGATGGACTTCACTAGCCCGAAGCCAAGATGGCGGTGTCCCGCCCCTTGTTCCGAATTGTATTCAACAGAATTACAAACAAACGCGCACACAAAATAATGAACAGTTTACACACACAGACAATATTTACAACAAAGCTTGCACACTTACGATCAATTAGTGAATAATAGCGGAATAATAGCCTGTATTGACCTTCTCTTTGTTGCTCTTCAATGGCGTCCCCACGCTGAACTGAGCAAGCCAAGCGAAGCCTGACTCGTTGCTATGTGACGTCACACTGGTAGTGATGAGTCGGTCACGGCAAATAACTGAAAGACAATAGAGTCATCCCCTCCCTCCTGGTTAGGAGGTTTTACTATTCTATGTTACTGTAGTCTCATTGCTGTTTTTGAGTAAGATTAAATTATTATTTTTACTACAACTGTACCACCATTGAGTTGTTATTTTTTTGTGCAACATCACTCTTCAGCAACAGTAAACTCCTGCGATCTCAACCATTCAAGCGAATAATGAATTGGGTTAGCAATTATTTGATACCCAGTATATAGAACAAAAACATCAGCAGTATCTAAAGGGAACAGGTTAATTTGGGAGATAGCACTCACAAGCTTCAAAAATGGAATTTAATCGAGACAGCGGGAGTTAGCTGTATTCCTGATAAACAAACTCTCACCCAATCAAAATAAACAGAACACATGCACTGCATATTGTCCTCGACCCATGTCCACAACAATACTATAAATCCACTTTCAGACCAATTTTCCTTCTGACAAAAATTAATAAAGATAGGTTTGGGGGGGGGGGGGGGGGGGAGGGAAGGGCCTGAGGATCTTTTGGTACCCAGTCCCATAGCAGTTACAGCGACCCACAGCTCAAAACCCTAAACTGACCACTACCAGCTCCCATTTATTTTATTTTATTTTATTTTAGGAAGACAGGGTACTAAGTACAAGTTAAATGGAAGCGACTAGGAACGAAAATGTCTCAACTTTAAATTTCGGGGCCATTGCCGGCATGCAACTCAACCTCTCCAGTCAAATCAGAAATTCCATCTCTCCCTCCCACATTGCTAAAATTCTGCAGTGCATCCTCCCCCGAGCTTTGTGAGGTTCTGCGAGACACATATTTCTAGTTAATAATTCATAAGGGTACTAACAAATAGAAATGAGCCATTCCAATCACATGATTACCCTGTGTAGGCCGATACAATTTTCATCCAACTCACGAGTGGTTGCATCTAATTTGCATTCCAGATACAACTCACGAGTGGTTGTATCTAATTTAAATGTGAATGTGAATTTCACATTAGTTGTTTACTACATTCGCGTCCATGTTGTAGCGGCACTATACGTTCACTCGCCTTAGGCTCGTGATTGTATAGGCCGATACAACACTCCTGCTCATGTAGTAAACATTACATGTAGCTGACAATGTCAGAAGAGCAAGGCTGATGAAACATGTCTTGCAGAATCGAAACTGTGGTTCTCTTATTACACCTGTACAAGACCAGTTACGATTTTAGATCTTTCTTCATGTAGCATCCTTGTATTGGTTTAAATTAATTTTGAGTCAAATTTGGTTAATACTGTACGGATATCCAAGATTGTGGACTCTTGGCTGATTTGATACCATCACAATTACGTGACCTATCTCAAAGTATTTTATTTTTATATTAAATATTTATTACTCATGGCATAGCTGAGGAAGAAGTTATAAATTTTGCTTTGTGTCGCATTAGTGCATGCAAATTTATGCATGCATATTTTTGTCTTACTGGTTTGATTAGTTGACACGAGGCCTCGTGATCTCATGGCCTCGTGTGTTTTAACTTGAGAAGCAGAAAGACAAATAACAGCATACAAGTTTTCAAGACAATGCGAGGCATTCATGAATGGATAGGACTGTTTGATATTTGTTCACCACTTATTGCTGTGGGATTTTTGTTCCAGCAAACAGATTACCTTTATCCGACTTGTTCCTTCTTTGAAATGTAAACCACAACATATACATGTGACTGTAGTCTTTGAATGTCTAATTACCTTAGGAGAACAAAAATTTAAAAAAAAACTGCAAAATAGCAATACAACTGTAGTTGATCACAAATTTAATTCTAGAGCATGATGCAAGATTGATCAGACCCTCAGGTTTTTGTTTTACTTCCACCTCTAATTTCCACTGTCAAAGATCTACATCTCCGCGCTTGAAATACAGTGAAACAGGTGAAACGAAAGGCAACAAAACGTCTTTCTTGCTAACCGTCATGTACAGGGTGTGCCATCTTATAAGTTAAAATGTGGTTCATGTCAAGAGCAAGTTTAAAACCTTACCATATAGCATATGTATTAACTTCAAAAATCACCAGGAAAGCGACTATCGTTACCAATCTGTTTGTAAACAAATACGCTTAATAATTGTAAATTAAAAAATCTAAAAATGTCCATACTCAGAGCATAATAAAATATGTAAAAATCGAGAAATATTCCATTCGGTTCTCCTGAACTTCATCAGTCTCAAACGAATAATATTAATCAGGGGGGTTATGTCATGTTTGTGGGGTTCTCGAGGGCATTAAAATAGTGTCATATATTTTGGCTAATTCATAGTCATTGTCTCTGTTGAAAGAGGGCTTTTTTAACTTTATCTTGATTGCCTCCCTTATGCGTCGCTTGAAGGTGTTATTCTCCGAGGCGAGAACTTTTGTTTCGCAGCTAAATGTATTATCGAATGTCCCGTGAAATGGCAAGCGACACAAGAAGGAGGCAATTGAGATAAAGTTTATAAAAGCCCTCTTTGAACAGAGACAATGGCGATGAATTACATGTAGCTAAAATATATGACACTATTTTAACCCCCTCGAGAACCCCACAAACACGATATAACCTCCTTGATTAACATTATCCATTTCTGACTGATGAAGTTCGGGAGAACCGAACAAAATATTTCTCGATTTTTACAGATTTTATTACACTCTGAGTACGGAAATTTTTAGATTTTCTAACATGTTTCCAGAGCAGGAAAATGATATTTTTGATTGTAATTGTAAACTAGTTAGATGTGCACAATATCAAATAGAAACTAATACAAATCAATCGCCCCAAAAGGTATAAAATAACCTTGAACCTTGTCCAGTTTGACATTAGGTTGAAAGTTAAACTTACTTAGGACGAAGCAACTACAGAATGCAGGGCCACTGTTTATCGTATACCAAACGAGCTGGCTCGTTTGGCACGACAGTGGAGTAAAGAACGAGAAATAATTGATATGTTTGCTATAGTGTGAGGTCTATGTATTTAGCGGCTCGTTTGGCTCGGCAGTAGATTAAAGAACGAGAAATAAATTATATACTCGCTTAAGTTTTGAGTCTATGTATTTAGCGGCTCGTTTGGCTCGGCAGTGGATTAAAGAACGAGAAATGAATTATGTAAAAAATGGCCCTGTGTTTTGTAGTTTAGCCCTTACTAATTAAAACTCAAGTCACCTACCTTTTCTTGTCTTTTTGCGCTATATCGTAAGTTAGCCACGAAAAGAACAGTTTGCAAAGCAATTTCACCAGCCTTTTTTTCGCTAAACACGGCTCTGAATCGACGAAATAAAATAAATTTTCTGTGCTGATGCCACGGGCAAAAAATTGTTGTCGTGAAAACTCGAACCAGTCCTCCCGCTGACCATGTCCTGCAAACCCGAGCGGGGAAGGGAAAGTGGACCGAGGGGAGTGGGGTGGGGAATATTCTCCTGGAAAAATCTAACCCCTGATCGGTATGAAAGAAAAATGCTACAGGAAAACTGCCAACGCCATTTGTAAGAGGTAAGATAAAAACCACTTATGCAGATTTGTTTATAGTTTTAAACTGAAAAGTCGCTGAACAGGATCAGGAAAGGATGGATTTCCAACGAGTAAAACTTTTTTCGTCACCTTCATTTTTACTCAATTTTACTGGAGGAGTAATAATGGCCTTTTTTATACACAAAAATAGCATAAATTTGAACTGGGTGGAAAAACGGGGATTTATCTAAGTTAATAAAACCGGAACTGGAACCGGAATCGGGCCAAAAATCAGTCAACTTCCGTGCGTTCTGGTCACGTGATTCAAGACGTCATGCTAATGACGTTGATAAGGAACTTATTTTTATACTTATATCTACCAACATACAAATTTTTTCAACTTTGCATTTCACTCTTTCAAAGATACATGTATACAGATACTAGTCCCCAGACCTCCTATTTGCTCATGTGTATAGCCCCCTTAATTTTGAAAATCTAGAAGTATACCGGGCATGACGAAATGTTGCAAGCGAATGCCTTCCTTGCCACGTTGACTGTATTTGCATTTACTAAAGCATGTTTCTAAAAAACGTTAAAAGGCACTTGGGGGCATAGTCACGTGACTGATGACGTCATCGCACTTAGTCATTCAAAAAAGGTATTTCATGGTAGGTGTAAACAGCATGTGGCGTAGAATCCTCATAGAAGCAAAATTGACAGAGTTATTTGGCATCGAAAATTTTTCTGGTGCAAAGGGTGCTGGGAAGGTTTTTATTATAATTATAATATATTATTTTAATTAAGATAGTTATATTAAAATGTAATAAACAGTAACTTAAAAACCCACCTTTGTTCAACTCTTTCATTTGAACAAAAATGCACCAGATGTTGAAATATCCGCACAAAAACCCTCGATATCTTGCGTGTTGCGATTCCTTCCGAAAACTCGTGAATAAATTCTGTGATGTGATTGGTTACCCCTACCAAAATGCCTTTCGGACCGTGTCCAACAACTTTTCTGTACTCGCTTTACATGTTTAATTTATCGATTCCCGATCAAATCCACACTCGTCTGTTAAACCGTGAATTATTTCTTTTACATTTGAAGACTACATTTAAAAGCAATGAAATCAGTAAAAATCGACATTAATATGACACGCATTTCACAGTCCATAATCCACAAAAGTCCAGTCCCGAAGTTTAAATTTTTTTATAAATCCGATTGGTTGTAGTAACGACGCCGTTTTGCCGTGTGTTTCTATTCTTCTTTCTTTAAAAAAAAATCTTGAGATTACTCAACACAGGAAGCGAGAACTGCTCCGACACAGGCATTGTAAAGAATCGGCAGTAAAAAGGGAGAGAGAACGATGTTTGCCCGGGGTAGTCAATCGAACTGAATTTCAATCGAACTCAATCCATGGATTGAGTTCGATTGAGTTCGGCAATCGAACTAAATCGAACTCATACAAAAAAAAGGGAAATCGAACTCGATCGAACGCTTAATTTCCGAACTCCTGATTTTTCTAAAAATAGTTTTGAAAATCAACAGCAAGTTTTGCAGCTTCGAGTTTAACTCCAGTATAACCCGTGTTTTTACGGTAACTAAATGGCTACTGTGGGTTGTTAGCTTTAAATGCGTAGTAAAAGGTTACCAAGAGTTCCGTTGTGACGTGAAGGAGGGCGAAGATTTTAAAGTTTTAAAGAAAATAGGCGAGAAAGGCCGTGCTTTTTGAGTTGTAAATGAGCGTGGACAATTTGGTCACCTTCAACGTGAACTGGTTGCGACCCTGTGGCCTGTACATGCAACGATTACTTAGTAAGTGAAGACAATTTAAATGAGATTCAAGAAGAGATGAAATCGCGATATACCGAGAGTTTATAAATTTGCCTCAATAATCCACCGAGCATTGCGTGGGGAAAGTAGGGAAAGCAAAACCGATGCGTAATTTTCACTTTAGTAGAGTCTGTGGGGCACCATTTGATGATCCTAAAGGTCGCTGGCGAATAGGAGGTGTTATCAATGTCCCACTTATCTTGACGTTTACAACACGTAGGGCAGAGGCAGGGAATATTAAAGAACGCGTGAGGGAGATTGGTATTATTGTGGCCCTTTACAGCGACGAGATAGAAACAGTTTAACTGAGTCGGCAACAACAAAGTCAGGGAAACCACCCGCAGATGTCAGCGCTACAGATGACTCGGGGAATAACAACTGCACTAAATTGCAGCTGGAATTTGCAATCGTTTTACCCGAAATACAAATGTAATAGCATGTCATTAGATAATAAAGCCTTTTAATCTTGCCAAATTGTTGAATCGCTCATTGTTTTGGTTTACAAGTAAAAAAAAACACAAAATAAAATAGTAATCAAACACACTTATACCACACTGGGTAATAAAATTCCACGAATTCCCTAAAACACAGGAAATGTCGTCATGTGCCCAGCTTCATAATGAAAAGAAACATAAATTCGATTAACAATTCGGTAAATTCGATTAACAAAAATCTACAGCTGGAAGATTGATAGTGGGAGTCCTTTGTAAAATTCCTGCCCCTTCTCCAGCCTCTTGGGATGTTCCATACTCCTAAGAGTACTGGCCCGGTTTGTAGGAACCAGTCTTGTGTCTGTTCCTGTGGTTCTGGGTGAAAAGAGGTGTTGACAAGCCAGACACGACTCATAGCTCGTTTGCTATAACAAGTATATCCCCAAGGATTTTCCTTTTTTGTATGAGATAAGGTGAGGCTCTTTGTATATTTTTCTGAGCAATGGTTGGTTCTGAATTAAATGCCATTTGCTCATTTTAATGAGCAACATCTTAAAAGATGTTTTGAACTTGATTAGGCAGCGCCGGTAGTATGTTGTTACGAAAGGCAGAATTATTTTTCGCAAGTTCTCCTTTTGCTGCAAAGATGACTTCCGTATAACTTCCAGTATTTGTGAGTAACCAAGTGGGCAGTAAAAACATTATTAAACATGACCTTTCTTCAAGCTATTGTATTTACCAAACACGATCGAACTCTAATCCCATAAATTGGGTTCGATTGGTTCGAATGCTTTCCATTGGTTCAGAAATCGAGCTCACAGAAAGTTCGGAGTTCGATTTGGTTCGATTGAGTTCGATTTGTTCGATTGGTTCGGAAATTGAACACACGCAAAGTTTGGTTTCGATTTGGTTCGATTGCCGAACTCAATTGAACTCAATCCAAGGATTGAGTTCGATTGAGTTCGACTGAGTTCGATTTTCGAACGTTCGATTGACTATCCCGGGATGTTTGCCATTTTTGCTTCGGAAAAACTCTGATTAAAAATAGCTCTTGTTTTTACAGAATCGCGACAAATTCGGCCTCAAGTTGTATGCTATGTATAAAAGCAACGTTCAGCTCGATGGGAGAAATACAGGACTGACTTATACACCAATAAGATCAAATGACGGAGGGTTGTGCCTAAATCAAACCGTCCAGAAAGACGTCGGACACCTTATTGAGACTTAAATAACGTAATGTCGACACTTAGGATTTTATTTTCAATAAATTTTTAGGTGCAAAAAAGAAAATATAAAATCCCCACTCAGGATTGAACCTGTGACCTCAGCTAGGCTTAGGCTTACATAAGAATTTGGTTTTATCGACTGAGTCGATAAGGTAAATTAGCCACCGTAAAAAGATTCGAGAAAGCTGACGTTTCGAGCGCTAGCCCTTCGCTCCGACGACTTTATATTTATCTGTGTATACGAAAGCCGACTAGGGACTAGGGACTAGGGACTAGGGACTAGGGACAAGGGACTAGGGACCCGGGACTCGGGACTCGGGACTCGGGGACTCGGGGACTTGGGACTTGGGACTTGGGACTTGGGACTTCGAATTTTAGATGTAAAACGCATGTAAATTGCTTATCCCATTGCGTAACTAACACGTTCACATACACAAAGCCCACAACGCTGTTACTTGAAATCGAATACCTTGTCCACTTTTAATCTAAAAATATCTTATGTCCCTCCTCGGCTTTCGTAGTGTAAAGCACGTTTCTATTTTTAATTGCTTTTATGAAGAAGGCTACCACAAGGAAGTCAGCGATTCGTCGGAACCTAATATATATAGGTAATGTGAATACTAATATTTATGTAGGGTGGGTTGAAGGTTGGTGGCACCATGGTGTGACGCTTCCATGACGTTGTTTTGGTGGCGTTACTGTTTACGTCATTCCTGAAAACCGGAAGTCAAATATGAACTGTGTTGACCGAGAGAAAAGCGGAAGCCTGGGAATAATAAATTAAAATGTGCGTGCATAAATTTGTTAGCAAAATCGTGACACAAAAAATAAAAATGAAAAAAAATGAAAACGGAGGGCAAATTTTAACTCATGCCGCTACGCGCATGAGTAATAAATTGTTTATTATATGACAGACATCTCCCAAGTCTATGTGTTTGCAAGTGATTTCCCTAACGCGTACTTAGAAGGGTGTAATAACATGTCATATTTGCACTCTTGGTGCGTATTCGGACTGTAAAATGCTATGTCCAATAATAATGACCTGTATTCAATATTCAAACGACGAGAACTTTGTCATTCCGCGTATGTTTTCGACAGCAGGGACGGACAGTGCGACCATAAAATGTTCTTAAATTTTTGAAACTTCCGTTTGCGGTTTAAAATTTTTGGACATTTTTGCACGGGCTAATTTTTGTTTTTGACTGTAGTGCGACCAGGCCCTAGGTTAGAAAATGAGGTGCATGTGCTAATGAGGCAATTATGGTAAACAAAGATTCGCCGATATGACCACCTCTCAATAAGTGAGCGGGCTCCTTCGATTCAAATAAAAGAGGGGTGGTTCCAACCCAGACCAATTGTCTTTTGTTTTAATGTCCGACATTTAACTAGCAAATAAGACTGAGTAAGACTAAGTCCTACCAAAAGAAAACCGTGTTTCTTCCGATGAATACGCATCTCTTTTGCGGATTTAACTGCTTCTTAGGGCTGTATTTTAGCAGATTTTACACAGAGATAGGAGTTTGCGTCGATATTTCAATTTAAAACCTAATCTTACTTCTGAGCTTGTGAAAGACTGGCGCTCTCTACTGTTAAAGTGTCCTTCAAAGCTCAGAACTTATTTTCTGTTATTACTCGACTGTGGCGTCTTTTAACCGTAAAGGGGCAAGAGAACGCGCAAAATATGCGAGCGTATTGCACTGTAGCATACCGGTTTGACAGGTCAGGAGCAGAGCGAAGCTAAATTGTAAGTGCGAGCGCTCTGGACGAGAGTGAAATACTGGGCGAAAAATTTTGGCTATATTGAGAAGTTAATTGGAAAATTAAGCAGTGGAATAATAAATCCCTTATTTGTTGGTTTGATAGATAATCAGACGTGCGGATATTTTACTCGTTTCTCGAATATTTCCTCACCCGTACGGTTCTCGGAAAAAATACAACACAACTCGTAAAATATCCGCGCTTATTTGATTTAACTGGCAAAATAATATTTTTAGCGATAATCGGGCTTAAATAAACCCTAAGATTTGAACGAAATCGCACCCAGTGGATTATTTTGCCTTTAAATTTGTGTTAAATTTCTGGAATCAGCTTACATTGACTTAAGTTACCGTGTACCTTCGGGGGTGTCTCCAGTGTAACAGCTCTAGCGTCTTAAGATTACACTTAATATACCTAAACACAGATATCAAATTAAAGCTTATAGAGCTGGCTATCTAAATATGGAAACCATTTGGTAATAAAATGAATTGTTGAATTTTTTACGACGGCTAAATTCGAACGTCCGAATCAGCTCTAAAACGCTATAACTCAAAGCGATTATTGTATTTTGCTAATTTGATTTGTTCTCGGGTTTCCGGACACGAAGCGCTAAAAAAACTTGTCGGCGATTTCCCATATTCAATTGCAGTGAAAGGTTACAGAATATTTTCGAAAAAGGGAGAAAAAAAAATTGGAGTGATCGTACGGAAATGGCTCTTGACGAAAAAGTTTTCGGAAATAAGAAATTTGCCGAAACATTTTTGTTGATTGTATGTTAGGCTAGCTTCTGTCCAAATTTGAGGAAAATCGAACAAATTCCCTTTGATTTGTAGCTTTTTAAAGTGTCCCCTACATTAGCGAAAAATTAACTTTGAGAAAACAGCGCTTTTAAATAAACATATCGCTTCATAAACAAACTCCGCCCACAAACGTTATACCGTCATTTCTCCGTCAATTTTCACTATTTTTCGATAATTTTTTTTGGATGAAAGTTCATTCTGTAAACTTTATTTTGACGCCAAAAAAAAAAATCAATAAATTTTCGATCTGAAGGTACACGGTAACCTTAATACATACCCTTACAATGAAATAAGTAATTTCATTTTGTTATGTTACTATGCTTTGCAATACTGTAAGGATTTATAGTCATGCAAATAAAGCTACTTGTTGGTTGGAGCAGAAGTGCTCACAGCCATATCACCCGGGCAATGGCAACCATGGACAGCTGTTAGATAAGATTTGCGGAGGTGCATTTAGAACAATCAGTGATTTTAATAGATCGTTTAGGTTCCGATATTTTGTTTGCGTTGTACAGTACATGAAATGACAAGTGTTACATAGTGCGCGTTCTCTAATGTTTTCGGGCCTTGTTTGCTTTTCAAAATAAGGAAGGGAGCCATGCCCTTGGTCCACCAATACCCCTTAACAATACCACGGCGCTTAATTGAAGCACTTCAGCTCCAGAGCGATGATTATTCGAAGGTTGTTAAAGTAATAAACTATGTGATATGTCGATGAGGCTCACCACTATAGCTACTTGATACAGATCAAGGAGATAGCAACATTTAAAACTCGGGCTGTAAGCAGACTCCTTCCCATTTCCCTGAATGAAATCGTATCCCGCAAGAGAGTGTCACAAGTTACTCTGATGAGACTTAACTGATTGACACTCGCCAAAAAATCATTTTTTTTTTCGTTCTTAAGAAACGGGAATCAGTGAAAGAACAATGAAAACTCCGCAGTCGTCTTCTTTTTTCCTCCCTCTCCCCAAACACTCCTCATTTTTAACGTGTATTTCGATAATTATAATCAGCTGGGGTTTTCGGATGGCGACGGCGCGCAGTCTTTTTTAACTGAGGTTTTTGTCGATGTATTTAAGTTTTTCCATTCTTCTTTCTCTCGCGGTCTTTTACTTATTGGCGAATATTTGCTGACGTCATTGTTTAAATGTTGTTGCATTAGCATACGAATTAACGTAGAGAAGACATCGAGTTGAAATAGCTTGTTAAACTTAGCAATCTCTGCAATTGTTAGATCTTTTCATGCAGTGTTTAAAGAAATATCAGCCATCAAAAACTACAAAATTATTGGGGTGAGAAAAGCGCTAATGAGCCATACATTCTTTGTCAAATTTTGAGTTTTTAAAAACAGCATTCCACGAACAGTGGCTAGTGTATCGGCTTTACATTTCCCGATAAAGCTAATTGTGCTATGCCCTTTCAATATTCGGAGTTTTTTTTTTGTAGCTCGATTAGTGAATGATTCGCATATCATAGTGCTAAGGACGCAATGATTGTACACAAATATTCGTTAACATCACTAAGCAGCATATACTAGTTTATCTACAGCTGTAAGTTTTGACTCTCACGAGTGTTACCATAACTTCGTAGAAACCACGAAAGAGATTTTTTAGTACATGATGTTTTTGACACGTATGAAATATTGAGAATACTGCGTTCCTTAAAGTTATGGTACAGTGTAAAAAGCCAATGCCAATGAGAGCAAGCATAGTATCTTCATAGCATCTTCTTTATTTAAAAAAAATGAACACTCTGGTTAACACCTGGTGCAAACGCAATTCATGAGATTTAAAGGGGCACCGCGAACAGAAACCGAAAAAATAATGGTACAGGTTAGTGATAAATTACCACGGTCACCCTAGCCATAGTGCACCAAATTTGCCGACGAGACGAGTGGATTGGTTAATTACTTTCTGTTGGTGTTTTTTTTTTATTGTTTTGTAAATAAATATATTATAGCATTGTTTTGACCAGAAAGATCAAATCCCCGTGACACTTCACCGGCTTTAAATCCATTATTTCAAGTTGAATGTCGAACAAAACTCAAAGACGCAGACGGCTGATCAAACTTAAGGACGTTCGCGCTAATTGTTTATGCGCATCTTTACTGCGCACACAATTCGTATTGCAACGCCATGCTACGTCATGCACGAGCGCGCGCGCAAAGCAAGAAATCTAAACAGATAAAGAGTTGGTAGCCGTTGCGTTAACTTCACTTAGATTTTACTCGCTTGGATGCTCGGTGACCCCTATTGTTTTCTTCATATATCACTTTCTTTACCGATTATCCACAGTTTGTGAAAAAAAGAAAAAAAATCTGTTTTGTAGAAGTTTTTTTTTTCATTTTTTTATCCACGCGACGTCGAATTGCACTCATATCTCAGCTTTATGTTGTTTCCGAATGCCCTCTTTAAAGGGTTAACTCATTTAAAGGTTGAAAACAGTTCGAATTATTTACGAATCAGGCCCACTTAGATAACATTCTCCCCAGCGATTCATCTTTGATATTTTTTAACTAAAAGCCATGGACACCATGTCATGTTACGAGGACTAACTTTTCAAAAACAGGGTATATTTCTACACACTATATCTCTTAAATCAATTCGATGACCACCAATTGTTTTTGCATTTCTGACATCAGTAACTTATTATCAAACCGTAGCATAAGTTTGAAAAAAATCTGTCTCGTAGAAGATTTTCGCGCGAACGTCCTTAAGAAACGCGCCACATAAGAACTACAGTAAACTTCATTGTTCTGCGACACTGGCTCTTTCTCACATAGAATGTCTTTGATTTCATGAATAGGAGAGGAGCTAATGGTTTATAATTATATTTCAGTATAAAAATAAAGAATATCCATTTGCGGATCAGATAAATTTTAGGAAATGTTCGTGCTTAACCAATCAGAATAGCAGAAGACAATAGCTAATAATTTTGCTTCTTTGATGAAGTTCCCCAAATACTATTTCTTTAAAAATTTGCATGTTTTGCGATTGGGTCTCAAAGGATTGTTTCACGGTTAGGGGCATGTGCGCAGATTAAAATGCTTTATTCGCTTTCTTACCAATTTTATCGGTTAAAAAACCACTCACATTTACTTCAACGATCAGATACTATAATTAGTCCAAACAAAGCGAAGGATGACCAAAATTTACAGAAAATTTCAACGGATTACACCGTTAAAGTCAACACTGAATAAAACCTTTGACCCGAAGGATTTATTCTACGCTCTAGTGGCTTTCATGGCGCACATGGGTATGCATGATCATCCATTCAATCGGCTGACTGACCGCGACATTTTCACGGGCAAATTTCTCGCCAGAATTATCTACTCGCTTCCGATTGAGTAGTGGGTAGAGAGGGAGTCAAATGCGGTTTTTTGAACTCATCAACAATTTTTCCTCACTTCGTTCGGAAAAATTGTTGATGAGTTCAAAAAACCGCATTTGACGTTCCTCTCTACCCACTACTTTGATAACCGGCCCCAAACCCCCGTAAGAGGGACTAAATGCGTTTTCTCCGAGCCCGCCCGCAACGGCAAGCGAGGCATCACCAATTGAAGAAATCCAAACCATCCATATAAACGTGACAATGCCCCTCGTCAACGAACCAATGACTGCCGTTGCGTTTTTGAAAATGCGTGGAATTGAGTTGAAAGAAGGTGATGACTTATATGCAAAGAACAAAGGGACGTTCGAATACAATCCTTGCAGATATTGTGGTTTAAACTTCACCCAAGGCCATTCTCTTGTTGAGCATCAAAAATATGTTTGCAAGAATCTGCGAACAGAACCACGGCCGAAAGAGATTTGCCCCGGCTGCAATCGAAGATTTTGCCGACAAACGGTTTCCAGACACTTAAGATATGGTTGCCCTCCCGTGAAAAACAACCATCGAGTTTTTATACGGCGAGAGGTTGTTCGAGATGTTTTTGCCGAGTCATATGTCAGCCAGCATGAATTGAATGCCTGGCTTGACGAGCAAGAACAAGAACCATTTAAAAACAAAAACCTGGAGGCTCTCAACCCCTTACCCAGGATCCGAGATTTGAGCTTTGTTTCTGATTTCATCGAAGGCAAGTCATCACTCGCAGCTTTTCAAACTGAGTTGTGTGGTTATCACCAATTGAAGAAACATTCACCCTTCGTATACCAATGATGGCGACAACACAAGAGTTCATGAACTTTCTCAAATCGAGGAACACTGGTCTGAAACAAAAGAGTGCCGACTGGCTCTCAGCCAGACAAAATACAATTGGGGCATCAGAGATTTCTGCCTTGACAGGATCGTCGCCGTTTGAATCACGGCACAGTTTGCTCTTAAAGAAAATTCAGCCAACACATATGCTCAACAATGTGGCTTGTACCTGGGGCAATCTGTTTGAGCCGATTATACGCAAGTGTTTTGAGCAAAAACATTCTGTTTCTGTTTTTGGTCACAGCATTTCTCTTAATCTGTCAAGCGATCATCCGCTTTATCGAAAGGTCACTTGTAGCCCAGACGGATACTTCATGAATAAAGATAACACATTAAATTTGTTAGAATTCAAGTGTCCGTTCAAGCGAAAAATAGCGATGAACAGAATCCCTAGCTATTATCGCGATCAGATACAAACAGGGCTTGCTTTGAGCGGTGACATGGTCTCCAAAGGCTTGTTTGTTGACGGCTATTTCAGAATGTGTTCTTTAAAACAGCTTGAACCAAGTTTAGCTCACAATTCTTTTCTCAACGCCGGGAAAACATACAAGACAAAAAATAAATCAACTCTTGCCTGGGGGGTCTGTTATCTATTCAGAAGACAAAACATCAAGATCAATCAAGCCGAACTTATTGATCTTGGAGCAACACAATCAAGTGCTTTGTTTGAACATGTCATGGGTTTAATTGCCACTAAAGAGATTTCGGTTTCATATGGCAAAATAAGAATGACGTTCACAGAACGTGACGAAAATGCTGAATTTCTACGTTTAAACGCTATGAAAGAAGCGTTCTCTACCCCGCGTAGAGAAGGGCCGAAACCTGTCGCAATGTTCGCTTGGAAATTGCTCGATCTCACTGAAATTTGGGAGTTTAAAAAACCAGATTTCTTGAGCGAAATCCAAAGGTCTGTTGAATGTTTTCATGAAAACCTATCAAAGTTGAAAGGAAGAATCAGAAATTATACTTACACCGAGGACTCTGCCACAACTCCAAACACAGGCGATGACAAGGCCGTTTTGGAAGCCTTTTTAATGAAGCAAGCGGCAATGCTTACTCCAGAGTTCTGAACGCATTATGCCATAAATATTCGTTTTTGATTATCATCGCATCAGACATCCATTGTTGTCTCAGGTAATTTATAATCACTCGTTGCGGGGCTTCAAGCGGTGTTATAATGTTCAGGATTTTGTAGATCACAAACGTATAAGACATTCTCGGAAGCCGACCTTCTATTTGTTTGAAGACACGTTTCGTTTGAAGGATTTGATCGAGAGTCAACTGAACAGGCAGAATTTTGAGCTTTTTTATAAGCCTGTTCAGAGCATAACCAAAGACATAACTTCGTCCCGACCGATGGCTTTGTCTGTGGAAATTGTTTTGCTGCGTACATGCCTGAGCATCATCGAGCACTTCCACACGGCCGCATCTTTTACAATAAAGTTCACAAGAATTGATTGATTGCAAAAAGGAGCCACCACAGTCATAACAAGACAGGAGTCTTCGGTCCAAGCGTTCAATCTCCATGTCATTGTAATGTTTTTGAAGATATTGCTGCCCAATCTCTGCCAACCCCACATCTTCGCATAACTGATAAAGTTTTTCCGGCAGGCACAAGCGGTGTATTTCTTTTGTGTAATCGCTGCCGTATAGCGAGCGAAGGATGGCAAATTTGTGTTCTTTGTCAAGTTCATTGAGCCGTGCGCCAAACTCAGTCATGGCTATATTTAGAGATTACAATTTTTCAATTGGGGGTTTCCCGTGACTTCCGGTGTTGTTGTGCTAAGGGCCGTATTTAGAAAATTACGACTTTGCGAAGCTTCTCGGACATACCGAAGCGCCCCACAAATACCGAAGCGCCCCAACTTTGTTGAAAAAAGTTTTTCTGGGGCGCTTCGGAATTTATTTTGTGAAAAAGTTTTTGTGGGGAGCTTCGGAATTTTTTTTTGAGGAAAAGTTTTTTTGGGGGCGCTTCGACATTATTGGCGGGATTTTTCTTTCAAGATTTGTAGATTAAAACCTGAATTTAATCTCTCAAATCGGATTTGGAGGCTGCGGTGAGAAGACTTATCTTTTTTTGAAACTCTTGTTTGACTTCCTTGCGAAGTTCGTTTTTGAGTTTCTCGAGGTCTGGCGCTTGTGTTTGAGTGCCAACGTTTTTTTTAGCCTTAACACCATCCCTGATTGCAGGCTTTGAGTTCGTGATATTTTTCAACCTCACGAGTAATTATGGTGAATTCTGCATCACTGATTCTCTTGTCTTCCAGAGCCTTTGAGACCAGTTCATAGACAGAGTTGCGTTTAGCCAGGGCCAGTGTGTAGATATTCTCGTGTTTGGTCACTTTTCGCTCCAATCGCTTGTTAGCAGCTGTAAAGCCAACAGAGGACAGTCCACAGAGGGTCGCGATGCCCGCAAGTGCTGGACTTGCAATAATTCCGAACCCAGTCAATGCAGTGGCTAGGGCCCCTGATGACAAGCCCAACAGAAAGCGACCCAAGGCCAACCGCCGAGTAATGAACTAAGGATTGGGTTCGTTTGTATTTCTTTGCGACCTGACGGTAATGCTCGGCTTCGTCAGACAGCTCTTTAAGCAAGTCAGAGATCTTTTTGAGCCGGAAGTCTTCTGCATTGATTTGAGTGATCTCACGCATAGGGTATAGCTGTTGTGTATCGCTGTATTCGGGGGCCGATGGAAGCACATTAGCAGAACTCATGGCGTGGGGTATATATATATATGATTTTTTAATTTAACTCAACTTCAAATTCCAATGGCGCTCCATTGAAGTTGAAGAGGTTGTCATCTTTATCCCGCACTGACAGCGTGATAGAGTTAACATAATCACTAGACGAGACGTCACGCAAGACGTTCTGTTGTGTTGGTTGGTAATGAACCTTTTCAAAAGCTTTTCCACGAATATCAAACCGAGCCAAAACCGTCGAAGGTTTGCCATTGAGGTTTTGTTCTTTATCAACCAGATCACAGTGGATGAAGTAAGTGCTTGGTGCCCTTAAACGCTTGACGAAGGTTACTAGCATCAATGCAGGGCTTATGCCAAGCAATTCTGCCAGATTATTACTTAACTTCACACTGCCGCTGTTATTATGAATGACCATGGCCCCATATGGCCTGTTTGTTTCAATTGTTAGATTTAAACTTCTGTCAAAGTCTTTTAGGCTTTCAAAGTCTTTTGTTAAACTCTCAATAGTGTGATGCCCTTGAAGTAAGGTCGCCTCACGTGATGAACCATTAGGGCGAGGGTTTGCTGGTGAAATCTTTGCTTCTTCTTTCAAAGTATGCCAAGAGTTGAAAATTGAGCAAGAAACAAGACGGATATAACTCGGTTTCGGCAGTGGGTGGTCGAAATAGATCGTGTGAGGGTTCGAAGCCGTGACAATAATTATTGTTAATACAACCATGACAGATGCGAGTATATATAATTAACATTTTAAATTATAATTACATACAATCATGTTTGGCAGACGGCCTGGTGGATTTAATCCTAATTCAAATCTTGGCATCTCCATCGGTGGCCACAATTACGGACCGCCACCTCCTTTTAATTCAAACCTCTCCGTTAATAGCCATCCTCCATATAAGCCACCACCCCCTGATCCTGAAATTGCTTGGTTGAATTCGCCGGAGGCTGCCAAGCTCTACGCCGCGGCCAAGGCTAAGGCGCTCTCAGACTTCAAAAAGCGTTTCCCTCGCGCCGATATGTCACACTTTGAAGTGCAAGTAGAGTATGGTGCCGACCACAAAACAGCCACAGGAGAAGTGCTTTACAAAAAGGCCCCTTGCTCCTGGGGGCTAATCACAGAAATGCCCCACAAAGATTGGACTGGAGCCGAAAGAGACGCTCTTGGTCTCCATTATGACGGGGGTTTCCCTTATCAGTTATCGTTGGGGCAACCAGAAAAGTCAATCCCGGCCATTGCTTTCGACGCAACAATAGACAAAGACATGATGATTGGCGCAATCTTGAATGACAAAGAGCAAAGGATTTACGTCACGCCAACTGAGTATTTCACAACGAAATACAGAAATATCTTCAGGGACACACAGATATCCTTCACAACCGCCAAATACGGCCGAAAGTGGATGGGTGGCCCGCATATGAGTTTTTGGCCGCAACAACTCTCCTTTGCCCTATGGTGTGCAACAACCGGCTGTGGAATCTCGCGTGACATTCTTTTCGATAAGAAGTCTAGTCTATCTCTAACCACACAGCTACGGTCGTTTTACCGGTTTCACGTTTATTTCACAACAAGGCGAATACTCTACCAGATGGGTGGGGAACAAAGCGTGAGTGCTTTGCCAGACGACCCCCCATTTAACCAGAAAGACAACATGAACCAATCAATCGAGGCCTTTGTGTACTGCATTCTTGGTTCACAAGCCAAAACCCGCAGCAGCATCATTGGAAGAGGAGGACGGGCCTTCGAAACGCAGAGAGTATTTCTCACCCATCTAGAGGAGGCCATAATCCTGAACGACATCGCAACAAGCGTGCAGCGTTACCAGCTTGCCATCCAAGCAACGAAAGTTCGCCTGGACTTTGCGACAGCACCCGGAAGCTGGCTCATGTCCTCGCGCATGATTATCAACACAGAGAGCGTGATTGGGTATAACAACAATCTGCAGGAGGCAACACAAGGAATGAAGCTGGGCGTGAACAGTGGTGTTAATCTGGGCACGAAAAAAGCCTCCCTTCGCCACATGGACGGTGGCGCGACAAAGATTAATCCACCAAACAGTCACCCATCAAACCCGATACATACACAGGCCACACAGGCACAGGGCATTGCGCCCAAACCGAAGGTCACACCACAACCCACACCCACACCCACCGCACCCACACCAGCAGAACCACAGCCCGACTCACATCACGTCTCCAAGGCAGTGTTTGCTGTTGGCGCGGTTGCTTTGGCAGGCCTTTTAGTTTGGGCCAGATAAGTGTGTTCAAGACTTCGAGCGCTTGGTGATCCTTTCAACAAGGAAGGCCACCACGGCAAGGATGAGCAGCCAGGCGTGTTCGCCCAGAAAGGAGATGACCGACCCAGCCGTTTTGAAGATGAAGTTAACAATTGTGCCAATGAGGCCAGGCAGTGCGCTGGCTGCCTTTTTGCCAAGCTCTTTAAGCCCATTGCCAATAGCTCGTGTGGCCTTTGCCAGGCCGTTCAAGGTGGCGAGTACAACAGCGCTGATGGTGATGCCAGCTGCCAGAACAATCGCTTGCAGGGTCCATCCGTATTTCTTGAAGATTTCTCTGACCCGCTCTCTCAAAGGCATGCTCCTTTCCCGCAACTCAATTTCTGTATTGAGCCTTGCCAGCTCTTCTTCACGTTCAGCAACCCGGTCTTCAGCAGCTGCCCTTTCAGAGGGGGAAGTGTCCTCAGCCTCTATCACGCGCTTGTCCTCCTCGTTCTGCCGTTCAAGCTCTTCTTTGTTCTGTTTCAGTTCGTCCAGTGGTTTTATAGCGTCCTTTTTTGCTCTAAGTTCCTCTAAGCGTCCTTCTAAGCCCCTTCTGTCAAGCATGGTTTTGTCGATTTCTTTTCGTAGTTTGTCTGCTTGTTTGGCAGCTTTTTGTGCCTTTTCCTGTTCTTTTCGTTTAGCTTGATGTTCAGCTTCAAGAGCTCTCTTTTCATTTTTCAGTCTTTGTATTGCCTCCTTATCCAGTGGCCCATGTGCATCTTCCATCTCTTGAATCTGGTCATCAACCTCTTTGGTTCTATTTCTGATTGCATCCATGTCGAGGCGAATTTTTTGTGTACCAGCAGCAGCTGTTTGTGCTTCTTGTTGTTGTTTTTGTTTTGCTTCCAGTTCTTTTTGTTTTGCTTCAAATGCAGCATTTGTCTCATTGAACTCTTCAGTCAAAGACATTCCGAGAGCTCCTTTGATCTCTTTGGGTAGAGAAGCGTTTAGAGTCTTTTCGAAAGCCCCACGGCTTTTTGTGTAAAGAGGGTACCATTTGTCTCTTGTATGATATTTTACCTCGATGATGGCTCCGCCTGATTTTGGTTTCGCCTCGTACCGAAAATCAAGTTGATTTCTGTCTGCTTGGGTAAACTCTTCCTTAACCTCGAAAAAGGCCATATCATCCGTGGTCATCACTCGCCGTCCGCCAGTAGCCCCTGTAATGAAAGAGGTTTCTTCAGTGTGGGAGCCTTGTTGTTCTGGGGGGAGTCTTGTTTTCATAGCCGTTTGTTCACCAGCCGGGGTGGAAGCAGCAACTGGTTTAAAGGGTTGCGTGGTGTTGGGGTCGGGTTGAGTCCATCGGCGAGCTTCTTCCTGTTCTTCTTCTGTCATTTGATTCCACATGGTATCGACATCGTCATCGCCATCGTCATTCCCTGTGCCTTTTGGGAAGAGAGGGGTTTTCTCAGTTGCATCAGTTGGATCGACTTCCATGATATATAAATATAATTTTAAAAACACAAATATATACCCATGGCTGTGCAGCCGAACCAACTCCCATCACACAGTGAAAAGACACTGGGCGCCATGAAGGCAGAGCGAACCGTCAAGCGCATCACATTCAACCCAACTGCGGCCAACCCCGGCGAGACACTTTATGTCTCGGTGCCCAAGCTTGGCGAGCACGATGTTATTGTGTCCGGCTCGCTGGCCCTGGTGTTTAACCTCTCCCTAGCCGGGGGGCATGCAAACAACTATCTCGTGCAAAATGTTTCTCGGGCCCTGGTGGACAGGCTCGTTGTAAAGTTTGCAGCCACCACTGTCCAGGACACGGTTGGGTACGACATCTACAAGATCTTCGAAGATCTCTTCCGATCAACCGATGAGCGGGACAACATGCTTATGGAGGGCATCCAGAGTGTGGATTTGTGCAAGATCCGCTCTGCTGCTGGCGATAAGAAGTCCTCCGGTGTGGATGCAGAGAATAAGTTAGAGACAATATACAAGAATAAGTATCACATCAAGCTGGATCACCAAATCTTAACTGACCACGGTGTTATATATCCTCAAGCACTGTATAACGATCTGGTCTTCGAACTAACCCTCGCCCCCGCAAACCAAGTTGTCCGAGGCTCAGACGCAAGCAAGCTCGTGTACAAGTTGGAAAACATCCAGCTGGAGTATGAGACCATCAGAAGTGCAGAGCTGGCCAACGAAGCAACAAGCACTTACACCAGCGGCAAGGCGTTCGCTTATGACCTGGTAATGCGAGATCGGGTGCATCCCTTCTCAAAAAGTGGTGACACTCGGCTTAATCTTCGGGTTAACCCACAGCGCCGGTCTCTCAAGGGCATCCTCTTGCTGTTCATCAACCCCTACACAGCTGGTGCCCGGGACTCTGAGACCTATTTCAACCCCGACATCACCAAAGTGAAGGTCACAGTCAACGGTGTTCCAAACAGGCTTTACAACGAGGGCATCAGCGCTACAGACATGTGGAGAGAGTTAACCCGGCATTTTACCCCACACACGGACGGGAGGCCTAACATGAACGCCACCAAATATCTAACAGACAACAAGTTTGGTCTCTGGATTGACCTGCGGACCATGGCTGACACATCCCTGCACAGCGGTGGCCAACGGCTCGTCAACACACAAGATGGCGTGCAACTCGAGATCGAACGAAAGGGCACAGGCTCTGGAAACGCACTCTGCCACATCTTCAGCATCTCAGACGCACAGATGAGCATCATGGGCAGGCAGCTGGAATCTGTACAGTACTAAGTAAACGCAACACGCATATATATACCCACCAGCCCCATGACCACAAGAAACAAGATCAACTTTATTGCTAAGCCGGCTCCCCTGCCATCCACCAGATATCTATCGCACACACAAATACAAAGACTTCTGGCAAAGGCCCCATCCCCGCCAGTTTGCAGCCCAACTAATATAGGTGTTGGGTATGGACCCAAGAAAGCTGCCATTCAATGCACTAATCGTGGGCCCCACTAACTCTGGCAAGACACAGTATCTTCTCTCCCAACTGGTGGGGGCCTTTAGGGGTTGTTTTGATTACATCGTTTTATTCTGCCCCACATTTGTTAAGAACAAGACATACGATGGCTTCGTGGATCGCGATCCACACATCTTCGTGATTGTCTGCCAACAGCACGAGATCGATAACTGGTTGAGGCTGGCGAGCTTCTTTTTCGCATGCACCAACACTTTATTCATTCTCGATGACTGCGCCGCCTCCAAAGATGTCAATAGCCGCACGGGCCAGCTGGTCAATCTTGGGTTCAGCGCAAGGCATGACGGCATATCCGTGTGGGTCTTGACCCAGCAGATTTCCAGCATTGCCAAGCCATATCGCGACAACATTGCAGCGATCGTTCTCTTTTACACGCCATCCAGCAAGACAACCAAAGCCATATTCGAAGATTATGCCGGCGAGCTCTCCCACGAGGAGTACAAAGAGTTTATCGCAAGGCTCAAATCCCGCAAGTCCTCCCACCTGGTTTTCTCTCTTAGGCACCCGTATGGAATTGAGTACAAGATTTAAAACACACATATATACCATGAATGCGCCAACCAGTCTACACAAACTGTGTGTGCTTTCACAGCTTTTGGATTAATTGCACAAACACACCATTGATACGCAAAACAAAATTATCAAAGCCGCTGGTGAGGAAGATCTGCGCCTCATGCTTCTTAACAGATATCCATTGCGGTTGACTTCTACGCCAGACACCATGGCGGGGGTGGTAAGAGAGCTTGAAGCCCTTTTGCCAGACATCAAGAGAATTATTGAAAAATAAAAAACACATATGTATACCCTGATGGCAGAAGCTGCTGAAGACCAGGGCGTTTTTGACGAAGTAATGCAGATGCTAGAGGCCACCCCTGGTGCCGCACCCCCCACAGGGCTTGTAGAGAATGACATTCCTGCCAAACGAGAGAAGCTGGCAATCCTTGTTTCAACTGGCAAGGCCAAAGAAGCCATCGGCGTGCAGCTCACACACGATCATGTGGCGCGGTTGTCAGACAAGGACATTGACAAGTACTGCAAACGGTATGAGGCCTACGTTGGCAACAAGACAACCGAATCCCTTGTTTATTCAGCCATCACGCTCATATCCAAAGGCGTTGGCATGGTGACCCCCGTTGAGGATGTGGTGGAGTTGCAGAAAGAACTCAAGAACGACTACATCATCAACCAGGAGCTGTCAAATCTTGCTGGGGCTATTGCCGTGCGATGCGGACGATGGCTTGCGCTTGCCAATGCTGCTCTCATCACAACAAAACACATCAAGTTTGAACGAGAGCCTGATCACAAGCCTGATTTGATAGAATTGGAACCCCAGCCCACACATCCAACCAGGGACAGTGAAGGCTATCCACTCCAGGGTCTTGATGAAGTTGGGCTGGGACCTGTGGCGACCTCGCAGCAACCTTGAAGAAACCTGGCAGCAACCTGTCAGCAACCTGGCACCACACATGGTCACAAGATAAATTTAAAAATTCACATATATACAGGATGGCCACGCCACTCAAGACGATCCCTGAAGAAACTCCAACTCCAACACCAACACCTGACCGTGTTACCTCTGAGGCACCGAAAACAAAGCCTGCAACAGAAAAGAACCCTGGCCGCGTTGCTTCTGGCGAAAGGCTAGCAGAACGCAACCGCATGGCCCGGGAAGCAAAGAAAAAGGCGCAAGCAGAAAAGCCTGCACCCTCAACAAGTGGCACAACAAGTGAAACAACAAGTGGTGCAACAAGCGACACAACAAGTGACAGCAACAGCAACTCAATCGTTTATATTCTTGGGATTGGTGGGTTGATTGTCTCTGCTGCTGGTGTTTATTACCAGCGCGAAGCCATAATGCAAAGGCTTGGGAGAAAACCAAACACACCAGCACCAACGCCAGCAAACACACCGCCTGCAACACAACCAGCAACACAACCAGCAACACCACCATCTCGAATTCCTGTAAGACAAGGAATAAAAAATATGGAATAAAAAAACATATATATACTGCACCATGAATCCTTTCCAGGAGATGATGAATGTTGCTGCAATCGGAGGCGTGGTTTTTCTTTGGTTTGGATTTAGCGTGGTAGCCTTTCAAACAGTTTACAGATTGGCAATGAACAGGCACAACGAGCCCGAGTATGTGTACGTGTATGAGTCCGAGCCTGAGTCCGAGGCCGAGGCCGAGTCAGAGGCCGAGGAGCCCCGAGACCGAACCCGAAGTCGAGGGAGAGGAAGTCGAGTCTGAGTCAGAAAAATAAAAAATCATATGTATACTGCACACAAACCATGGCTGACAACAAGCTTGTGAAGTCTATCCTCGACGCCGCAACAATCACTGGCCTTGTCGCTGGTATTGGTTGGATTGGTAAAAAGACCGTCAAAGAGAACTTAACTGCCGACCCCAGTGCAAGCTTGATGAATTATGTCAAGTTCACAGCAGTCATGGCCGGCACCATCGCGCTGAAGAAATATCTCGAGGACCAGAAAATCCTCCCAGACAACTTGTAAACCCATATGTATACACAATGGCCTCGATTGCAATAATGGCTCTTGGCGCTGTTCTCAATGCGGCCGCTTTCACGGGCGGCAATTATCTCGCAAAATATCTGTCTGGTGATAACGGCAAGGCAGCAATGGATGAGAAAATACGACATGACCACGCCCTTGAACAATACCAAGCGGCTTACGCTAAATACCAGAAGGACCGCACCAAGCTCCTCGACTGGATTGCAGGCAACGATCGGAAGGAACACCAAGCTAGCAAAAACTTCCAAACCACCGACCAAGCCCTGGTCTTGTATAACCAGATGCACCAAACGCAACCAGATAAACAAATCAAAGACAACAAAGAGCCTGTCTTCTCGGACTTCTACAAGCCCAGCACACAACAGAAGAATGGCGAACTTGCGTTCATTGGAGGCACCCTGCTTGCTGGTGGGTATATGGCTTATCGCTTTCTTTAAAAAATTAAAAAAAAAAACATATATATACCATGGCTGCACCCACCTTTTCTAAAGAAGCGACATTTTTACCAGCATCCCCCTGGACAAGGCTCGCACCCATCCCGGAAGATCATTATAAATTGGGTTGCTTGCTCAGAACAGCTATAACGGCAAACCCTGAGGAATTAACTCAAGCGGTTCATGAATATTGTGAACTAGCCAGAAAAATTAATCCCGGGCGTTTTTATGACGAAAATGAAGAATACAGAGAGATTGAAAAGCTGCGCAATTTATTTGCACAGCTTATCCTTGAGTCGAACACACCTCCGGCTGCATAAGACATGGGTGTATTTCACCAATTCATAACTATATATACCCCCTATGGAGGCCAAACTCTCAAAGATCTATTACAGCCCGAAAGGCTACTGGAAAGGTCTTGCTGCTGTCAAAAAGCTAGCTGCAGCGACCAAGGTCTCTGATGATGTCGCAAAGAAATGGCTGGTCAAACAAGCCCTTTGGCAAGTTTACCTCCCAGCGCCACGCGCTATCCCTCGGCCAAAGTTTGATGTCTCTTGACCCAATTCAGTTCATCAAGCAGATCTTCTCTTCCTGCCCCACGACAAACTTCCACACGGGAGAAAGGTTTACAAATACGCATTAACCCTTGTGGATGTGGCTAGCCGTTACAAAGCAGCAGAGCCATTGACTTCGAAAGAGTCTGAAGAAGTCTCAAGGGCATTTCAGAAGATTTACAGACGTGGGCCTTTGAAATGGCCGCAACTCTTGCAAGTTGACCCTGGGAAAGAGTTTATGGGGGCTGTGACTAAGACCATGGAAAACAACAAAACGACCATTCGTCGCGGACGGGTTGATATCCACAGAGACCAAGCAATTGCGGAGAGATTCAATCGCACCCTGGCTGAAAGGCTATTTGGTTAACAGTATGCCGTTGAAATGAATATGCCCTCTGGCCGTTCGACTGCATGGGTCAAAAGACTGCCAGATGTTGTCTCGGCCTTGAACAATGAAGTAACAAGACTCACTGGCAAGAAGCCAAAGGATGCAATCAAAGAGAAAGCCGTTTCTGCCAAGCCTGCGACACCATATGCTAGGCCAGTTGGGGAGAAGAAAAAGCTCCCACCACGGGTGAGTGTGAGATATTTGTTTTACCCCGGTGAACTGGAAGGGGGCGGAAGGCGTGCGACTGATCCCATCTGGTCTTTCAAGGTCCACAACATTGAGAAGGTTGTCACCAAGCCAGATGCGCCTGTCGTCTATTATCTCTACGACGGGCCTAAGAGAGGGTTTGTTCGTGAGGAGCTGATGGTTGTGCCACCGGGCACTCAGTTGCCCCCAGCTGGGTTGTGAAACTCGATTGGTTCTGTGTGGAGGCCGTCTGGCAGAACCCAACGCTTGTCGTAATAAGCAGAGAGGCCCAGCTTGTGCTGCTCGTAAGTGAACATGGCACCGTTGTGCATTCGGAAGCCCCTGTTGGTGGCCATGTCTCTGTGCCCCTCCAGGGCTCTGTCGTACCTTTCCCAGCGCAGCTCGTTCTGCTTCTTGTTGACGCCCTTGGAGGACATCTTGGCCTCTCCGCTAGCCTCGTTTTCGACATAATAACACTTGCTGCACAGGGCGATGGCCCGTGTGCCTTCCTTCTCAAGCTTGAACAAGCCCGGCTCTCTGCCGCTCCACTTGTCCCACGCCAACCAATTCTTCTTCTCCGCCTCGAACTGGGCGCGAAGTTCCGGGCGCACGGCATCTTCCAGAGTGTCGTGCGAAAGAGCGAAGTACATGCTGTCCGTGTCCATCTGGATGAGCTCGAAGTCACGCCTGTCGATGAAGTAATCTAGGAAGTCGTAATAGAACTCCAACATGCGAAGCTTGGCAAGTTGATACACAACAATGCCCACTTGAAAGGGACGGTCGATTGTGACCTTTTGCTTGTGCAGCTCGATCTTGTAAGCACCTCCAATCTCTTCGAGGTCATCGAACAAGGGTGAACGGAGATGCTTGTCGACCTCGTCCTCGTCAGTTGTGTACAACGTTCTTGTCTGGCGCTCCACGGCTTCGATGAACTTGCCGTAAGCGCTGTTGCCAAGGAGCTTGAACACATCAGCAAGCAGGGCCTTCTCCCTGTCAGCGTCGCCTTTCCTTCGGTTGTGTGCGACCTCGCGAACGAACCAGTCGAAGAGCTTTTGGGGTATGTAATCGATCGTGCGGTAGACTGCCGTGATCTTAAGCCCGATGTTGAGATACCACTTCAAGAGGGGGGCATAGATCAGCATTTTTTTCGCTGACAACACACCCAGAAGCTTTTTCTGGTCGGGAAAGCGGGTTCGGCCACTTTCTTGGAGGTAATCGTGCATATGCTGTGGAACAAATTCGTCAGGCACTGCTTGGTTGATGAAGAGCGGGGGAAACTCTTCGAACTGCTCCCACAACTCTCGGGGGACTTCAATGTCCACTTCCGCAAACCCGAACCATCCGCCTGTATGCAGCCTCAGATTCATTTCAAGAGCTCTCACAGCCTGCAGCGGGTCATTGTAATGCACAACCGTCTCTTTACCACAGGGCATCTTCTGCAGCATTGTGCTTGGGTAAAGGGAGTTAGCATCGAACCCCACAATCCGTTTCGTGATGCGAGCTAAGTCGCCGTATTCGTGAGAACGAATGTGGGTTTCGCCTCGCACGTGTTTGCGGGTGAAGACCAGGCTTGGCCCGCCAACCACAGCCCCCTTCAGCATGGCGTGCGCTTCTGGGCCGGGGGCGTATAGGGCTGGAGCATTGCGGCCTCTCAATGAACCTCGCAAGACGTATTGCATTGATACTCCTGGCAAGGAGACCGCATCTTTGAAGATGTCCACCCCGAGGCCCGTGTAAAACCCCTTCATCGTTTGGAGAGCTTCGAGAAAGGGAGCCACGTCGAGATTGTTGTAATGCTCCAGCCAGTCTCCGAATGTCTTCATGCCTTCCTCGTGGAAGATGCGATTGCATTCCTCGTGCTCCTCGGGAGAAAGAACGAAGGCCTTTTTGAGTTGTGAGTACCAGCACTCGTATGGAGGAAGCCCCGGGTAATCCAGCTTGTGGTCGCTGTCAAACCACTCGTATGGAAGCCAGGACTTGGTCTGTGTTGCTCCATACGTCTTGACCCACTTGTCGTACGTGATGCCTGGGGCCAAATAATTGATGATGTCCAAGAACTTGTAGCTGGGGGTGTTGATGAACATGATGCGCCCCTCTTTCTCCGCGGCGAAGACTCCGTTCTCGCCATCGAGATGAGTGACAAAGTACTTGCGGATAAGTTTGAGATCGTAATGGCCTGAGTTGAAGCCGACCACAGGTACTTGGTTGCACCATTTGTCGATGAGCGCCAGTCGCTTCTCAGGAAGATTCTCAAGGCCTGGGGGCATGTATTTTACAGCCACGTCTTCTCGGATGGCTGCGGCCCGCCGCTCCAGGGAGACATAAAACAGCCTGATAAGCTCGTCAGAATCTTTGGAGCAAATGTACTCAGGCTCAGGGTTCAACATGTCGGCAATGGAGACTGAGATGGGCACATGCTCGCTTTCATAAGAGAGATCGTGTGTCGGACGAGCTGCCTTGGTCTTGTCTTGGTATGCTTCGAAATCATAGACAATCGCGTGGGGATATGTTTTGTTTCTTTTCTGTGGGCAACGATCATTCCACCAGGGGGCAGGCCGTTCATGCTCCCACCTTTCCACCACGGTGTACCCAGCCTCTCGAAGAAACTGAGTTCGTTGCAGAGTCTTTTGGTAAGCAATCGTTCTTGTGATTGTGTAGCCCTTTCGGTCAACATAAACCACTTCGTCCCTCGTTCCCTCGGGGTGACATTCAGCGCAACCGTGCCAGTGACAGCCGTGGAACTGGAAAACTGTCTTGCTTTCTGGGTGATAGCCGTCGACTGGAGCCCCACAGATATAGCGCTCACCCCCATGACCGCATCTGTGATGGTGGATGTGAATACCGGCCTGCTTCGCCTCCCACTCCAGCCAGCACACTGCCTTGACACCGAAACCGCCTTCTGGATAAAAGGCTTTCTTAAAAGCTGACTCCGGAGGAAGGACGCGTTTCCCGGGGCAGACGATTTTGGTTTGACCACGAGTACACGTCTTGGAGTGGCGCTTCAAGTTATCAGCCCGGTTGAACCGCCCACCGCACTCGCCACAAGTGTAATTGTTTGTGACTTTATTGATGTTGGTGATCAAGAAGGAGTGGCCCTCATGAATACCGACAGTCATGGTTGGAGTGCCCACCTTGTCGTAATTCACAGGGGTGTGAAATAAAGTGAAGTCACCATTGGGGTGAACAAGATATGCGGCAATTCCTTGCTTGAAATGCCTTTCGATTTTGGAGAAGTGCTGCAAATTTAGCTGGCCTCGAAGCCCCGGATAAACTGCGAAGAAGCTTTCCGCGAGTTCTCTGGATCTGCGAGTGTTGTCCCTTTTATGAGCTCCTCGATGGACAGCCAAGCAACGAAAGAGACAAAGATTGTCGTTGAAAGTGTCCAGAGAAATGACTTCTTTTTTGTTGCGAATCCAATCAGGAAGACGGCCGAGGCCTATTTGCAAGGGTTGTCGGTCAAGAATGACTTTGACCTCAACCAGGACGGTGCGTTCATAAACCCATTTGGTGTCAGGCCTTTTGAGTCTTGCGTTTTGAAGACGAAGCTCTTCCTGAGATTGCAACCACTGTCGTGTCTCGGAGAGAGTGGCTAGCCAAGGCCCGGTTTGATTGTTTTGATAAAAACTTCTCAACTCCTCGTTTTCAGTGTTTCGCAGCTTGACTGTGAAGATTAACTTGATTGCGTGTCGTGTGTGAACATTTTGCTTGATTGTGTTCAAAATTCTGGCGACAAGAGAGTTTTCGAGCCCGGTTACAAACTGAAATGTGATTGTTCGTCTGCCATGTTCAATCTGTCGGTCAACCCGATCATAGATTTGAACAAATTGCTCAAAATCCAGATCCGGGGGGTTGTTTTGAGGCTCGATCTCGCCGGCAGGCTCAATCCTCTCGAGATTTCGTGCCTGTTCGTCCAGCCAGGCAATCAGCTCGCGTTGATCGTCATCACGCCGTCTTCGCCATTGTGGCATTGCGTATATATAAGGGTTTTGGCTTTCTTCAATTGGTGATGCCTCGCTTGCCGTTGCGGGCGGGCTCGGAGAAAACGCATTTAGTCCCTCTTACGGGGGTTTGGGGCCGGTTATCAAAGTAGTGGGTAGAGAGGAACGTCAAATGCGGTTTTTTGAACTCATCAACAATTTTTCCGAACGAAGTGAGGAAAAATTGTTGATGAGTTCAAAAAACCGCATTTGACTCCCTCTCTACCCACTACTGATTGGTCTAAACAATGAAATTAAATGGGTTACGTAGCAGCTTGCACATGCGCCGAACCGTGAAACCCTCCCTTTAAATAGACCAATTCGGCTAACGCATTGTTGTACCCAATTCAAACCTTCTGGGAATAAGATTCTTTGTTTACAATATTTCCATATAATTTCCATGTCAATTCTTCATTGATATGGAAATATGACGAACAAAGAGTTCTAATCCCAAAAGGTTTGAATTGGGTACAACAATGCGTTAGCCGAATTTGTCTATTACATGAAACCCGAAAAAATGAAACAAAATGCACCTTCAAACCTAACTTTTTAGCGGTCTTTGAGTCTAGGCCAATAAGATCACTAGTTGTAACAATGAAAAAAGTTGACATTCCATCGTGCATTGCCGTTAGCACTTTCCTTCTTATGCGGATCATTACTTAAACACGAAGACGCGCTATAAAAGAAAGGCTTTGTCTAAAATAGGGAACGGAGAATCGGGGAACGGGGAACGGGGAATCTCTAAAATGAGGAATCTCTAAAATAGGGAATCTCTAAAATGGGGAATCTCTAAAACAGGGAATCTATAAAATGGGGAATCTCTAAAATAGGGAATCTTAAAAGCAGCTGTTACGAGAAATGAGATCACAACAGTTTTGTCAAGGCGGCCGTAAGTAAAGCTGTCCGCTCACGATAAAAATTTCGCTCAGAAAACTCTGACTGAAATTCAAGATGGCTTCAAACTAGATGTCAGGTGATGCGTTAATTCATTAACCGTGTTTTGTGACAAATCATGTTACGACACCTAGTGTCTGGTTCATAAGTTTGACAATGTGTAAATATCCGGTCTCGATTGCGAAACCGTCACACAAGTAAAAAAAAGTCGCCCAACAGGCGCATGTGACTACTGCTATGATGTCAGTATAAGGTGAAAAATGCGAAATGTAGAATTGTCCTATAAATGCGGTTCTGTGGATAAGAATCGAAGCAAATGTTAAAATAATGATTAATCTTGGTTATTAACATCCGAATAGTCAAGATTTTAGTCAGTTTTCATCATACCAGGCTTTTTTAATCTGTAAATACCGACCTAAAAGCTAAAAAATACCCAGGCAACCTTTCATCTGAGCGGTTAGAAACAAAATATGAAAGATGTGAGAAGTAAATGTTGTGAAGTTAACAGGGCTGAAGAAAATTATTTCCCATTAATCGCAAAGGCAAACTTGAGATAACAGAAACTAAAGCTAGACTGGTCCAGACTGCAAACGGGCATCATATTATCAAATGCCATAAAGCAATCATTTTAAAATAACTAAAAGGCGATAATTTTTTTGTTTGAAGGACGATTTTCCTTTTCTGTTTATACGAAGGCGACGAAGGAAAGAATGAAACTGCATTGAGTTATAATTTGTTATGCGTAAAATCATGCGGAGCTTTAAGGCATCACGTTTCATTTAGCATAAACAAACAGGTCAAGGAGGTCACGTAAACGTTTTTCCCAAAAGAAAGTATCTTTCTTGTTCAAGAGTTTGAATGATTTTGAAATTCATTTGATTCAATACTTACAAATTCAAAATAAGTTAAAAAGGAGCTAGGAACACCATAGACATTCGCCGTAAATATCGACCTAAAAGCTGAAAAATACTCACGCAACCTTTCATATGATCTGTAAGAAACAAAATATGAAAGCTTAGCCTGTTCCAGGCGTTCAGACAGCTAGATAGTGGGGAAAGCGCGAATAGTTGGGGAAGGCGCGAAGAAAAGCGAGCGAAAAAAATGCGAGGAGACTGGGGAGAGGAAGCGTCTCCCCGCGCATTTTATATTTCACTCGCTTTTCTTCGCGCCTTCCCCAACTATTCGCGCTTTCCCCACTATCTGAACGCCTGGAACAGGCTAATGAAAGCTGGGAGAAGTAAATGTTGTAAAATCTAAAAAAACTCATCTCAAATGCCAAAGATACGATGCATGAGGATACGTGTACTGAGATCAGAGAAAACACCGGACCACGAGGCAGCCGAGGTTTTCGTTTGTCATCGGAAACTATTGGTAAATCATCGTTGATGCGATGGCGAGGGGCGCTTTGCCGGTGTGTTCCGTTAGGGACGGACCATTTAATTTTTGTGGGGGGGGGGGGGGGGGGGGGGGGGGGGGGGGGCAATTTCTTCTGAGTATGAATTTTTTTTCAGCATCACAATTTGCAATAATTTTTTTACCAAAATGCTTGAATTTTTTTCATGTGCTTTCTTGTGCACGATCTTTTTCTCTCTTAAATTTTTTTTTGGTAATTGCCCAACACCCCCCCCCCCCCCCCCCCCCCCCCTTCAAAAATTATGGTCCGGTGGATAGCGGCACCTTTACGCCCCATTTAATCTCTCACCATACCGGTTGTAAGTGAAAGATTTTTACTGCGTATGTGTTGTTTTATGCACCGTTAAAGGGACTATGTATGCTCTTTCTAATTCAAAACTGTTCTAAAAACTGAATTCGACTAAGCACCTTTGTTCTTATACAAAATGCTCTGACTTAGAGTATCTAGAGGAAAATAAAGCGATTCCTCGAAACAAGTTCTAATCGTATTTAAGCGATTTTATCCAGAAAAAATGAAAGAACTTGAAGATGTTGGCCATTTTTTTTTACACATGTAAGTTACAAACCATTTCTATCCAGGTCATTCACAGCCAAACACACTTATTTATAGCTTCAGTGCACTAGCATTGTAGATGTTAACAAAACTGAAGCATTCTTTTTAGGTTTTTATTGATACATACATATGCTTTTTGGCTTTTCAAATTAGTAATAAAAATTGGTGACATTGCCCTTTTAAAAGGTACAATTACTGATCCAAACTCTTTTTACACTGCTTGCACATAAAGCGTTTTGTGTTGTTTTATCCCTTCTACCAGAACATTTTAAGTGTGGATGCATGAAAAAGGATTCTTCCCAGCTACACACAGTATGCATTATTCATTTTTATGTATTTTGAGTTCCATTGAATGGCTAAAATTCTTGTCAGATTGGTTGCATGGAAAAACATTCCCATCTGCATGCGTTCTTTTATGCCGGTTGAGAGAACTCGAGGTACTGAATCTCTTACCACACTGGTTGCATGTAAAAGGTTTCTCTCCTGTATGTGTTCTTGTATGTGTCAGAAGATGTCCTGACTGACCAAAAATCTTACTACAATGACTGCAAATAAAAGGTTTCTCCCCTGTATGGGTTCTTCGATGTGCCTGTAGGTGCCCTACAGATCTAAAACACTTATTACACTGATTGCATGTATAAGGTTTCTCCCCTGTATGTGTTCTTCTATGAGTTTTGAGATGCTCTACCCGTCTATAACTCTTGCCACATTGGGTGCATGTGAAAGGTCTTGTCCCAGTGTGTGTTATTTTATGTGTCTGAAGGTGGCCTAATTGACTAAATCTCTTGTCACACTGATTGCATGTATATGGTTTCTCTCCTGTATGTGTTCTATGATGCCTTTTGAGAGCAGTTGAGTCAATGCAACTCTTGCCACACTGATTGCATGTAAAAGGGCTCTCGCCTGTATGCAGCCTCTTGTGCCTCTTGAGACTTCCTGCCCAGCTAAAACATTTGCCGCACTGGTTACAATCAAACACCTTGCTTCCTAGTTGAGTTCTACATTTCCGCAGTCTCTCTGCTTGACTGAAACAGTTGTTACTCTTGGACATCATAGTGCACCAGAACAATGTTCTTGGACCTGCAAAAAAACAAAGCAAAGCTTTACCACCAGGTTACTGCTGTGGCATAAATATCCTTGGAACTACTAAATGCAAACAATGTTTAAACTTTACAAAAAGGTACTAAGGATAAGAGGACAAAAATGTTTACAAGACATAGTACCATCAGAAGCTCATAACAGACGACGTGATTAGCTTCTGGTACCATACACATATTTTCTCATGTATAGGGAATTGAGTAATATTAATTGATTAACAGGTTATAGCTTTCGTTATTTAAATTTCATGACATTAGTTTAGTTTAGTTAGGGATCCATTTAAACTAGCTTTTAAACTAGCTAAATTGGATGTTCCTAAAGAAATATTGGCATAAATAAAAGTAAAATAAAAAATCTATTTTATCTTTTATTCATGTTTTTCTTTTTCTCTTGAAGATATGAAAGCTCTCCTATTAGAGCTACTCTGTAAATCCATGTTGATATAAAGACTACATGTATGTAAGAGATAGAAGATGGAATGTATAAAATGAATGTCATGGGCAAATATTATTTGTTTCACATTTTCCTCTGGTGTGAATAATTGGCTGAGGTCACATGTTTAAGACTACTTCAAGCAGATTGCACATATCACATGTGGTTAGAGAAATTTTGAATATCACAGAGAAAGATTTGGTGAATGCTTACAGTTAGTGTTAGCTCATTTGAACCTTGTGGTGATAGAATGTATTGCTTTACTTTTTATGCGTGTTCGAACTGTCATATATTTTTAGCAGCCAATGATGCTTTTGGCACGCAGGTGCCTTAGGACAATCAGGTGTAAAGCCCCTCACCATGGTCGCTTTTGGTAATGTACATCACTTGTGGCTTATTTCCCGTTCAGTTCAGTTTCATGGTAAATGGCACCTGACTGGCCGACAAACGGTGCAGGCAGCAATTGGGTCCTGGACAACACTTATCTCCCAGTGTTGTTCAATTGTGCCTGACATTAATTTTCCTAATGACAGTTAGCATTGTAAATAAACATACTGTATACTATAAAGGCACAATACAATATACTATGTGAAAATATGGTTGATTGGTATCCGGCTTACAAGGCAAATGTAATCGCACTACACCAAAGGTGAACCTACAGAGATTAGGGTTAACAGAAACCAAATTGTGAATAAGAGGGACCATTAATTTGACATGCAGTCCCAATTCAGGGTCCCAATTCATTAGTTACAACCTAAGGGACTCTGAGGATAAACTTAATGTTCCATTGCCGCGCACAAACTATTATAAAAATAGTTTCAGTTATAGTGGCGCCATGCTCTGGAACAGCCTTTCTCATAATGTAAGGAAAGCTGAGTCCCTTGGGCAATTTAAACGACTTCTCAAAGAGGAACTATAAGGCACGGCATTCGTGGAAAGCAGCTTTTTATTATTTATTAAATTCTTCATATATAGATATTTTTTAATATTAGTTTATTGCTTTGTGTTAGTATTATAATGATTTTTAGCTGACGAATTTTTACCGTGTTTAAATAAAGATTATCTATCTTATCTATCTATCTAGGGTAGGTGCGGGAGGGGTGATGCCCCCCCCCCCCCCCCCAATGCGGCCTTCCTCAGAAAATGTTTTGAAATTGTGAAGCCTAAAGTTTGCATTTTAGGCCATTTCTGACCAATTTGGATCTTTGTTTTAACTGCCATAAAAGAGGCATTAGTAATGAAGGATTGTTTTATTTCACTCATAATAAAGATCAAAATTTATAGCCCATACAGTTTAGCAGTTCTTTATTCAAATATGTTAGCACATTTTCCTTAGAAATAGCCAGGTCAAGAATTGAAATAGAAAAATAAAGGTCCCGGTGTCACTGCTCTAACAAAAACTCTGAGAGATAGTTGGGTTTTTCTTAATTTACGAAATGTTAGTTATGAAAGTAAGACCAAAGTAAAGTTTAGCCTTTGAGAGCACCAATGCCAGGAATGCAGGGTGGGAGGGGGGGAGGGAATCCCATATAAAAGTGATGGGGTAATTAAAGTAAACCTAATTTTGAAACGAAACCCTGAAAACCACAAGTAAAACATCCTACAGTGTACATGTATGTTTATTTTTTGTTTATTTTCTCACAATCTGTAAAGATATAGAAAACAAAATTATAATTAAATCTAAGCAAAGTTAACTCAATGGTTACCAGCCATTTATCTGTTTAGATTTCTTCCTTTGCATGTGCACTCATGCATGACATAGCATGGTATTGTGACATGAATTGTGTGCGCAGTAAGGATGTGCATAAACAATAATTAGCGTGAATGCCCTTAAGCATCTATATTAAAGCAAAAATAACTTTGCATTGGTTCAATTTTGTTTATTTTCATGGCTTATCTAAAAAACTAGCATGACGAATAATTATTGTGTGACACATTTAAAACCTTTACAAATCAGAAGCAAACAATTGTTAAACCCTGAAACGTTTTGTGAAGGATTGTAAAGAATGGTATCTACATACCATGTTCAAAACAACTTTGTAGAATGTATAGTTTATGTGGTTAAATGAAATTTAAGCTAAGTTAAACGCGAAACAATGCTGGTCTGTGGTCTCCCTTGTGGTGGACATGCGCAGTGGTTGGGGGATCTGCAGGGGGTTGCGTGGTTTTACAGCTTGGCCTTTGAGGTCAACTCATTTTCACGTGCACTTTTGCCATTTCAACGGTGCTTGGCGACTTCGCTCCCTGCCCTCCCTCCCTGTCTGGTAAGTGTGTGGTAAGTATCATGGTTCCACTGTTTTTCAGTGTGACGGTGCCTGGTGGTTGCCGCTCACAGGGTTGTCATGGTTACCCTACGCGCTCGGCTCTCGTGCTCGAGGCTCCACCATCTTTCCAGGCACCTTCCCCAAGCTCATCTTTTGTTGATGAGTTTAAAGATTTTTGAATTTTTATGATGTCATGTAATAATAATAATAATAATAATAATAATAATTACAATCTTTCAACAAGAAAGCCCATTCACCCGAAAGTGGTTTTCAATAGGGTCCTGTATGAAACCCTGTATGTATGTGCAACCCAAGAATTATTTTTAATTAACTTTTTACCTTAAACAACAAAGGGGTAGTGCCACTGGTTTGCACTCAACACATTATCCACTTAAGATCAGTTTATTACCCTTAAATGCTCCACCCAAGAGACTCTGATGGTAAAAACTGAAGGTTGCTTCTTTGTGGACTGAAAATTAAAACTGGTGATATTCATATATTAGTTGTATATTTTGGTGACATTATTGAGCTGATAATTATGGTCAAGCCATACTTTGTATTTTGGCAAGCAATATTGTCCAAGCACGGCTGTAAGCCAAGTTACATGATCCTACAGTATATGTAAACTTACAGCAGCAAAAATGTTGTGCTTGGATGATCTGCCTGCTATGATGATCCTAGACCTGGGTTTCTCCCAGCATTATGTCTCCTGCATTACAATAATATTTACATTTTGTAAACTCAAATCAAATCACTTGGGCAATTTAGGCCAAACCAGGCCAATTGTCATTCTAACTGATATAAGTTCTCGTTCACACAAATGTGGCAATCCTTCATTTTAAGCCTTTGGGCAAAGAGAAAATTTATGGATATCGAAGGTTCTCAAAATGCAGCACCCAGTTCAGGTCAAGCACAAGTTTGTGTTTTTTGTATAATTTCATTGTTTTGAGATCTCAACTTGTAATATTAATATTATAATTATTGGCTAATCATAAATTTGTCTCAAAATTTGCAGGGGTTTCATTAAGAATTGAACAGGAGGGCAAAATGAGTTTATAAGCAGGTGGTCACATGATCAGAAGGCCAAAGGCCCTTCCCCTCTGGGGGGGGGGGGGGGGGGGGGGGGGGGGGGGGGGGGGCTGGGAAATCTTTTCAATTTTAGTCTCCCGGAGATGCATTCTCCTGCATTTTGAAGCACAAACTTTTTTAAAGCAACTTACTGTTGCTTGAAACATTGTATTTTGTTTGTTTTATAATCAAATGAATACAGATATCTGTAGTCATGGACATCAAGTTATCAAGTTGAGAGCAAAAATATTGTTTATCGACTGTTCTGACCTTTTTCTGGTCACCATAACACATGTGGAACTTGTTTGTAACTCAGTGACACCATGCAGAACATAATGCAGAGCACTACGCTGGCAATGCATTGTGGGGTGATTTCAGTTGTTTGTCACGTTTCTTCTGTACAGGTAGCAACGGGAGGTAAATAAGCAAGAACGTCTTTGTTTTATAACTTGAAATAATGTTTAATTTTTAAGAACACACATCAAAAAGGTCAACTTAGTAAATTATTTAACTTCAGTTGTTGGCGAAAAAATAAGGTTTAGATGTGTTTTTCAAGCAGCTGGGCAAAATCATGTTCACAGCCAGTCAATTTGCCCAGTGCCCAGCCCTTAATGAAACCCCTGAAATTTGTCTGGGTGACCTTGGTGTAGTTGCACTTGCACTGTAAATCATGTATCACAAGAAATATTTAATGACTCATCACATCAGAATGTTATGTATTATGCGAATTATTACAAGCCGATTATCCTGCTTTACCTGCTGTGAACATGTCAATAAGCACATTACTACCGGTGGTCAGGTCATTTACAGGAGGTCAGACCACCGGGGGTCTTAATAACTTTGAATTATGTGATTACCTCCAATGTACAGAACATTCTTTCTAGCACAAAATATTGTATTGATGAAAAGGACAACTTTTTTGTTAAATATTGCATTGTATACCTGCCAAGTCTCACACCTTTGGCGTGAGTCTCACACCTGCGACTCCGAAACTCCGATCTCAGTCAGATGATGATGATGTCATCATTCTTTGAGCGCATCATGATGCACACAAAACAGAAATGGCAAAAAGTGGAGGATCTATTTGTGAAACTTTCGAAAATGTCTTGAAATATTTGACGTTTCCCTTAGAATTCAGACCTGAGCAATGTCAAGCAGTCAATATTTTTTATTGCTTTACTTCAATGTACATAGCGATATTTTTGCTGACGCACGGAATGTATAAATTAAAAGGAATCAACATATCAAACAATGTCACTTGAGTGTTTGCACATTGCAAAGTATTAGCTAGGGAACTAATTGAGATTGGACTACAAGTAAGAGATTGAGCACAAGTATGACTTTTCAAACCTAGTTCGTGTGCCCTAGATAGCCATTTATCGAACCAATTTTATATAAAAAAAATATACCTAGAGTCTCGTTATCACAGCCAACAAAGAGGTCTAACAAAGCCAAGGCATGGCTGTGTCCAAACTTCTCCATCAAGGGAAAAGATACATTGTAGGTGGGTGAAAATATATAGCGTGGAAAACTTGCGCTACTGAAATATGGGCTTTCGTTACTTTTTGTGGGCTGGTAGATTTATTCCAAGGTCCGGGGTGGCAAATGAGTCAGCTGAACAGATATCTAACTCTGTTAACTTACCTTTGCAGGAACCAAACAGTCGACAAATCAGAGTAAAACAGTCACCAAAGTGAGCTGCAAAGGCCAACCACGATCGTGCATGCAACGAATGAGTTGAGAGCAGCCATGTTGAACAAACTGGTACCCAGTCTGTTCTGGCATCTGTTCTCTTCGTCACACAATCCGTCACACAACGCGTAAACAAACTGGTACCCAGTCTGTTTCTGGCATCTGTTCTCTTCGTCACACAATCCGTCACACAACGCGAGGAAAAAGTTCAAGTTTTAATAACGCTGTAAAAAAAAATAAATAAATAAATAAATGAATGAAATTAGACGTTTCGGCAATGGTGTCTTCATCAGTAGTGTCACTGATGAAGGTCTAGTTTTATTTAATTTTTTTTACAGCGTTAAAAAAAATTGTTGAAAACATGAAAAGGCCGCTCGTGCAGCCCGTGAAGAAACGCGGGCGCACAAAACAGCTGAAATCGAAGCTCTTTTTGTTTTGAGACAATTTTGAAAAGAGGTGTGTCCTCGAACTTTCGACAAGACCCATCAGGATAGCTAAAACTTTCGGATGAGACAAAAAAGCCACCTAGAACTTTCGAAACGACCAAAGTTCCCCTAAGATATTCGAACAGATAAATATTTTTTAGGGCAGCTTCAAATTATAACCAAACAGGCTTCTAAAGCATAAAGAAACTCCGGGGCATTTGACATCCTCGTGTTTTCGACCTCAAAGAATCCTAGCCGCATTTCTGACGACAAATTTATTGTAAGCTTGCTTTTATCGGTCATTAGAGGAAAAGTAACTGAAAACACGTCTCTATTGACTTAGTTGGCCTTCGAAATAACGTTTGGAAGAGTCCAGATTCGAAGAATTTTCCTTCTTTTTTTTTACTATACTCCGGGTCATTTGCACGGCTATTTTTTCCCACCATCGGATATATAATTTCCCATTGTTTTTCACATAATGCTAATATCCGAGGTTGTCTCAGGCGAGTGGGGGGGGGGGGGGGGGGGGGGGGGGGGGGGGGGGGGGGGGGGGGGGGGGGGGGGGGGGGGGGGGGGGGGGGGGGGAGGGGGAGATGCGGGCACTGCTGGATTTGACTGATGCACCAACTAACATCAGTAACATGGCTGCATCCGTACAGAGGGACGGGGAGGGTTTGAAAACTATCAGTTCTTTTGACGGCAGATCTAACAGAAACGTTGTGTAGTTTGCACAACAAGCTGGAAATAAAGAAAATAGCTACAGATTGCTTACCACTATTTTGGGGCAAACAGTCGCTGAGCGGAGTAAGGCTAGTCAAAAGACACGACCAAGGGTGTGGGAGTCACCCCCTTTCACTCCCCCCCCCCCCCCCCCCCCCCCCCCCCCCCCCCCCCACCCAAGACGATTTGCAAAACCAAAATGACGACCAAATACTAAATTCGGCACTCGCACCCCAAAAAACGCCTGCCGTTGCAGGCTAAAATATGTAGTCCAGGGTAGGCGGTGTGGGATGCTCCTTAAATATTTGGGTGGAGGTGTGTGCATAAAATGAGTAATTTTCAGTCCCATTTTCAGACCAAAATAGATTATTCTCCTACCCATTTCCATGCAGGACACCTAAATCGATACCCATGTTAAGACCAAAACGCCGGCTAAAAACACATTGGACCGCACAACCACCTGAACTCTTTTATCCCGGTTTCCTCAACCCGCACCTCTTTTGCTCTCTTTTTGACTTTGAATTTGCCTCTTTTGCGCCTTTGCCGTCACATACATTATCTTGTTCATACCGCTTTCGCTATCTCGTACCCATTCCGGAGTGAAAGAAAGAAGGGGAGGGAGGGAGAGAGAAAGAAAGAAAGGAAGGGAGGGAGGGAGGGAGGGAGAGAGAAAAGAAAGGAAGGGAGGAAGGAAGGAAGGAAGGAAGGAAGGAAGGAAGGGAGGGGGGAGGAAGGAAGGAAGGGAGAGCTAGAGAGGAAGGAAGGGAGAGAGAAAGGAAGGAAGGAAGGGGGGAGGGAGGAAGGGAGAGAGAAAGGAAGGAAGGGAGAGCTAGAGAGGAAGGAAGGGAGAGAGAAAGGAAGGAAGGGAGGGTGGGAGGGAGAGAGAAAGGAAGGAAGGTAGGGAGGGAGAGAGAAAGGAAGGAAGGAAGGAAGGAAGGAAGGAAGGAAGGAAGGAAGGAAGGAAGGAAGGAAGGAAGGAAGGAAGGAAGGAAGGAAGGAAGGAAGGAAGGAAGGAAGGAAGGAAGGAAGGAAGGAAGGAAGGAAGGAAGGAAGGAAGGAAGGAAGGAAGGGAGGGAGGGAGGAAGAGAGAAAGGAAGGCAGGGAGGGAGGGAAAGAGAAAGGAAGGAAGGGAGAGAGGGAGAGAGAAAGGAAGGAAGGGAGGAAGGAAGGAAGGAAGGGAGCGAGGGAGGAAGGAAGGAAGGGAGGGAGGGAGAGAGAAAGGAAGGAAGGTAGGGAGGGAGAGAGAAAGGAAGGAAGCTGAAGGGAGGAAGGAAGGAAGGGCGTAAGGAAGAGAGAATGGTAGGAAAGTAAAAGACAATTACCTACGAAACGAAAAAATGTCAGGAAAAGAAAATTTGTCGAACAAAAAGTTTCAAAGCAACTTTCCCACAACCGGGATAAAAGAGTACTGGTGGTGGGAAGATTACACCACTCCTACACCACCCCAACATAATAATAATAATAATAATAATAATAATTTATTCACTTAATATAGCGCCTTTTAACATTAAAATGATCAAAAGCGCTTTACACAAATTTTATACTAATTATTATTTAATCCTAATTAATACTAATTTTACACGAGTTTTATACTAATAATAATTAATCCTGATTAATTATTACCTACTATTTTACAACCCAAAAAAGCGCAAAGAGGCAAAGTCAACAAAAACTAGCGGGAACTGGGATTAAAGGGTACGGGTGGTGGCGGCAAGATCTCGCACGCCAAATGTTCCGTGTCTTCTCGCACGCTTGCTTTGTTAGGCCCCGACCACACTAATGTGTTTTCGTTTGAAAACGCATACATTTTGATGCGTTTTCGCCTATCATCCACACTAAAACGCCCGAAAACGCTGATGAAAACGGAGACTTTCGAAAACGGTTTCAAAAGTGGAGACTTTTGAAAACGCATCGTTTTGAAAACGCTTCGTTTCTAGTGTGGACAGGTGAAAACGGAGACATTTGAAAACGGTGACGTAAAATCTCTAGTGTGGTCAGGTGAAAACGGAGACTTTTGAAAACGATGACGTACTGAGAGCGTCACATGCCATCGGTTCCAGTCCAAATCAGAGCATCTATCACCTTTAACACATGCGCAATCCCCGATCCCAGTCGTTTTCATCGTTTTAGACCGTTTTAGTGTGGACAGGTGAAAACGATGCGAAAACGCTAGTGTGGGCTGAAATATTTTGCTTTGTTTTCTTCGAGATGAAAACGGAGACTTTTGAAAACGCAAGCATTAGTAGGGACTTTAAGCACCGGGAACCGGAACGGCAACGGCGACCTCGAAACCGAGAAAAGACTGGGCAGAGAACGCGGTCTCGGCGCGAAGTTACAAATAAACCAGCTACAGAACCGCAACGTTTGCCAAAATGTGCAGCTCGGTAGAGGCGGCTCTTTTCCGAAATGTGCTCGCTAAATGAGGTTAGGGAAATGCTTCTCATAAGCCGTGTCAAGAAAATGATCAACGACGGGCAGTATATGCTCTTGTACGATTTGAACACGTCCAATAAACTTGACCTGCCGTACGATTCTTACGACTGTTTTGACTTCGATGTTCTTGAGGACGATTCGTACGGGAGTCCAAAACTTTCGTCAATTTTCGATGTTATTCTTCACTTTTGTTGATCCACAATATTAAATGCTCGTTTAGTTTTACGAAGCGCTTCTGGTAAGCGATGTTGATTTGGCTCAGACTAATTTGCGAGCGAGCGACTCATTTCGTGACAATTAACCCCAAAGAATACTCCCGTACGGCCAACTTCGATTTGCTATTCGTACGGGAGTCCGAAAACTTTCGACAATTTTCGATGTTATTCTTCACTTTTGTTGATCCACAATGAAGATCACCTTTTGCCGTACATGAGTGATTCTTTTCGATTCTTTTTATTATTATATGTTTCATTATCAATAATTTGAGTGTCTGGGACATCTAACAAGTTAAGTGTCAAAAAATTAATTCAAATTGTTATAATATATCTGGACATACAAACCAGTTCTTCTCTGTTAACTAAACCACTTGTGAGCAAGGAAAGGTAGTCTCAATGGAAGAAGCGTTGGAAGCAAAAAACCCAATAACAAGATTCCCGTATGAATAACAATAACAAGTTTATAGCGTACGGGAGTACATGGCGATGACACATAAACGAGATTCCTTCGCGTAGCTGAATAAACATCGCTCACAAGAAGCGCTTCGTGAATATAAACAAACGTACAATATTATGGATCGGCAAAAGTGAAGAATAACATCGAAAATTTTCGAAAGTTTTGGACTTCCGTACGAATAGCAAATCGAAGTTGGCCGTACGGGAGTATTTTTTGACGCGAACATTTCTTAAGCGTCACGAAATGAGTCGCTCGCTCGCAAATTAGTCTGAGCCAAATCAACATCGCTTACCAGAAGCGCTTCGTAAAACTAAACGAACATTTAATATTGTGGACCACCAAAAGTGAAGAATAACCTCGAAAATTGTCGAAAGCTTTGGACTCCCGTACGAATAGCAAATCGAAGTCCGCGTACGGGTGCCGTACGAATAGCCACTGCGTTAATTTTAATAAATTTAGCAAAGAAACGTAGTTCTAAGTTTACAAGTTGTAGTGAATTACCACCTCTTTCTCAAAGAGCGTACAGAAGCACCAAATTGACCTAAATGAAGCAATAAATATCGTTTCCTATTTCTGTATAGTCTTCTTAAACAACATTAAGTGTATTATATCAAAAACGACTGGATAAAACCAAAGAAAAATGAGGAATATATACTCACGTTTTCACACGACGGCAAACCTTGCTATCTGACGTCGGGCCCGGGAAGAGAACGTCTAGATATTTCCCGCCAAACATGCGCAATGCGTCATTTGGGTTTTCCCTGACAGTTTTCGCGTCGCCGTTGCCGTTCCGGTTCCCGGTGCTTAAAGTCCCTAGTGTGGTCGGGACCCTACTGCTCACACTATCCCAATCATCAAACCGTGAACCCTTGCCGTGAACTAACGTGCATGCAGATTCCCAAGACATTCCACCTGCATTGCAGGCGACGGTTTTTTTGGGCGATCGATCCGCGTGTTCCCTCGCGCGCGCGTCCTCGAAATTTCACCTTTGGCCGTGTACCCAGGCCCTGAGAACGGACTGGGTGCTAGCGTGTTCAATGGCTTCTCTCATAGCTCTTACATGTATCTTTGTGACATCTGTCGTATCATATCGTGGTTTGAAGTCTTTGCAACTCACTTCATGGACCGTTTTGATTCAGTTTAGGTAAGTAAACTACACTATAACATGTTTAAAGGGTGTTAAGTACATATGCCAGGTGCGTTGAAACATTTTCCTTCGCTGTGTAGATGTTTTGGCATTGCGTTTGTCATGAAAAGCTGTTTCTAATGAGGGTTGGCCTTTTTGTTGGAAAGCTTGCGTTTACGGGCTTGCCCAGGGACCATGTTACAAGCGACATGTGTACATAGTCATACACAGTGAAGCCATTCGTATCAACACTATATTATAAATACTTCACAATCATTGCAATCATTGCAATCATCTTTTGTGTATGGTTGAGCTTATATTATATAAACGATAAAAGACCGACACTCTTCGTGCTTAGTTTTATAGCTTTTATTCTTTGTCTTCTCTGCTGAAAGGAAAATCGGAAAGCTAAGGTAACATAAAATTAAAGAACGAAGTCACATGTTTTCTGTGTCAAATGAGTCAACATCAATTTTACTGTAAGGTGACTCCCTAGTGTATTGATGCACTGTTTTAGTTTAATACACTTAAAATAAGGTTATATGACATAAAAAGTATTTATAAAATAACTGCACATTCTAATTGGTCAAAAACCTATTGACTGTTGTGCCGGTAAACTCATAGAAAACCGCTCAAGAGAAACTGTAAAATAACCAAATTCCAATTTTCCAATATTGCATCACCACATGGGTGAGGACAAAGAGTTTCATAACTCGCGTTTTGTATCTTATTACATATTCTGGTCTGAGAACAGAAGATCTGTTTATAATTGTAAACAATAAGTTGCTGCTCAAACCTAAAACAAAAATTTCCCGTGAGTAATAACTTGAATTAAAATATAATATTAAGCTTTTTAAAACCAAAAACATGCAAACAAAAAATGGCTTATCAAGAAAAGAACACTTAAGCTTATTTTGAAACTGATATCAACAACAGGAATAAATTTTATTTAACATTGGCTTGGAAAGCCTTACATGCAGCAATGAAAGACAATAAAAAACCTTGATATGTACTTTGTGAAGTTCACTGAGCTGAAGGTTTAACGAAAAGATCAAAATGGATCCTAGAGAAAACAATGGCTCTGAAACTGAGGAAATTTTCAATTAAAATTCAACTGAAGTTTATAAATCTAGTTTACAAATCCTAAGATAACTTCTTAAAAAGTCAGATATACAGAGTGGAATTGAAAAGTAAAGCCACAGGGAGCCCAGACTCACAACGAGAGTCCTCAATGACAAAAGTATAAACGTACTGTAAGGACTTCTATGGATTTGTATGGATTTGTACGTAACTGAAGCAAACAGGCAATGATGTGAGCTGCAAAGACTTTAAACCACAATCACACGACAGATGGGAGTAGCCACTGAAGACACTAGTTCCCAATCTGTTCTCTGATATTATTCATTTGCAAAATGCGTTTTTAGGTTTATAGATTATCACAGGCAGCCCAGGCTCAACAGGAATCCTCAATTGATATGGGTTTTTATCATGAGTTGGATAAAATATCAAAATTATGAATAAACAGCCATTAAAGTGTACACAAAGGTATTTCTTGGCAGCTTTATGGCTTCTAAACAGCGTTTCGGCGAGTGTTTGGTTTTCTGGTTTGACTTCATCTAAAAGATGTGAAGGGAAAACTCAGATTTTGTAGGCTTCCAAACTTTCCTGGCTCAGCACGTTTGTGGCGACGGATTATGGACACAATTTTCTGGATTTCCCCTTCAAAGTCTTTGATCATTGAATATATTTTCTTCTTTCAGCTGATAAATTTCAACTGATGAATTTAAAAGTGCTTGAACTTTTCATCACTTTTGTTGAACCTGTGATTTTTTCAGTTCTTTGTCAGTGGCAGCAAGTCAAGTTCATTCATTCTTTTAGCCGCCTTGATTGGTTTTCCCGCATCATTCAATGATTATTAATAGAATAAGCTACTTGATAGATGCAAAATTACAACAAAGTTCTTTCATTACAAACCCTTTTCATAGGTATTTCATAAAAGCAATTATAGAACCCATTTTCAATGAGTTTACCGGCGTTATAAACCCACTTGCAAATCACTGCCCTTTGGCTCGTGATTTACAAGCTTTTCTCGTGTTCTCCCAATTTCGCGCATGGGTTTATAATGCTGGTAAACTCATAGAAGATGTGTCCTTTGCTTAAATAGCAATGGACAGCAATAATGCAATATACATGAAGGTAAATAAATAGATAAATAAACAGATAAATAATACATGTAAATAACTAGCATGAGTTACAAAAAAAAGGCCTAGTTTTCTTGTTTTGTCGGAATCTGGTCAGCATTAAAAAGATCCCAGTTGTTATCGGTTATTGTTTGAAATTACAGATACATGTACAAGTACATGAGAGAAGGATCAAGTAAGGTCAATAGTACAACTAGCTCAACCCAAAAGAAATTCTGCTTGCTTCTGATCTCAAAAATTAGATACAATGTATTTGCTTACTTTCATTGCGTTTATTCATAAAGAGCAGTTTGAGTTGAGTGTCGTAAACCAAAACCAAAGTAATATTACTGTGATCAATATCACAACAGATGCAGACAATGCAATGAGCCAATCAAAACTTAAAAGCAAATGAATGCAGTCGGTACCAAGTGTGGGAAACGAGTGCAAGTGAGTCGAGATTGGTTTTGGTTTTACTTCTGATTTGTTGATAAAGAGGCACAATATTTTTTTTAGCCTATCACAAAGCATATCAATACAAAAATAAAGGAATCACGCAATTATTTTAATTCTCAATTGAAAACCATTCTATACAATGTACACTGTACCTGTTTTAAGCTCTGGGTTATACAACTTGGTAATGGTTTTTGGGTGGGTTTATAATCAGATGGCTTACATTTGGGAGGGCTTATAACCGGTATGAAAAACAAAGTTTGGTAATAAACTGATATAAACAAAGTGAAGTTGCAGCATAATTATCAAGATACTTGAAGACGATTGCTTATGTTCATGGAGTTTCTAGTAACTGCTGTTTGCATTGTGTTTAAAGTGAGATTGTTAAAATCTTGGTTGTCAGTTGAGAGAAGCTTAAGTAAATTGACTCTGGAAAGTAACTGGATATATATTTTTAAATGCCATCTCCTCTAAAGAAAAAACAATTGTTTTGTATTGTATTGTATTAAAGAACTGGTGAGCAAAGTAGCCTTGCCAATATGACAATGTAGAGGGGTGATTTTTGCTGATACCCAGTTACTTTTGACAACCCTTTTGCATGTAAAATACTCAACTGTAATAATTATGAAGATCTGATGAGGATTTTATGGAGTTACTCTGACCATATTATTTTTAATTTTGTGTCACCCACTTCTTCCATTTAATGTATGATATTTTTGTTAGAAGTTGTATGAGGTTTTGTGAAGATGTGAATCATGTGTTACAGAGGAAATAAACATCAAAGGGCTGTAAGAGTCATCTCTTGAATATGAAACAACATAAGGTTTGATAAGTCCACAGATCGGTTTTAATTTTCCATACTGAGTTTGAAGTCAAAGAAGGAAGAGTAAAACAGATTTAAAACAGCCAAAACGTCTTAGCCTGACATAAATATGCATATTTGTGTGAAACAAGACTGTTTTATAGACAACTGGATGGCATACATGTAATTACACTGGAGAATTAGAAAAAACGTTTGCTGCAGCAATCATCTTTTAATGCATTATACACTGGGGAATAGACCTCTGTATGTTTTGTTTTCCTAATGTAGGTCATGTGATGTTCTCAAGGGAATTTGTCCTTTGTCTTTTCATAAATTACAGTACCCTTTTAGAAAAAAGAAATAAACAAGAACTTGTTAATTTGTTTTTGTAAAGTGGGACATTGTTCATGTTTACCAATGTTAAAGCAATAGCCTTTTCAAGTACAGTAAGACTGCAAGTTAAGCCTCGTAGTCAGGAGGCATGCCTTCTTTGTTCTTGGTACAAGTGTTAGTGGCACACATCAGCGTATCAACACTAAAATTTGCATATTTAGTTACCCAAACATAATGGTACAACATGGCTTTTTTGTTTGTTTGTGATTTAAAACCTTTCCATTTGTTTTAAAAGTCAGAAGTAATCTTGTAGGTTTCTTTGATTCCAGAACACACTGTGCTCAAGCACCTGCCGGTTATATGATTGTATTTTAAATTCCGTTGTGCTACAAAAACAAAGGAGATTAAAATAATTTTAATGCACATTGAAGAATATTATGGTATTTTTAGGAGAGCCTAATATGTGTTATGTGCAATTCAATGACTAGCTTGTTCACTTTGCTTGCATGCAACCATCCTAGAATTGTATCTACATGTAGATATTGCAGTGATCTGGTAAAGCAAGACTAATTCACACTTCTTTCCATTATTGAAGCCAAACCATGTTGGATCCTGGGGGACACAGTCTCTAACATTCCCCCCCCCCCCCCCCCCCCCCCCCCCCCCCCCCCCCCCCCCCCCCCCCCCCCCCCCCCCCCCCCCCCCCCCCCCCCCCCCCCCCCCCCCCCCCCCCATTCACTCTGCGCCCACCTTTTGTGACAGAGTCTGGATCTACACTGAAACCCTCTTACTAGTAGCTGCATCTTTTTTCTTGCATAGCTTGATTTCCCAGCTATTATCTGACTTTATCCTAGCACTTGATAAAAAGGCTTTTATCATAAAGAGAGGGCCCAGTTTCAAAGTTCAAGTTGTCCGCTAGTCTCTCACTTCTCAAAAAACAGACAACGACAAATCTCGTAGATTTACTTATAAAAGACTGAACATGAAAGAATAAATCATTATTTTGCGCTAGCGACAGAAACGGCATACCAAACAGAAGAACTGTTAAGTTTACAATGATGTGGCTAATTGGTATTTTTTGGAGCTCAATTAGACCAACTTGAACAATATAAATGTATTAATAAATCATGAGGAAAATACAAGAGAAATGAAAGTTTAATGAAGGTTTGTAAAATTAATCCTGACACAGAACAGCTATTACTTGTACTTTATCACTGATACAGAATACTAATAGGAGTGCTGATCAGCTCTTTTATAAGTAAAAATATATGTTTTCAGCAAAAACTGTATGAATTTTTACACTGAGATAGCAAGCTGCACCATTGTAAATATTCATACACGTGGCTAATATATTAAGTATCTACTACATGTAGTTGTAAGGAGTCTTTTTTCATTGTCAACAGCTTATGTTCACAATGTGTTGTGATGTTTACAATGTATTTTGAATTCTGCTGGAGATTGGAGTATTAAAAATAACTCTTTTGAAGTTATTGGCTTGAAAAATGAGCCATTTAAACTTAAAGCAGTTCTTGGGGACCTTATTGACCTTGATTGACCATCTGCTGTCATCAGATATTTTGCAAAATATTCAGTTCAAGCTTAATTTGCAGTTGCCAGATGTGTTACATATGTAATTATCCACTTATTTCACAAGTTATAGAAAGCTACAGGTACATGTACATGCCACCTTAATTTTGCTAATGGACCTTTTTACTGATGTCATGCAAAGATGCAATTTTGTGCTTTTCATCAGAAATATTATAGCCCAAATCATTCATGTATTTCTGTGAGTTTAAGGCAGATTTCCAATGTCCCAAATGTTACCACATGTACAACTTAGTTGGATAAAAAGATTCTATAGAGCAAAACAAAAGCAGTACATGTAGTTTGGCGATAAACTCGATAAAGTGCAGGATTGCAAAGACAAAATTGGATCACAGTTCATCAAAATAATTGTTTGATTTATTAGCCTCTTCCAGGCTCTCAGATAATTCGAACCTGGGATCCTACGCATGCAAGGAGCAATGTCCACATTACAATAACAATCCACGACAAATTCCCAACTTAATTATACTTCCTCGTCTCTGATTGGTCCATTTTTTAACTGTCAATCAAATGACGTCAGACTCTCTCATGACGTTACCTGCTGCTTTCTGATTGGTCCATTTGGGCCACGCCAAATACCCTTCTCCTATTGGCTAGTCCTGGTACCACCACCTACCAGAGGTTCACTCGACAGATACCATGCACCTCTTGAGAACCTCTAATTTCATTGGACCTGGTTATCAGGCAACTGTATTGTTTTCAGGGCTAGGGTCCATTGTTCTGTTGTTTGTTCTATTGTTTTTTCAGCCAATCCTGTGAGGCGTTCCGAGACGTGCATACCGCTTCTCACTCGCGGTTTCGTCGCTCGTTTCCGGTCTTCGGCCGACAATTCTCACGAAAGCGTGCCGCGAGAGAACCTCTGGCACCCCGAGTAGGACAGGCTGTCAACCATTAACAAATCGCGTATTTTTCTCCGTTGTACGTTAGTAACCTGCTGCACATTCCCGAAGCTAACATTGTTAAAAAAATGACTACATGTAACAGTATCCTTAGTTAGCAATTCATGTAAAGCATTATTTTCGACCGTTAAGTATTTTATTAGAATTATTAAAAAAATATTTCCCTCTCAGGTAAATGCGCAAAACTGAAGAACATGCAGATGATAACGTTCCATAAAATTGACTGAGAGTCTGAACAATTTAGAAATACCTCTCCATTGCGAGACGACTTTAAATGTAAGAACTATGGCAAATATACTGTACATTGTATGAACCGTGAAAGTGACAAAATACATAAAGATTGTCAAACCTCGATGTGCTGCGTTATGATAATATGGAAGTAAATGTGAAGTTGCACAAGGTGGCGTACGGTGGGGAGAAATCTTTTGAATACCTTCACTGCGGGAAGTGTTATAGTCGAGCAGAATCCCTGAACCAACATGAACGAATGCACAACAGAAAGAAGTCTTTCGCGTGCGATCATTGTGGGAAATGTTTTGCTGTAGCTGGAAGTCTAAAGCAACACAAACGAACACACAGTGGAGAGAAACCTTTCGAATGCGATCAGTGTGGCAAATGTTTTGCTGCAGCAGGACGCCTAAAGGAACACAAACGAACACACAGTGGAGAGAAACCTTTTGAATGCGACCAGTGTGGCAAATGTTTTACTGTAGCAAGACGTCTAAAGGAACACAAACGAACACACAGTGGAGAGAAACCTTTTAAATGCGACCAGTGTGGCAAATGTTTTACTCAAGTAGGAGGTTTAAAGCAACACAAACGAAAACACACAGGAGAGAAACCTTATGAATGCGACCAGTGTGACAAATGTTTTACTCAAGTAGCAGGTTTAAAGCAACACAAACGAACACACAGTGGAAAGAAACCTTTTGAATGTGATCAGTGTGGCAAATGTTTTCCTGTAGCAGCAACTCTAAAGCAGCACAAACAAACACACAGTGGAGAGAAACCTTTTGAATGCGACCAGTGTCGCAAAAGTTTTACTCGAGCAGGAATTCTAAAGCAGCACAAACGAGCACACAGTGGAGAGAAACCTTTTGAATGCGACCAGTGTGGGAAACGTTTTATTAAAGCAGTTGATCTTAAGCGACATAAACGAACACACAGTGGAGAGAAACCTTTTGAATGTGACCAGTGTGGTAAATGTTTTACTCTAGCCGGAAATCTAAAGCGACACAAACGAACACACAGTGAAGAGAAATCTTCACTCATGTCCAATATAGACGCACGGATACAGTCTGTCAAACCCACGTTACGATCTGTACGGTCTGACAAACTGTAATAGTGACCAGTCGATCCGTTGACAGTCCGTAAATTGCTTCTCATTATACAGTCTGTTCGACTCACTGATAATTATATGCATCAATCTGGCGGGTAACGGGTGAAACGGTTTGACAGTTTGTACGGTCTGTACAGACCGTAAAAGCGGAAGTCGGTCTGTCGACAGTCCGTAAATTGCTTCTCATTAACGAAGATACACGACGAAGGGTGAACCAACGCAGCACAGCGAAACTGAAGAACGTGTATATATCTCGTTCTAAAAGCGTGTGCAAAGGAATTACACGTTTCAATAGACCGTTTGCAAAGGAATTACACGTTTCAATAGACATAAATACAAACGAAGATACACAACGAAGGGTAAACCAACGCAGCACAGCGAAACTAAAGAACATGTATATATCTCGTTCTAAAAGCGTGTGCAAAGGAATTACACGTTTCAATAGACCGTTTGCAAAGGAATTACACGTTTCAATAGACATAAATACAAACGAAGATACACAACGAAGGGTAAACCAACGCAGCACAGCGAAACTAAAGAACATGTATATATCTCGTTCTAAAAGCGTGTGCAAAGAAATTACACGTTTCAATAGACAAAAATAGAAAGATACAAAAGCAGCAGAATTTAGAAGGGAATTATCAAACGCGCGCGACTGACGAGCATTATTATACGCCCAGTCATGTTAAAAGAAAATCTCGAAAAGCGACAGAATTTAGAAGGGAATTATCAACGACGATTTTTATTCGCCCAGTTACGTCAAAACACGATCCCGAAAAGCGGCAGCACAGCGAAACTAAAGAACATGTATATATCTCGTTCTAAAAGCGTGTGCAAAGAAATTACACGTTTCAATAGACATAAATAGAAAGATACAAAAGCAGCAGAATTTAGAAGGGAATTATCAAACGCGCGCGACTGACGAGCATTATTATTTCCCCAGTCAGGCCATTATCCAAAATCCCGAAAAGCGACAGAATTTAGAAGGCAATTATCAACGACGATTTTTATTCGCCCAGTTACGTCAAAACACGATCCCGAAAAGCGGCAGGATTTAGAAGGCAAATTATCAAACGCGCGCGACTGACGAGCTTTATTATTTCTCCAGTCAGGCCATTATGCAAAATCCCGAAAAGCGACAGAATTTAGAAGGCAATTATCAACGACGATTTTTATTCGCCCAGTTACGTCAAAACACGATCCCGAAAAGCGGCAGGATTTAGAAAGCAAATTATCAAACGCGCGCGACTGACGAGCTTTATTATTTCCCCCGTCAGGCCATTATGCAAAATCCCGAAAAGCGACAGAATTTAGAAGGCAATTATCAACGACGATTGTAACTTGGAAAAACTAGCAAGTGTTTTCAAGTTGAAATTCATTTCCATCCTGCCCATTCACAGCCGGAAACAAAACTGGGCCATTATTGTTTAGATTCCCATTGAAACATATGTTTTTGTCTTTTTAAACGACACTAAGAATCAGTGACATTGTCCCTTTAACAAGAGTGGCTTTTACAACTTTTCGTTACCTAATTATGTAAAAAAATATATTACTGTCTCATTTAGGTCGGTGGCTCCCTCCCCCGAAATAATTTTATTGATCACATTTTATTACGGAAAGTCAAACCAAAACTTTATCTCTAGTTTACGCTGCCTGACACCGGATAATAGGTTTTATAATTTTCCAATTTTTGTCTCGCGTTAACAATAACGAAGCCAACGTATCATCCTTCTTTATCAGATTAATTTGTTTGCCTTTAACCCATTAGAAAGCAAGTATTTTCCAATAGTTCCATCTCATTTTATTATTTCGAATTTCCTATTTCATCAAATTTGCCTCACTTTTGCTACCGAGGCAAATTTCTAACTTTCACATACATGTACAATTGCCAAACATTTGCTTCCTGCGCAAAAATATCACGTTTACTGGTGTTGGAAATCCAGGCAAATGCGGTGCAAAACAATTTGTTTACACTGATCTGTTTCCGAACATTTACTAACAGGACAAATCAGTACATTTGCGTTTAATTTACTCTTATTTGCGAAATAAGCGAAGCTGTTTATTTGCTATTAATTTGCATTGATGTCAAACAAAAACGATTACTTTAATTTTGCTCACATTTAATAAGGAGCAAATATGTCCTTTTTCACCGCTGTCAAAAGTTACGCGTAATGTCACATTTGTTCCAGCTTTACGGCCTAGTTTTGCTAACAATGGAAATATTTCACTTCCACCGGCATACAAATGTACTTTTCATTTGCTCTCCGAATTCTGAAATCAAAATTACAAGCGATAAAGTATGTAAATACATAAAGAACTGCTGTTTGTGGAATCCTACACTCATTTATCCGTAGCCGAATCGATATCGAATAATCCAGAGCAAAATATAACTTTCCACCGCGACGGGAACCGGATATGGTTCGTTTGGTTCGGTAGTGGAGAGCAAACGAGCCAAACGAAAAGTCGCCCTGCGAAACGTAACTTTGCACGTATTCTGTCGTACAATTCACCACAAAGAGGAAGGCGGTACACTATATGTCCCCATACACCACGTAACTATCCCCGCCAAAAAGAACGACGCTGACCATTTTCAACGAAGACTCCCAGACCTTTCCAGTTGGAGTGCTAAGGCACCGCGGCAGAACGTTTGCGCATGCGTAAACTTCAAGCACTTCCGGTCCGGTAAACTACCAGGCGTTCGGCGTTCGTCAACATCGATGCGAACGGCGATGCGAACAGCATAAAACAACATTTCTGCATGAACCAACAGACCTAGATGTTCTAGATGCAATGATGAAAATACCACAACCGAAGAAATGGTACGTACACGATCAGTTTTTGCATGAATACATTTCGAGATGGAGTGAAGACTTGTTTTTTGTGAAAAAATGCGATGCAAAAATTATGAGGGATTTTGCGCCCGCCATGATTAAGCTTAGGCCCGGTTCAGACGCCGAACTTTTCATGAGCCGAACCTAATACTTTGAATTAAGTACATGAAAAGTTCGGCGTCTGAATCAGTTAAGAACGGCTATTTGAATTTGGAACGGCTCAGCCGTTCTTTCCGCCTGGCTCAGCCGGGAATTTCGGCTTTGGAACGGCTTTGATTCAGACGCCGAACTTTTCATGAGCCGAACCTAATGCATAAATTATCATAACGACTGGTGCGTGTTCTGGCATCTTTGCCTGAAAATCGCTGACCTTTCGATTTGTTTCTCTTCAAACTAAATTAAGTTCGGCTAATTAAGTTCGGCGTCTGAATCAACAGGCGTACTTTTGTTAATTTGGGTCGGTCCAAATTCGAATTAAGTTCGGCTCATGAAAAGTTCGGCGTCTGAAGCGGGCCTTATTGTTGTTAAGCTTATTTAAAAATTTTGTACTTTCTGTTTTGTTTGATTGTAAATGAAATCTTAAGGCTTAATTAAAGTCTCCGGCGATGCATGTTTATACACGCATTAGTTCATTCACGAGTTGTTAGCGAGCGACATTTGTAAATTTGTGTTACAATCGAAATCGTGTGAACACTTTCACGATCTGAACAGTGCAAAATTTGTATTTAGCTTGAATATGTTGTGATACCCGTACGCCATCAAGTTGTATCGATCGACAAGAATCGTGTTTTTTTTTTCATGCCAATAAATTGTACTTTAATTCTTATTTTGTACAATATTAAGCTCGTTAAATACACAGCTAATACATTTTAATTTCCGCTTTTTCAATGACTTGAGACAAATTTTACTTCTGTCGGATAAATTCATATAATGGCACTGTGAAATGGTTTACAGGTATCTGAACCGCCCAGAATATTATTGCATGATACACGAATGAAATCATATATTAACTGCAGAAATAAAATTAGCTTAAATGAATAACTGATCAATGCAGTTATTTGCAATTTTTGTAATTGCAATACGTGGCAAAAAACATTCTGGCTTCAGCAGGATTTCAACTAATTACATGAACAAAATAGCATTACTAGTATATTACAAATATTTCACAAAGGTTAGGGAGCAGATATTAAAGTTCGGGGCAAGTTGCTGTTTTACAAATTGTAATAGTTCTTCCCTCTGATTCACATGAACCATACCAATCATTGCCCCAAAACCAGAGTGAAAGTGGCTATCCATGACAATGATGTGTTGGTTTTGTCCCACCAGGCTTATGGTCATCCCATTCATAATAACAACAGCAGCTAGATTTTCTTCCTGCAATGCAAGGCCTGGTGTTGAACCTTACAAATAAGAACATGAATTTTTTGTGCATGCAAATGAAAACTAAAACCACTCAATATTCACTACCTGAAAAAAGCAATAATGTGCATCAACACAACAGTTCTTTTTTCCTGTAGCAAACGGTGCTTCTCGCTCAACCTTGAATCATCTCTGAGAATGGAGTGCAGGATCATATCAAAGAGCCCAGGTGCAGCTTTGTCTGCAAACGTTTTCATTTCCACAGGGTCATAGAGGGTTCCTGGATTTTCACAACTGTATGCTGCATACAAAGCCACATGAAATTGTTCTACCAGTTGATCAAATGTAACAGTTTCTAAGATATGAAGATAAGAAAAAAAAAATTAAGGTGCATTCAAGTGGCAGATCAGTCCTTTTCACATGCAAATGTTATTTAATTTATTTCAATCATTGTATAGATTTTATCAAGAACACTGTTTAGTACATGTTAAGACAAATCTTATTTCCTATCAACACATGCACAGTTTCTCTATATGCAGCTAACTCTTAAAGTGCCTATGAAATGAATTTTTTTTCTTCGTTTTTCATTAGTTTATTATGTCCAAAGAACGAAAACAATAATCATTTCCCGAGGAAAAGAAAGAAAATCGTTTTTTTAGCCCCTCGAAGATGCGTCACTTCGGTTGAAAAGTGGCTCCAATTTTTGGAGAGCCTGGGGGCGAGTGGGCGCGCGTGATGACGTAAATTACGTAAATAGTATGACACATTGGTTTGTTTACGCTATAATTCCCTTGGAATCCTTTAGCGTGATGGTCATTTTGCCAACGTTTTTGGCTGTACAAATGTCAGACAGCGCCTAATTTGTTTCTTTACAGTCCTCTGAAGGTGAAGAGGATCAGTTTCGGATCACTCTTGATCAACTGAAATGATCGTGTCCACTGTAGTTTTGCCGTAGCGAGACGAACCGACTGTGCCGCTTGAGAGAAGGAAGTGAACATGAAGAAGACGGACTTTTTTTTGATCATTTAGATTATTGAACGTGAAAGGTATACATTTCAGTAGCACAGCGTCTCAGTGGTTCGCCAGTTGAGTTGTAAGCTTATTGAACGCAGAGGCGTTTTTGTTATTTCTTTTTAGTGGCTCGTTGACTAGCGTTTATCGAACGCGAACGATATATTTGTAGTACAAACAATCATGATATTAGCGCATTAGCGACTCGGCCGGTCTTCTCTGAAGTTCATTGATCGCGCGTGGAGGTTATGAACTTATTTTATCGGCTTGGCAATTCGCTCGTCTACTTAAAGTTCTTTTTTCAATGCGAAGGATATGTCTTGGCGGCTTGCTAGTTGAAAGTTTCTAAATTATACTGATATGTTATGCATATCCGAGGTGGTGTTTTTCAGGCGGCTTGCTGAATTGAATGTGAATGGTGTATTTTTAGCGGCAAGGTGCCTTGATAGCGTATTTTTTATTTATTTATTCAAAATGTTTGAACTCAAGTATATACGTAATAATTATGCTTCTTAGTTCAGTGTCTTGCCAGCGATTGATCGTTTCTGGAAATTTTAACCACTTGGCGGCTTGTAAGTGAGTTCAAAGTATCGTGTTTACATTTATGTCTGATTTATATTTCATTGTATAAAAATTGATCTGATCGAACACGCAATGATTCAGCGATGTATTTTGTTTCGAATAGCATTTGTACGTGTAGATTTTTGATAGATGTTCCGTAGAATAGACGCCTTCCAGTGAACACTTGCGTCGCTGCACTTTGAATTTTATAATTCGGAATACCGTATAAACATTTATATTACTCGCCAGTCAGTGCCGATCGAGTCAGTATATTTTTTGTAGGCCTCACTGACTTCGACGGCTCTCCAGTCGAGCCGAGGCTTGAAGGAACTTCCAAACAGGATATGGATTGGAAAAATTATGCTTGATTAAACGGCCTCACCGGCCGGAATGTTATTTTCTTTTGCAAAATAATATTAATCTTAACAATAAGCGCTTTCATTGAAAACAACATCGCTTGACGTACCCTTTCCGATGTCGACGAACAAATTTCGTGTATTTCGCCGGCCTATTTTCCTCTGGAGCAAAATAAAGCTTTGTTACACCCTCTGTTATCGAAGAATTCTAATATCTCGTATGTTTGAGGCCGCTCGCCACATAATATTGGTCCACCTCTAGCGACGTCTCTTGTCAGCTCTCTTGTTCTCTATATTCCCGCAGCAGTTTGTACAACTATTTACGTCACAGTGTAATATGACACTGGTTTTGGCCGCGCACAAATTGGAGCCACTTTTTAGCGCCAACAACCTAACTTTGAGACCATAAAAAAAGCATTTCGCATCGTCCCTAACACTTTAAACCTTTTATTCCAAGGTCTAAAAAGGTGAAACTTTCGATACATCAAAAAATAAATTTCATTTCATAGGCACTTTAAATTGCCCAGATAATTTACAAGAATTACTGTATTTTGTTATTTAGATCAGGAATGTTATTTTTTTGGTAACCATAATGCATTATTATACTTATAAGCTTATTAGAAATTAATAGTGTAGTATATAATTCACGGTATATTTTTAAACTAGCCATGACTTGTGTTTGGTTTAATGCTGACATTGTCAAATAAATAACACAAATTAGAATGTAAAACATGCTTCACTGACCTGGAACTTGAATTGGGGTAGTGGAAGTTTCAGATAAATCATTTTGTGATTGTATTGCAATCCCACATATCTCTTCCAAACATTTTATCCTTTGGAAGAGATATTGGAAGTGTTGGTATACCTCCCTTACAAATTTTGCCACACTCAAGGTTTCACAATTACTTTCTTCAGCTACATGAGTGTTTGCCAGCTGTAACTTTTTGTGCAGCCTTTGAAGTGGTGACCCAGTAAATTGCCATATCTGAATTAAAAGAAATTAAATGTACTGATTACTCAGTAGGTGAATGATGTAATTTTACAATTTGATGGGTTTGGTCATCTGGAAAAATAAGTTGGCTAAAATGTATTTTTAAATATTATTTTCCTTTTAATTTACATCTGGCAATTTTTAAACTGTATGTGGTTCAACATTCCTCGTTGTCATACGTACGCCATTAAAATTGTACTGGTCAAGTAAAATGAACGTCAAGTATATAAAAGGTATAAATAAAAATAATAATCCATTAAATGAAGGATTATTAGATAATTTTGTTTATGATACCTTTTGGAGTTGTTCAGCTGATGTTTGTTTATTTCCATCCTAGTGAAGAACCAGACATGCATAATAAAATAAAATAAACTAGTACTGAAATCAAGCTCAGCCTATTTTATAGCATTGTCCCTTGCATCGCTAATTGTAAACAGCGGCTTCATGTTGTTGACAAAAAAAAGATTGTACTTTTCTTTGCCTCATAATTTTCGGAATTAATTTCATTAGCTGTTAGTAGAATTCCAAGTCATGGATATTTTTAAAACTTAACTGCACCAGCACAAGGCAGTAAATACTTGCGTGTCAATTATCATTAACTGGCATTTAATTAGGTTACCTCTTTAGCAGTTCGCAACACCGGTGGCTTGTAGTCAGGATGCATGATAAACTCCTTTTCATTATCCACTCTAGTACAGCATTCATTGCACCATCTTGTACCCGGTTTGTACCCATTATACTTTGTCCCTACCACATCGAAGACCGCAAAAAGTCTCGAAGGAATCCCCTGTTTTCTCAGACATGGCGAATGGTTTTCCCGAGGAACCGAGCACCTGTTGTTACTCCTTCGTACTTCGTCCCAGTGGACACGACAAACTGTCGAGCCCACTTGGAGTTCAGCAGCTCTGGCTAAACCTTCGGAAAGCACATATTTCCGGCCTGCACATTTTCGGTTGCTCTTGTTTTCTTTTGCACATTTTTCAGCACAGGTACCGCACAACAAAACCAACGTAACGACGAAAACTACGTGAAAAAAAAAATTGCTCTTGTCGAGCGCGAGACGTTCCCAAATTTATTCATATTTCGTTGTTGGTGCAAACACCAAACCCCTTGGTGCAAACGCTTGAAACTTGAACGATAAAAAAACTTTTCAACGAAACAAACTTTTTCTCTACCTTTGTTTTATAACTCTTACTTTTTGTTTTCAAACTTCGCGGTACGGGAGTTTTATGTTGTTTACATGGGATTACAGTATGTCACCGGAAATGCGTAATTCACCGGATGCTCAGTTTTCTACTCATGCGCAGTGCGTTTCGCCGCGGTGTTGAGTAATATTTTAGTTTTGTATAGACCACTTTCATAATGGCGGCCGATTTATTTATTCTTTTATATGTATGTTAATTAGCCTCACTGGCCTCATTTTAAAGTAAAAATTCTTTTGAATTTTGCACATGTTACCGAGGCCAGTGAGGCTAATTAACATACATATAAAAGAATAAATAAATCGGCCGCCATTATGAAAGTGGTCTATTGGCTTGAGCTGTTGACAGCAAAAGGGCTTTCTATTCTTCGGATTTGAATTCACGCGGGCGATATTTTCGTTCTTTCCGTTCTGCGACGTTACCGAGAAGTTTGAATAAATTCGCTATGGGACGCCAAACACCAAAAAAAAAACATAGCAAGCACAGGAGACCCAAAGACAACAACAATGCCAGTCATGATCTGTCTAGCGAATCTTCGACTGGACGCAACCCTGGAAGTTTTTATTCGGTAAATTTGACCACGCGATGGTTTTGGCGCCACAAAGTTCGGTTGAAAAGGGCTAGTAGATCTGGACATTCGGAATGTTCTCCTGGCAGTACGAGTGCAGACTGTAAGCCGTCTTCTTCGCCTTCCCTGATTCCTGATTCCCCTGATTCCAAGCTCTCCGCTAGACACTGAAAGAGGGTCTCGACCTGGCCTCAGCGATCAATCGAGAAGATGCTAGTGGTGATGATTTTAAGCTGTATGTCCAAGCTAGAAACCTTTTTAGAAAGGCAGACGTATTTTAACCAACGGTTAGAGCAATGGGTGGCCGAACGGCTAGAAGCGGCCGAAAAAGAGCGGAAAAGACCATGAGAAAGCAAGCGATATTTCCAAAAGTGTTGTTGGTAAGTCTTCTTGCTGATGTAATGCCATCACATGTAGTTTATTTGTGCTTTATCTTTAATACATGTATATGTACAATGTAACATCATTAGCATGCAGTAGTAGTAGTAGTATGCAATGCAACATTGATGTACATTAAGTTTTGAAATAACAAGTGTTATTTCATTTAATTGTAAGCTTATGTGTGTGGTTCAACATTCTTTTTTGCTTTGAAAATTTTTAAACTGAAGAAAAATTCAAACCCAAACATTTCAGACAGTTTTAAATCAAAATAATCATCTCAGTCTTAAAATGGAGTTACCTGTCAAGTATAGGACGATAATTCCATTGAGTGACCAAAGAGTAAAATGATTCAACTCCAGTCCTTCAAGATTGTAATGATTATTATTTTCTACACATTGTAGCTTCTCTCCATAATTGTTCCAAAAAATTGAGAGTTGTTTGGCCTTGAAATTGCCATGATTATAATTGCACTGTGTCAGCTGCTTTTGGGTTTGATTTTGTGAGGTCTTAGAGTAGTAAGGGGGGACGATATAGGACACGAGTCAAAAGTCCCTAACCACGCCCATTTTTTTTTGGAATATAGGACAGTCAAAAAACTCCCTATATACGTCATCGCTGACGTCAGCTGACGTTAACCCAACGGAAATAATGGAGCCCACACAATTCAATCAGGTTCAACAAGTTTTTTAATGAAAAAAGTTATATAGGGGATTTTGACTAGAATTATTTTTCAATTTTTTTCAAATTTTTTTGAATTTGTTTTTGAAGTTTTTTTTTCAATTTTTGATTTATATAGGTGATTTTGAGTATCGAATTTTTTCAAAAAATTTTTTGATTTTTTTCAAATTTTTTTTTTTTTCAAATTTTTTTTTTTGGGGGAAGTGGTCAAATTTCCCTGTGTACGATCCTCCTGGGGAATGAATTGGGGAAGTAGTCAAAATCCCCAATATGAAAGAAGAAGCCCACACAAGGATGAAAGTTCAATAACGTGTTTAATGAAAATCATCAACAAGAAAAAATTTCAAGGATTAATGCTTTCTTCTTTTCTTGAGTAACTTTCCGATCGGGGTTTGAGCAAAATTTATCTGGATGTTATGGTGATAAAAGCGCTTATCATCGAGCGCTGAATAATTCTTTTAACAGAACATAATACAAGCAATCACTTGGTAATTAGACCGCATGAAAACCTTCAGGGCAAAAAATTCAAAGTCAGACATTTTCCGCGAAGACGTGTCGTAAATCGGGTTCTCTTTCTCTTTCGATTCCATCGCATGTTAGAACGAAAATCATCTTGGCTCGCCTCCGGGACATTCCGTGAATGAAAAAAGAAAAAAAAATAGTTTGAATTCAATACTCGCAGAAAACTCGTTTGAAAGAAGAAACGTGAAAGTATTTTAAACAAATCAAATTTTCCTCGCATGACGAATCGAGCAAAGACAAACAAACAAACTACGAACCTGCGGAAGGATTTTGCAGTACAAAAATCCCTTTCTTTTGCCGAAAAGGTTGTCCTTTTTCCAAAGCCACCTCTTAAACCTTCCACGAAGAGAGTTGTCTGATTTTTTAGCGAGGAACCATCTTTGTTTTCACGCCGTGAAAAAAATCTTTCTTGTCTTTCTCAGAACAGCGTTTTCCTGGAAAAACCCGGCTTACGCCATCACTTGGTTCCAGACCACGCGCGAACCACCAGCGGGACCTGGCTCGATGATAAAAGAGTTTAAATTGAAATCGTCTCGTCCCAAGTGTTTGCGATAATCTTGCATCCATTACTGTTTTCTTCTGCCGAGCAGCTCGTCTGGCTTTGCGTTGTAAGCGAATGAGAGAAGAATGAAAAAAGAACAAAGCGCGAGCCTTTATAAAGGGAAAAAAAGCTGACGTCACCCCTCAGGCTACGAGGAAGCCCTTCGCTGACGTCTCTTGTTTTTGAAGGGCAATTTGTTTTGTCAACCAAGCGTTTCCAGAAAGTGAGAGTGCTTTTTGTTTTGTGTTTTTCTTGCTTGTTTTTCGTTTTCTTGTTTTCGAATGTTCTTGTTGATTTTTTTGGGACCCCAACGGGAATCGAACCTGTGACCTTGGCGAGAGTCTACACTACCAGTGGGCCTTTTCTCGTTACTTGTGGCCACAAAGGAGTCTTGCCTTGTTTGATTTGGTTCATCAGACAATGAACCACGCAGATTGTTTTTTTTTTTGATTACTTTTTTTGATGAATTCTTATTCAAAAAACCGGTTAGTGCAAGAAAAAGAGCACACGTGTTTTGACCATTTTAAAGCAACTTTATTACAACAATCTTGTTGTGAAAACAGGTCAACAATTTAAATAGTGACAACTTTTAAACGTCTCTTTTTTCTGAACAACTTTCTTACTCTTGCACCCAACCGCGAGGTTTGTGTCGTTTCAAGGCGACCCCTTTTCCTTTTTGAATAATGTTTTCTATCTTGGCTTGTCTTTGCTTTTCTCTCTGTTTCATGCTTTCCTTGTGCTCTTGATATTCTGTTTCCAGTTGACCCCACAGTTTGTCACGACGTTCCAGCAGCTCTCTTTTGTGTGCTTCCACGGCAGCATCGAATGTGTCTTTGTCCGTGGTCCAGTATTTGAGGTCGCTGAAGGGCAAACCATAGTTTTCTGAGTTTAATTGATCGTCCAACTCTCGTATGACTTCAGCAGACTTTTGAGCCACTTGCCAATCTAGATCAGCCATTTTCACCTCGTTAGGATTATTGCCGGCGCGCTTGGCCTCGTCCAAATTCTGTTTAGCCACGTTGATGAAGTTTTCCAATTGTTTGTCAATGTTCTTTGATTGCTGGTGCGCTTCTTGAAATGACTTGGGAGGTGGTGGAAGTGTGGATCCAAGGGGTGGTTTGGGGGGAATAATATCATCCGTTCGGGCTTGGTTTTCCGCCGCCGAAAGAGCGGGAGGTCTTCTCAAGAGCGCAGAGGTCTGACGGGGGTCTATCATGTGTCGTAGTTGATTCTGAAGTCGAAAGTATTCGCTGCTCTTACTTCCGTACGAAGGTAACTTGGGCGGTTGCCCTTCACCTTCCACGCTCTTCATGGCATCCATGACACGCATGACGCGATCCAAACGAGGGGCATTGACCAATTGGTCCGTCAAGAATTGACGTTTCCAGTAGGCTTCGTTGGGGTCGGGGGGTGTTTGTTCACCCCTTCCCCATTGACGGGATGAATCGGGTAGAAAGGGAACCGGCGGTTTCATCCAGGGGGGATCTTTGGGCACCAACATCATCTCTCGAGCGTATTTGTCCGTCATGACGACAAGGCGTCTAGTCCGGCTTGCAAAAAGGGAACGAGTTTTTCTCCTCCTACTCTTCTTAAGAGCCTCTTTCTTTCGTGCAAAGGCGTCGTCAGTGCACTGATGCGTCGAATCGTTTTCCTGTTACCCAGGAGAGGGGTTTTGACGTAAGCGGGTACTTGGATCACGTTGTCGTAGAGATTACGTATCAGATCGGTCAGAGCTCGCAATTGTTCGTTGCTGGCTCTTTTTATGTCCTCCGAAAACGTCCGGCGATCCGTCAACCCCGATAACCAGTCGGCTTGTTCTTGCATGCGCCATCCCCTGGATCTTTTGCCTGCACCTTGTTGTTCTTGCTTCTTCTTCTTCTTCTTTTTTTTTCTTTTTCGAGAGTTGACTTGCAAGCACACCGCCCAAAGTGGCCGCTAAAATCGCTCCCGCTGTCGCCGCATTGGCTGTCTTGATTCCTTTTTTCAAGGCAATACTGGCTTTCACGGCTCGGTTGGGTCTCCCAAAACGATCGGTAGTGGCCTTCTTTCTTGGGGCATCAAATCCCGAGTTCGCTCGTCGCTCTGCAGCAGAAGTGGGCGAAAAATTTGAATTGACAGGAAAAGCACGCCAAGCGCCTCTAGGTGGGGCCATCACAAAAAACTGTGTGTGTCCTGCAGTTTCCTCCTTTCTTATATCCTTCGCCTGCCTACACCGAGGTCGTGGAATTTTCAAGTTGAAATTGCACGTGTGACGGTAAATGATTGGGTAGACCTACGAGTTTGGACAGACCAGGTTCTTGAGCCCAACGGGGCAAGGATGTTCTTTTTTTTCTACCGCCCTTCTGAGGTTTCTTTTTTCTCAAACGGTTGAAGCGTTTCGAGAGCCACTTTACACCACGTTTGCCATGCTCGGCTACCTTGCCGAGTACCTCTGGTCCTTTGTCCATGGCGTGTTCAATCCCTTGACTTAAGAGATTGGCCACAATGGGAGCTGCCGTGGCCACGGCCATGTCGGCGCCCAAACCTTTTCCACGCTGTCTTGTTTTCTTTCTGCGAACGGTTGGCATGGTGAATGTACTTGCGGATGAGGACTACTCTCTCTTTATACCTTCCTTAAACTTCCCAGGGTTTGCGATGCGCTTTATAATGCCCCGTGGCTCCTTTGGCTCCCATACGCTTGTAATCTTTTCTCTTTCCAACCTCGTATCCCACTTTGGCAGCACTGCTTAGCAGCGTTAAAAACCCTCCTTCTTGTTTCTTCTTCTTCTTCTTCTTTTTCTTCTTCTGGGTGAACACTTTGGCTGTTAAGGCACCCAAAAACGCTGCTGGCACGGCCGCCGCAGCTCCTCCTAATGCAGCACCTGCTGTTAATTTTCCTGTTAAGGTTTCGGGAGTCATCTTATCTCGCAAGCGCCACATCTTTCTGTTGACCCAACGATTGACCTTCTGAGCGGGTCGGTTGGCATAGGCTTTGGCCATGGCTCTTGATCTCTGGCTGCCATCGATCCCGCGACCTCTTTGACTGCGACGGATCTGTGCTTGCCAGGCCGCCCGACCCGTGGTGAGATCGCTTGCATCTTGCAATTGTATCCCTTTCCCAACCACGTAACGGGTAAAAGGAACCCCTTGCGACCAAGGCGCTCGAGCGATGCGTGGCATGGTGGGCCATGTTCCATAGGTGGGAATGACAATGAGGGACTGCATAACTGTTTTCTTTTTATGATTTCTTATTCTTCGTCTTCGTCTTTTTTATAGCTTTGGCGATTAAAGTTCCCACTACGGGGGCCAAGACACCTCCCATCGCCCCAGCCATCAGGGCTCTTTTCGTTCCTGCTTTGAGTTTGGGGCGTTTGATGCCTGGTTTGAAAGCATTCTTGGCTTTGAATTGGGTTTGACGTCCCTTCTCCATGACCCTTTCACCCAGACTGGGGTTGGGGTTTTCCAACATCCACTGGAGGCGACGGACACCTTCTTGCAATTTACCGCTTTCGTTTTGCAAGCGTCGATGCATGTCGGCTCTCTCCTTATTCCATCGCGCTCTGATTTGATTGGTGCGGGTGGCGCGAGATTTGCTAAAATCCTCCAACATGCCTCGTCCTCGCTGTCTTCTCCAATCTCGACGACGGAAAGACATTTTTCTCACGTTTTGTGTCTTCTCTTTTGAGCGGGTTGCAACACGGTAAGAGGTTCGGGATCGTCTATCAAGAGATGGGTACGAAAACGAATGGCGTCGTCGGTTCGAGGATGATGGTCGGTCAATAGATAGCCAAAAGGTCTCTCTGTGGCCCTTTTATAGATGGGCCAAAATGCCTCTGAATCACCCAACCAACGATTGCCCAGCATCTTGATGTAACGGGTATCCGCGGGATTCTTAAAGAGAACGGTGTAATGATAATTGCGATTTTGACCAGCTTGTTCCTTGCCCGAATGGAAGAGGTTCTGCGACAGGAAAATCGCAGAGACCCAAGTGATGCGTTCCTTTGGTCAACAGTTGGGTCACTTGAGGTGACTTGCTGCTTTCGTGCATGAGATCGTCCATGATGATCAAACCGGGGCGTGTTTCGGGTGGAAAGAGTGCTTCCACGTTGTCTGGCAAGCCCTCGTGAAATTGCACGCCCATCTCTTGGAATTGGTTAAAAATCGGTTGCCAGGCTGATCCATAGCAATACACGATTTTTTGAAAATAACAAGGGGATCTGTCGTCTTCCCGAAAGTAGCACGGAGCATCTTTGACCAACTTGTACAAGAAGGTTGTCTTGCCGCTCAAGGTAGGACCCACGATCTGCATGTTACCCGGGACCCTGAAACGTGGATCATAACAAGAGGGAGCATCTTCCGTTTCCATGTTTTTAACCTGACACCCTGTAAAAAACACCGTTCTTCCTTTTATGCCTTTCTTTTGCAAAGATTCAACCGTTTGATCCGACACATCTGGTTGGGGCGTCCATCCTCATCATATAGTGCCCCTGCCAGGTGTTGATGTCGTAAACTCGGGAATTCGTCCCGTACTCGTTCCACCACGGCCGTATCGTTGTAGACACGATCCGTGGGTGAGAAGGGTCGAACAATTTGGGTCATGGGTTTGCCGCGGCAACGATGAAATAAGTAGTACAAACAATAATCTCCGCACACATCGGTGTTGGTTCCTTGTAGCTCTTGTGGAATGTGACGGAAAAGGTCGAAACAACGCCACGCTGCGTTGTAGAAGGATGGCGCTCGCGCGTAACTATCAAAGAATTCTCCGTGGTCTTGACTCGCCCAAAACACCGCTATCCAATGTTGGCCGGGTAAGCGTATGGGGTCCGTGTTCCATATGGCGCACTTGGGGTACTCGACGGGTTGACAGGCTCCTTCATCCGCACCAAACACGTCCCAAAAGTATTTTGAAATGTTGTCATCGCCTCGACACGCTTTTCGCAATTGCAACGTGTCATGCATTTTTACTGCAGGCAACAGGCATCACTTTTTTTGGCGTAACCTTTGTCGCGGGCCCAACGCGTGAACCCTTTGTTTCCACCGCGTCTTTTATAAGACGCATACTCGGCTTTGTACCTGTTCACGTTTCGTCGGGCCTTGTCGTGGTCGATGGGTTGTTGCATGGCTTCGATGGCGTCCCGTGTCACTTGGATCCCTTTCTTAAAATCCACCACAATGGGGACGAAACCTCCTCGTTGAATACCTCCCTGCCTTGTCATCCGACGATTTCTTCGTCTTTGGGCGCTGTCTCGTCTGGCACGGGATGGGTTGACCATCTTTTTTTTTTGACAAGGTGGATCTTTTTTTTTTATCTCCGCCGCTTTTTGGCCTTTAAAAAATGCTCCACGTTGTCTTTTATGCCTTTGAATGCTTGCTTGCCCAGGAACAAGCCTGCCGTAGCAAACGAAGGGGCAGGTCCTGATAAAAACATACTGGCTCCCTCGGCTATTTTATCCTGCAGGGTGGGTCGTCTCACGAACCTAGCACCCCCTCTGTGGTACCTCTTTTTGCGAGATACTCTTCTTCTTTTCTTTCTGCAAGGCATTTTCAAAACTGACCAAGGAGGACTTGTGCCCTTTTTTATAGGGGGCCCGAGGAACAGGAGAGTGACACACACAAACATCACCAAAAAAGATAAAACATTTTTATTAAACTCTTTTTTTTCTTGTTACAAAAAAGCTCTTTTCAAACAAGGCATCTAAAGTTCATGAAATAGGCAAGTGACATTTTTATTGACATTTTTTTTTTATTGTTACAAAAAGATAATGTTTTTTCCAGCTCTTTTCACACCAAGGCATCGGACAAGAGCACTGGGCCTTGAGTGGTTCCTCTGTTGTCAATCTGCAACAGACTCTCATCTGTGTTGTACAAGAACAAAGCTTGCAATGCTGCACCTGTTGTTGTAGAAAACCCCAGCCTGACGTTGATCAGCATTTGCAACTGCGGGGTGACAGAATCACCTCCATCTTGGACAGCCGTCAAATTAAAGGGTACAAAGTAGAAACCCTTTTCAAAGGTGTCGGGATCCAACAGGTAAGCATCGCGTCTCTTTTTGCCTGCGGCATTCAGCAACAAATCATAGATCTCGTATTTGTTGGTAAGATCCACTTTGGCTTTGTTCACTGGGACTCCGTTGGCTGTGCACTCGGCACTGGTGATGTTGAATCCTGAAAAATTGGCTTTGAAGTCAAAGGGATTTTTATTGAATTCTCCCTGATAACGCGCATCTTCCAACACCACCAACCAAAACAAGCGCGGGGAACGTCCTTGAAACACATCGTTGAACTCCACTTGGCTGACGCCTGATGGAATGTACCTGTTCTCGCATCGCATGCGCCTGAAGGGGAAGGAGAGGGGGTTGGCCACCGTGGTCTTTTCCACTTGTTCTTCCATGTACTTCATGATGATATCATTGGGAACGCGATAAAACACACGGAGAAAACACTCTTGGGCCAAGACTTCAAAACTAGCCGTGTTGTTCGCGGCCCCAGCTGCAGTGGACTTGTCCAGGGTCATGGACATCAAACAGAACTTGGGGTCATTGAACTCGATCTCAAATTCTACTCTGGTGTTGGGTGGGACGTTCTGTTCTATCTGGCAAAAATTACAAGGCAAAGGGCACACGTTGAATTCGACCTTGCCCGTGTCATTGACACAGAGCTTTTGTCGTTGAACCCCTCCAGGATTATGAGTGGCTAGGCCTCCCCATTTATCCATCTGTCCTGCGCTATCTTTGTACCATCCTTGTCGCTTGAGGCGGCTGGCTTCGTCCCAGGGATCTGCTTCCAACAAGGTCTTGAAATATTCTCGGTATGCCAAATTCACCCCAGCCGTGGACTCAGTTTCGTTGTTGTTGACTCGACAACGAACTTGACGGATACAACTGTACCCAAAATTGTTCACTGGGCCTACAATAGCTTGGTTGGTGGTGAAGTCATTCAAGGGTGCTTTTGTGGAGCCCAGTTTGAAGTACACTTTAAGATGCAGTTCGATCTCGCTGGGGCAGAAGGGGTAAGGTCGATCGGCCAAACGAAACTGGAGAGGGTTTGACGAAGTGGTCTGAGATTTCACATCTTCAAAGTGCCATTTGTATTCTGTGGCATCAATTTCTCGCGGAGGGCGATAATTGTAAAGACCCTGATCGGCCTGCACGATGATCCCACCGTTGTTGTTGTTGTTGTTGTTGTTGTCTGTGTCATCTGACCCTTGTGACATGCTGACGGTGACGTCTAGTCAAATGGTCGACCACCCGTGGATGCTCCTTTTTATAGGAGCTCGTTGAAACAATCACCGTGACCCGTTCGTCTACGTTTTTTTCCTCTTACTCTCTCTCGATTCTCTCCCATGCCCACCTGAAAGCCAGGAATGGCATTGGGCAACACCCCGATGGGTCTCCCTCCCAGACGCCGATAGAGATTTTCATCCAAACTCGCGGCCGTGATGTTGCGAGGTCGACGAGGGGTTCTTTGTCGAGATCGCCGCTTCCCAAAACCCCTCTGCGCTCTCAACAGTTGCTCGTACGTCATTTCGGAGAAAGGTAAGACCAGTCCTCCTTCCTGATAATCGGCCGTCCCACCGTCGTACTTGTCTCCTCTTCCTCCTCGTTGCATCTTTTTCTTTTTTTTCTTGCGGGGCAGTTCTCGTTTTGTCTTTGTCTTTTTCTTGCGGGGCGGTTCCTCCTCCTCCTCTTCCTCTTCCTCCTCCTTCTTCCGACAATGACTTTTGTAAAATTTGCGGGCGGCTCGACAGGCTGTTTCGTATCCCGCGTTGGCCGCTAAATTACCCAGATAACTCACTGCAGGACCTGCCAGCGTGCCCCAAAAACCCCCTTCTTGATACGGAGGCAGGCCTTGATTGTAACCATCACCACCACCTACTTGGATCCATTGCGATCTCAAAAACGTGCGACGCATTGGCACTTTTTTTTTTAAGGCAATTTACGTTGTCGGAAATACAGAGCAGCTGTGACGTTTCCTCCTTGAAATGGGATGGGACGACCCAAGTTGTCTCTTATATCGATTTCGAGGTCTCGAAAAGTGAAATGACTCAATCGCGAAAAGATCAAGTGTGGAATGGGCACGTCCTCCAAGACCCCCTTCTGAGGGTTGACGCCATGGATTAAGACCACCTTGGCCATCTGCGATCCCACGTACACGGGTTCGGCCACGTTGCAATGCACGTAGACGTTCTGGAAAGAGTTCGGGGAGACAAAACTCCACACGCGATGATCGGCCGGTAAGGCCATGGTATGCGAGCGTGTGATTTCCACTTCGGTCGGGCGCCCAGTCTGGGTGTCCGTGCTGGTGATTTCCACTGTGGGATGACGCACGTCGGACTTGTAGTAAAACGGGACCGTCCACGATTCCCAATCAAGATATCCTAAAACTCGAGCCAACCAGCTGGGTAAGTACAGCGAAAAATCATTCGTGGGGAAGGTCCACTGGTAAAATCCTTTCTCGTCCAACTGCAGTTGGACACGAGCGGTCGTGCCAGCATCTGAAACGGGTGTCTCCGTTTCGATGGCTTGATGAAGGGCCAACACAACATCTGTCAAGGTCACGTAGAGCCCGCCCGCCAAAAAAATATCTTGTTTGCCGGACGGGTAGTTGACAGAACACTGTATCTGGCGATCTTGAACGTTGTGAAACGTGTGAGGCATCAACAATTGCACCAGAGCCACTTCCCATGTGGCATCCAAGGTCCACTGTTCGGGTAATCTCAACCTGAAACGCGATGGGGTGTTGTTCGGGAAGAGGTCCTTCTGATCGTCACTTTCCAAAGTCACTCGACGTCCCCCAGCAAAACTCATGCCGGCCGATTGCAAGGGTTGTGTGTTTTTCGTTCCTCCTTTGCGAAAGTACAACCAAACACCAGTGAGACCCGTGTAAAATGGTATACCCAAACCTTCAGCGTTTCTTAAATGCACTCTCAACTCGCTCAGATTTTGCGTGGGTCCTGCCAACGGTCTGAAATCCAAATGCTGCGGGTCGTATTCGACCGTGAGACCGTAATCGCTGCTAGGTGAGAGGGGAAGAGTGGCCAGCAATCGGCGTTGTCTGTCGCCCACGGGGCTAAATTCCACCACATCTACTTCGGTATTGCATCGCGTGAGGTCCACGTCAGACAAGTGGGTGTTTGTTTGGGCCAGGGATGTCTCCAAACTGGGCAAAGCCAACCAGGCCCCGAATCCCTTAACCCGAGAAGGAGCCTTGAGTTGTGGGGTGCCCATCACTGTCTCCAGACCGTTTTTGAAATCGACGTTGACCCCTTCTCGGGCCTGCAGAAACCACTTGCCGGGTTCCGTAGTGACCACCGTCACGGGGGATTGTCGCGCGTAGGGTAACAAGGGAGACGGGTCGCGCACCCAAGCCCCCATGTCAAAGACGGCTCTTTTGCCAAACGTGTAGTGCAACCGCTCGACGGCAGTGTTGAGTTTGATGCGTACGCCTCCCAACAGAAAATCTTCCGTCTCGATGCCAAAGTGATGCGTATCCAAACGACTAACCACCCAATCGGCTTGCGTACCTTCTCCCGTGTCCGCGTAGACGGTGTTGTGAGCCACAATGCGCGTCTGGCCCGGCCGATCTGGATCGGGCTCCAAAAATCCCATCAACAGAGCCAACGATTCCCCCAGATTGTACTGACCCTGCGCCCACAGATGGAGTGAATAATGCGTCCTGGGTCTGGATGGACTAGCTCTAGTTAACCAGATGTAATCCCTCCTTAAACCCATGAGTTTCAGGAGGGCGAATCCTATGTAATATTCGATCTGAATGAAGCGCGTAGGGAGTGCGACTTGTTTCACGCGATAAGTGTTTTCGATCCTTTGCAAAAATTCACGCACCAGGTCGGGACGAAACAGATCCAGTTTGGGATTTGTGGGAAAATTTTCGTCCGTGGTGCCAGGAGATTCCATGTGGAGTTGTCCGTAATGATGTTGACCGCCCGACAAGGTGGGTATCACGTACCATCCCATCTTCTGCACCAAATCGCCAAGCAATTCTGCCGCGTGCGTGAAGTGTTTGTGCGAAGTCAGCGCCATTGATCGAGTGGGAACCGATCCATCCGAGCTCCCCACACGCACATGGTAATCCTGCGACGATTTCAACACGGTGTTCCCGTAAGAATTGGTGTACAACAGTTTCAAAAGGGCAACTTGCCACTGGTCGGTGAGCGTCAATGGAATCTCCAACCGTTGTCGGAACGCACTGCGCACGGTGGTCTCTCCGGGTTCGAGGGGTTCCGTGCCCACATCCCCACTATTCAGAAACAGCAAAAAATCATCGTCCATTTCCCAGGGTTTGGCCATTTTTTTACGAGGACTTTTTTAACTCTTTGACGGGTATCCACGTTTGATAATCGGGAGCAAGTCCTTGCCAGTTAACTAACACTTGACGAGTGGGTCCGCGTCCCTTGTATTTAAGCTTTTTACTCACCCGCCATTGGTTGGGTAGAGCTCGTACTTTTTGCAGTTGAGGTTCATAAAATCGTCCAGGTACTTTATCACCTTTCCAAGTGTCCAACTTATAATAATTCACACCATCGTACAAGGACCGTTGACGATCGGTCACCGTGTACACGTCTTGCGACCAATTACCCCGATAACTCTTGGAAAAGGCACTCTTTTTACCCTTGACGGGTTTTGTGGTGCGCACAAAATCCCCCGGTCGAAACTTGTAAGGGTCTAAGGCAGGGGTGGGTTTGAACAACCGCTTCCAGACCACCGAGGCATTGTCGTCAGTGACATCGGCCGGGGCCATTTGAGTGCGGCTGTGAATGCGCGTGTTGTACTTGTCCACCAACAAGGGTAAGACCTCCAAATATTTGGGGGTGTTGCGAGCTGTCATGTACTTGTACATCAATTCCTTCAAAGTGCGATTGAAACGTTCGACCACAGCAGCTTTGGGTTCACCTCGAGTGGAATAGTGGTGAATGTTATACTCGTCCAGTAATTGCTTCATGTGTTGGTTGTAGAATTCTTTCCCTTGATCCGTCTGCAAGTTGACGGGCTTACGTCCTCCTGAATTCTCCAACAAATAACGAAAGGCATCTGCCGTGGCCTTGCCTTTCTTGCTTTTTAAGGCAATGACCCATGCATATTTGGACAACACATCGATGACCGTCAGTAGGTATCGGGTGCGTTTGTTTTGGGCAATGAGTTTGGCATCCTGCATTTCCACAAGATCCGCCTGCCAGGTATAATCCACTTGCGGAGGCACGACCGTCTTGCTGCGTGGAAATCGTACCTGACGAGGACGGTGTAACGTGAAAGTGGGTTCTCCTTGTAAATACGTTTGCGCCTGGCTGGGTGAGACGTCCAACGTGTCGCGGGCCACCTTGGTCAATTCCTTGAAATTTCCACTCAACGCGTAAGGACTCTCCAGATCCAAATACAAGTCTTCCAAAGGACTCATCTGCTCGGCCTTCTTCATTTTTTTAGATGGGGAACAAACAGGTGCGCACCACCAAAGGGATCAATCGCCGGGTCAGACTCACTGTAAATTGAGCCACAAAACGTCCAAAACTAGGTATGTATGCTTGTTGTTGTTGCTTAAATATCCAACGACGATGTTCACGGTAAGCGTCCAGGGACAAACATTGACGCATAACGCTTAAATAAGCCATCAAATGAAGCAAAGTAAACGGTTCGTTCTTCTCTTTGTTTCTGGTCACCAGTTGCGCAAACGCTACGTCCGGTTCTAGCTCTTGTAACGCATCATCGCTGAAGTCCACCAAAGAATGGGGGTCGACTCTTTCTAAAAAGAGAATGGCACATCCCAACCAATCTTTTAAAGCAATCTGGGCGTCAGACGTTCTCGACATTTTTTTAATCTCGCGCGCTGAAGTGTTCTTTGTTGACGTGTTACCATTTGTTTTGATACCTTGTCGTTTCTTTTTTTTTATAGAAGATTTTGGTAGGACTGACAGTTCGCGTTTTCTATATAAGGATAACGTTTAGTCTTTTTTACACCAAACATGACTTCTCCTTTCACGAGTCAAGGGGTAGTGGACTCTCAGAGCGAGTTTACGCAGAGTCTGAATGCTCGCCCTTGGCGGCGTTGGTGGATTGTAGCATTATTAAAATGCATGCAACATCATGTGGTATTGAAACCGCCCGATAACCCCATTTGGTCACCCGAAGCCTTGTTGTTCTTACACGATCTACGAGCTAACATTAGTAGGGCTCTTCGACAAGTCACTTTTCCAGATGTGTACGACGAATGGGTGCATCAGCTGCATGAAAATGGTATCGTACACCCGATCTGGACCCCTGAAAACTGTCAATTTGTGCGCAACATGTTGTCAACCGATGTGGTCACCGTACGCATTTTGGAAGAAATTTTATCCTTCCGACGTCAAGATCTGTTCTTTACCTATGAACTATTAGGATTGACGCACGTCAACATCGATGAAGTGTTTGACTGGCAGCGCCTGAAATTAGGCCATAATTGGACAGATGAGGTGGACAGCGATGACAGCTCCTCGTGCAAGGACTTGGGATTAGATCCATAAAAAAACTGACGGTCGTCGAAGTTTGCATGAGAGGGCAAACGACCCACGAGCCTCAAGCTCAATGAAAAAAAAAAACCGTTTGATCAATGTTTTTTTGCCATTGTTGTCAATCGCAGCCATGTTTTCTTCTCTTCACTTTTTTATTGAGTAAAACGTTGGTGCAATGTGAATGAAACCTCTGTTGTCTTAGTCTTGGTTTTCAAAGTGGCGTGGGATTACAAAACATGGTGGACATCAAACATGTTTAAATTCTTGCGGATGTTGTTGTAACAATTGTTTGGCTCGACCCAGCGGAATTCCCTGGGAGGATGCAAATCGTGCCACTCCTCTTAAACTGCCTATAGCTTTGGAATCATTGTATTTCGACAACAATTGTTTGTCGAACATCTTCTATTGGAATAGGTTTCAACCCTTCTTTACAGCGTCTATACAAAGAGGAACATACCCACGGCATGACTCGCCATCGACCCCAATTCCACAAGAGATCAAACAACCTTTTTGCCCAGTTTCATTTTTATTCAACATTCAAACAATTTAAACCTTTTATAGCAATAATGATAAGTTTTTTCAAACGTTTTTTTCAAAAAAGAGTAGTACATTTTGGGTGACTTGGCTGACTAGAGCCAAAAGTGTTTGGAAAGGCTTCTTGGATCACTCTCGCTGATTCCGTCTGCTTTGCGCGTTTCTTTTGCTCTTCTTGTTTCTTTAAGTCAGGAAAACAAGTTTGAAGCGCCACATGCATCTCTGATCAAGGTTTTGCCTGCATATTCTTTCATGGGGAGAGGGAAGGGATCATGGTTAAAGTGATGGTCTCCGTTTTTCTCGTTCAAAGGGAGATCACCCCATTGGAAGTATTTACACTCTCTCTTTCTGCAAGCAAGATAGATTCGACCTGGATTCTTCTCAGAATTGCTTTGCTTCAGGGTCAAGACTTCATTGCAGAAACAACGCAAAGGCTTCCAGTTTTCCTTAATGTCCCTATTCAACTGAGCGTGAACAGTTTGCATGTAAAGCTCTGCCTTGTCTTTTGCGCAGATCACACAACAATCTTGATAAGGGCATTTCAGATAACAAAACCCGTTTGGGGAGCTGACTCTCTGTTCCAAATGTCCAAGATGAAAGGGGCAGAATAAAAAAATGTTCTTATTGGAAGCTGCATCCTCAATTTGCATCTGGGTGATGTGACCAATGCTGCCAACAATTGCATTGACAGCATTTTGTTGTTCCACGTTTAGATCCACATCTTGAATAAGAGGTTCATTCACTTCTGTGTGAGCGTCAGGTATAAACGGGGCTATTGATGCCAATGGTGCTTCATTTGCTCTTCCTTCTGCTTCAATTGTGATGTACTCTACGACATCTTTAGCTTTGTTAATGATATCTTTAACATTTTCTTTCTTTCTTTTCTTTCCCGCAGGAACTTTCGCAGGTTTGGTGGATTTCCGCTTCGGGGCTACGTAAACTTTTTCTTCAAATGGCATCTTCTTCGGCATCTTCTTCTTTTCTTCTTCTTGTTCTTCAGCTGGAGAATGAGTGAAAATGAACTTGGGGAGCGATTTTTATAATGAAGAAATGGCGTCAGCGAACTGGTTTTTTGAATAAGAATTCATCAAAAAAAAGTAATAAAAAAAAAACAATCTGCGTGGTTCATTGTCTGATGAACCAAATCAAACAAGGCAAGACTCCTTTGTGGCCACAAGTAACGAGAAAAGGCCCACTGGTAGTGTAGACTCTCGCCAAGGTCACAGGTTCGATTCCCGTTGGGGTCCCAAAAAAATCAACAAGAACATTCGAAAACAAGAAAACGAAAAACAAGCAAGAAAAACACAAAACAAAAAGCACTCTCACTTTCTGGAAACGCTTGGTTGACAAAACAAATTGCCCTTCAAAAACAAGAGACGTCAGCGAAGGGCTTCCTCGTAGCCTGAGGGGTGACGTCAGCTTTTTTTCCCTTTATAAAGGCTCGCGCTTTGTTCTTTTTTCATTCTTCTCTCATTCGCTTACAACGCAAAGCCAGACGAGCTGCTCGGCAGAAGAAAACAGTAATGGATGCAAGATTATCGCAAACACTTGGGACGAGACGATTTCAATTTAAACTCTTTTATCATCGAGCCAGGTCCCGCTGGTGGTTCGCGCGTGGTCTGGAACCAAGTGATGGCGTAAGCCGGGTTTTTCCAGGAAAACGCTGTTCTGAGAAAGACAAGAAAGATTTTTTCACGGCGTGAAAACAAAGATGGTTCCTCGCTAAAAAATCAGACAACTCTCTTCGTGGAAGGTTTAAGAGGTGGCTTTGGAAAAAGGACAACCTTTTCGGCAAAAGAAAGGGATTTTTGTACTGCAAAATCCTTCCGCAGGTTCGTAGTTTGTTTGTTTGTCTTTGCTCGATTCGTCATGCGAGGAAAATTTGATTTGTTTAAAATACTTTCACGTTTCTTCTTTCAAACGAGTTTTCTGCGAGTATTGAATTCAAACTATTTTTTTTTCTTTTTTCATTCACGGAATGTCCCGGAGGCGAGCCAAGATGATTTTCGTTCTAACATGCGATGGAATCGAAAGAGAAAGAGAACCCGATTTACGACACGTCTTCGCGGAAAATGTCTGACTTTGAATTTTTTGCCCTGAAGGTTTTCATGCGGTCTAATTACCAAGTGATTGCTTGTATTATGTTCTGTTAAAAGAATTATTCAGCGCTCGATGATAAGCGCTTTTATCACCATAACATCCAGATAAATTTTGCTCAAACCCCGATCGGAAAGTTACTCAAGAAAAGAAGAAAGCGTTAATCCTTGAAATTTTTTCTTGTTGATGATTTTCATTAAACACGTTATTGAACTTTCATCCTTGTGTGGGCTTCTTCTTCATATTGGGGATTTTGACTACTTCCCCAATTCATTCCCCAGGAGGATCGTACACAGGGAAATTTGACCACTTCCCCCAAAAAAAAAAAATTGAAAAAAAAAAAATTTGAAAAAAATCAAAAAATTTTTTGAAAAAATTCGATACTCAAAATCACCTATATAAATCAAAAATTGAAAAAAAACTTCAAAAAAAAATTCAAAAAAATTTGAAAAAAATTGAAAAATAATTCTAGTCAAAATCCCCTATATAACTTTTTTCATTAAAAAACTTGTTGAACCTGATTGAATTGTGTGGGCTCCATTATTTCCGTTGGGTTAACGTCAGCTGACGTCAGCGATGACGTATATAGGGAGTTTTTTGACTGTCCTATATTCCAAAAAAAAATGGGCGTGGTTAGGGACTTTTGACTCGTGTCCTATATCGTCCCCCCTTACTACTCTTAGTTCTGGTAGATTCTGAAAGCGACAATAGTCTTGTTTATAGAAGAACCACATATTCTTCCAAATTAAAAGTGATTTTGTCTTGAAATTGCCATGTTCATAGTTGAGCTGTGTCAACTGTTTTAATTAGTGTTTGATTTTGTGATATCTTAATTCTGGTACATTATGTGAGTGATGGCAGTTTTGTCGAATCTTGAAGCATGTGCACCATGACGAGTGATCACAATTAAAGGGCCGAGAGCATATCCAACCTATGTGACTTTTTAGGCCTTTTTTCATTTTTTTTTTGCTCAGATTTGTCCATTTTTGGCACGAACTAGAAATTAGTTGCAAAACATTGTTCAGAATTTTTTTCTGTTGTTTTATCTGTCGTTTTCGAGAAGTTCCGTATGCAAAAAAAAATAATAATAAATCAAAAACTCTTATTGTAACGCAATTTTGCGGTAAGCTTCTGTTTTCACACTGACCCGGTTTGACATTTTTTTTAAAATTAAACGTAAGGATTTTTGACGAACGCAAAAAAAAAAAAAAAAGTAAATCACTTTCATAATGTCCAGTTCGAAAAAAAAAGGGGGATGCCGAGCGCGAATCGAACCCGGAGCCGTCCGAGCGCAAATCCCGGACCCAAACCACTAGACCACCGAGGAACACATGCTCAGTTCAGACTAAGTTTTATTATTTAAAGCTAGATACGCGTCAAAACGCGTATCTCGATTTGAAAACCCTTTTAGATCAATTTTAGTGTTGCATTAAAGACTCCAAATGCGAAACATCTTTCGCCCGGGCCCGGCCAGCAAGAACTCACTTCGAGCTGCCCAAAGCTGTATTTCAAGAGCCCGACCACACACAACGAACCGAACAACGACCACACACAACGAACGTTTTGAGGCCCGTCCGGTGATTGAAAGACATCATTAAGTCCGGAAATCCTCAAGTTTCTTTAAGAGGTGCTAGAGACTTGAGGATTTCCGGACTTAATGATGTCTTTCAATCACCGGACGGGCCTCAAAACGTTGGCTTACACACATGTTACAGAGGCAATGTGTTGCCATAGTGAGCTCACGATAGATAAGCGAGCCAGGTGTGCGTAAAAAACAGTATTTTCGTTCAGGTTGTTGGCACTGGTCAGAAGTATTGCAGTCGCGTATTCTCACAGCCAAACTGCTTTGAAATGGCTTCGCAATTGTGCTCTGAATGTACAGTCAAAGCACTGGAGGGCCAGAACTCTGCTTTTTACAGTTGAAATTGGTCAAATTCCTTAGGGTTAGTGTAAATTCGACAAGGGCTTGTGATATTATTCGTTGTACGATAAAATGAGGCTATTCAAAGCGAGAAAAAATGAAAAAAGGCCTAAAAAGTCGCATAGGTCAGATATGCTCTCGGCCCTTCAATTGTCCTAAAAAATTAACAGTTGTTTGGCCTTGAAATTGCCATGATTATACACTGTGTCAGCTGTTTTTAGGTTTGATTTTGTAAGATCTTAGTTCTGGTACATTCTGTGAGTGATGGCAGTTATAATTTTGTCAGATCTCGAAGCATGTGCACCATACCGAGTGACCACATTGTCCTAAAAAGTTTACAGTTGTTTGGCCTTGAAATTACCATGATTATAATTGCACTGTGTTGGCTGTTTTTGGGTTTGATTTTGTGAGATCTTAGCTCTGGTACATTCTGTGAGTGACGGCAGTTTTGTCAGATCTTGAAGCATGTGTACCATGACGAGTGACCACATTGTCCTAAAAAATTGAGAGTTGTTTGCCCTCTGAAATTGCCATGATTATAATTGCACTGTGTCGGCTGTTTTTAGGTTTGATTTTGTGAGATCTTAGTTCTAGTAGATTCTGAAAGCGACGATAGTCTTGTCAGACCTTGAGGCTATGACTGTGTACTGTAATGAAGGACCACATGATATTGTTCCAAATAAAGAGTGATTTTGCCTTGAAATTGCCATGTTCATAGTTGAGCTGTGTCAACTGTTTTAGGACACTAAATGTACATGTATGTGGTCCTAATTGATCATGTGGTAAACATGCTTTGAGGTAACATTCCATGAGTGATAGCACTTTTGTCACTTTTATCATGTGCAACAACTTATAACAATATATTTTATAAACTAAGAGTAAAATTTCCATGTCCAAAATTGAGTAGTGCCAACAGTTTTAGGGTTTGATTTTTCAATAGTGCAGTGATGCCATACAGTGTACATGTATACACATGTACATGTACTTACAGTTGAATTTGACATGCATTTTAAATCTCTTCCTTGCTGGATTTCTAATAATAATACAATAATATTATTACTTTGTCAATATATAATTAATATATGATAATGAATGAAAATAAAAACACAGGAAAATTAAAATTGAACTACAATGCATGTAACTAACATGTTGACTATCACTTTTCCATTTCAAACAGCTGTGATGCGAGTCCATTTTCGTACCAAAAAGAGGCGGCAAAAAAATGTTGACAAAAAGAAGCAGAAATATTAGTGTTGCAGGAGCAGCGGAAGAGAAGTAGAAAGAATACGGTAAGCAAAAGATGTTTAATGCCTGCAGTAAACACAATTTTTTTACTGTGAACACTCCAGTTATACATTGTTTGTCCTCAAGCATTTTCATTTTGAAATGGATAAATTAAATATGACTTACTGTGTCATATGTTATTTGCTGGCCTGGAGGTCTGTACTGGGAAAAACTGGACCCAAAGGAACAGTTTTTTTCCCAATATGGCCTGACCTTATAATTTAGATTGAAGTACTGTATACTCCCTGTATCTTGTTTATTTTGTTTAATTAATTTGTAGGTGTTTTAGTTTATATAATGTAAGTAATGTAAATGAGTGAATGAGTGTAAGTGAATTTGTTTTTGAATAAAGGTTAATTAAAAAAAAAAATAAAATAAAAATATGGCCTGACCTAGGCCAGCAAGTAACATGTTAATATTTTTTTTCTGTGGGAATATTGGTTTAATTTGTACATACTTGTAAAAGCCATATGTCTGGCAGAAATGTGGACTTTAACAGTAAAACCGAAGTCAGTATTCTTTTTACATTGTTATGTGTTTTACATTTTAGGTACAAAAATTTTGTAGCTGTACACTCTAAAAATTCGGAACAGTCCGTATATGGGGTCCAGATGGGAATATCGGGACCTCAAGAGAGTGTGTCCTTAACCAATCAAATTCAAGGATTTTGTAGTATGGACCACTGCGATGCACCAGAAAAAAAAAAACATGTCATTTTAATGATACCAGTACACAAATTTAAATCAATATCACAACCTTGTAATCATTTTCAACCATCCCTTTACAGTCGAAGGTTAAATTATTAATCACTACATTGTACATACACATGTACAGTGTAGATCAGCCTCCCTTGTCCTCTTCCCCCAAAATTTTAATTTAATTTGGACTAGCGAAAGACCTTTGTAGTTGTAAAAACTGATTTTTTTATGCACCCTGTTATACGCAATTATCTAGAAGTAAAAAAATTGTCTGTAAACAACCTTATGAGCAATGGCTCATAAATTGTTGTGCAATATATTCATTCATACTGGGTTGTGGGTTTCATGGTAAAACTGTAATTTCATTGTTCAGTTACTTATTTGTGCTTAGTTAATTCTAGATTTTCCTCTTTTACAGAAATGAATTAAGCGGGTAAAATCACTTGATGAAGAGCCTTGACCGTAAAATTAAGTGCCAAAGAAGTATAAGGGGTGCAAACATGGTTTTTGAAAGGAGTCAAGGGCCACCATCATGGGAGAAACCAAAAGATGCCCCTGACGTTGCATTGTCACCACTCCTCAGCTAAGGAACTGGGTCATGAAATAGAATGCAAACTAGTTTAATCATTGTTTCACAGGAGCATCTCTATCCTGTGTTTGTGTGGGGGACTGTGTTTTTAAATGGCTGTGTCGGTTATGAATTCAGCTTTTCTAAATGCAACATTTAGTGCTTTTTTAACGGTTAAAATCATGAAACAAAACCACTCAAACACATGAATACAATGTTTAAAAACTTGAAGTTTGACTTTCACTCAGTCAAACTTCAAGTTTCTAAAACCACTATTGCAAACTTTAAATCACAAAAAAAAAAAACACAACAACAAAGTATTCAATGTTTTTGAGTGTTTTTGTTTTATTTTAATCTTTAAAAAGTGCTAATTAATATTGCATTTAGAACAGCTAAATATAATTTATAACTGACACAGCCATTTAAAAGCAGTCTCCTACACAAACACAGGTTTGGTTTATTGGTGTTCAAACTCTAGAAAGCCAGGAGCCCATAACCAGGAGTATGCAAATGCCATAAATTTGTGCAATGGCATTTTTACAAGTAGGTTTATTTTGAGACAAGCTTTTCCCTTTCCCGCAAAAATAATTGTTTCTGATTCTTATGTGGACGAGTTGTCATAGTTATGTATTACATTTACGGTAAACGTTTATTATCAATGCAATTTCTTGTGATTGGCTTCCAATTCTAAAACCAATTTGCAGGAAAGGCTAGTTATAGTCTAAAAATAAACCTACTTGAATGTGAAAATGCCATTTCACAGGTGCAGTATGGCAGTCGCATGCTCCAGGTAATGAGTTCCTGAGAAAGTTCAGTAAAATTAATGTGGTTAAATTGTCTACAGAGCAAACATGAGTTTGACTTTACAGACTACATGTACATTAAGCTTCCATTTGCATGAATTTTCCATGACCTGCTCCTTCAACAATATTATTATAGGATTTGGTGCATAAAAGGCCAGTGTACAGTTTTATAGGTTCTATTTCAGTTTCACTCGGAATAGCCTCGCTTTTTGCACTCCAATTTACTCAAGAAACATTCCCATTTCACTATACTATACACTTTTTGTTTAACCCTCAGGCCCCGGTTGTTCAAAGGGTAGATAACGCTATCCATCGGATAAATCACTATTCAGTGGATAGGCAGTAGCAAAACCAATCATGTTATCCACTGGATAGTGATTTATCCGGTGGATAGCACTATCCAACTTTTGAACAACCGGGGCCAGAAGGACAAGGCTATAAGATACAGTACTTACCCGCTTATAAGAACCTAGGTTTTTCCAAGTTAGCCTAAACAGGTTCTTATATAAATGGTGCTTAGAGGAGTTTTAGGCTATTTAGGTTCTTAAACAGGTTCTTATTTTATAAGAAAGATATGATACCAGTGCCTGGTAGAAGGGTGGCATGTACAGTATATTAATTTAATGCCAAAACCGGCCTGGGTTTTGGACAGTACTGTATGTACTGTATATATACCAAATTTAGAGATTTTTATAGTACACACATGTTTAAGTTCACTACAGTACTTTTGAGAGTCATGTCTTTTATCTTTGCCTGAAGATCTTTAAGGTTCATTTTCTAAAATAAGAACCTGTTTCAAATTTTAGGCTAAATAGGTTCTTATGTAAAGGGGGTCTAAATTGATATTTTTAGGCTAACAGGTTCTTAATTCTAGGTTCTTATAAGCGGGTAAATACTGTCTGATCATGATGTCATAGGTAGATGTGGTTGCATAGTGAAAGAATCCTATGGAACTTATCTTCTAAATGCCAACAGAACTCAGGGATAAAAAAAACATGGGGATTTGTTTTTCAAGGCCACATGCAAAAGGTGAGGCAAATACCCAGCATTACATAATAATCAAGATAGGCCCTTTATGCACCACCCCCTAATTATTTTTGGCTTCCAAGAAGCAGTCTTCCAATTACATAATTATCAAACAGGTATGCAGAGAAACAATAATTGTAATTTAATACAATAGTATTTCTGTCAGCCTGAGCAAAGGAGGCACTTAGTATCTTGCATGCATGCACCACAAACAAACACAATTATCAAAAATAATATCTTCCATTTCAGTTATATTTGCAATTTGTTCTTAAGTCTGGTTAACTTCGCAAACCGATCATAAGCCTCAGTTTTCAGTTTGATTGGTGTCGTGTGGTGTAGATGCGTTAAATATCTTCAGATCTTGGGATCAATAAACCTACTTTTCGGCAACTATTTTTATTTATCGGCATTGAATTGAAGTGTTAATGAATCTGTAGGCTACATGCAGCGCGTCTTTTGTGAGACGATTTATTTGCATTTGTGGATGGATTGAAATGCTATTTGGTCACAACATAAACTAAAGCTGTAAAATAAGTGATTGTACCACACAACACAGGTTGAACTGAAATGCAAGGCTTTCAATCTGCAGTTTGGAAAGTTAATAGGCCTTTAGAGCAAACTTTAAATATTTGAAATGGAAGATATTCTCCAAATGTAGGCAGAGTTAATAGGTTATCATGGATTTCTTCAGCAAATGTTTCCAATACAAGCAACTGACCTGGTACAGTCTCAACAGCGTCTGTGTGAAATGAGCTGTTTGTGGGTCGCATGTAGTTTGTTTGCAGTGCATGCCAGGAAGAAAGTAATCTCCTCCTTTGAGTATATGTGTACAGATCAGTTTTTTTTAACTTCCTCCTCCCAGCTCCTCTCTTTTAAGCCCCCCGAATTACATAGCTCCAGGAGCTAATAGAGTTTTTACTGTGTGTGCATGTATTGTTACACGAAATGTCTGGTGCAAACTTTTCAAATTAAAGAATAACCCGTATTTAGGGCTTTTTGTATGCACCTGTTGAAATGATTCCTGATTGAATTGAGTTGCAATGTTGCTTCTCGTGTAACATGTAGCATTTTACCACCCAGTTAAATCGTGTAAAAAAATTATTTTGTAACAGTGTATTATTTTGTAGTTGATTATTCTCAACGTGATTCGACATTGTAAATACGGTTGACAACGTGATTTGGTTTAGTTAGATAGTTATTGAAATAATTAAAGTAATTTCATTTATGACTTGAAATTATTGTTACTGCAGTGTGGTGAAGACATTAATTGAGCAAATATATATGTCGAAAACTGATCTCGCCGATCACATTTACTGTCCTAGGGAAAATATTTTTTTCATCACATTTCTAGAGCATAAAAGTGGAAATTAAAATGATTCTTTGATCACATTTATACCACCCTGAGCAAATACCTGCAAAAATGATTCTTTGATCATATTTACCACCCTGAGCAAATACGTAGAAAAATGCCGATTCTTTGATCACTTTTACCACCCTGGGCAAATACGTTGAAAAATGATTCTTTGAACACATTTACCACCCTCAGCAAATACGTGTGGAAAAACGATTCTTTGAACACATTTACCACCCTCAGCAAATACGTGGAAAAAACCCACACTCGGAGTATGTAGCGAAAATATTCTAAGTCCCCTTTATGAGAGGCAGTTTACGGACTGTCAACGGACCGACACTCTCTTTTACGGTCCGTACAGACCGTCAAAATGTTTGACTCCACTCTCGGAGTATACAGCGAAAGTATTCTAAGTCCCCTTATGAGATGCAGTTTGCGGACTGTCAACGGACCGACTTTCTCTTTTACGGTCCGTACAAACCGTACAGACCGTCAAACTGTTTGACCCCACACTCGGAGTATACAGCGAAAATATTCTAAGTCCCCTTAATGAGATGCAGTTTGCGGACTGTCAACGGACCGACTGGTCACTATTACAGTTTGTCAGACCGTACAGATCGTAACGTGCCTTTGACAGACTGTATCCGTGCGTCTATATTGGACAACACTCGAATTTTTGAGAGGCAAAGTTGTCCATAAATATTCCCTGAAATAAAAAAAACAAAACGGCAGACTTTTGAATGAAGGAATGGCGAGATACCGGATATATCCTTACTGACGCCGAAAACTAGAGGCAGTTGTTCAAAAACTGCAAATAATGAATTATCACTGAGGTGAATAATTAGAGCCAAAAAAGATGAAACCGTATAAGTGGAACAAAAACAAAATGGCTTGTAAGTTGGACACGCCATTTGTCCGAAAAATAATTATGGTGAATAATTAACTATTAATGAATACGTCAAGATGTTAACGGGTGACCAGCCTAGTCTTGAAGTCTGATCAACAACGGTTTATTTCACGGCTTCAAGTATAGCAGGGTGTTGTTTCTCCGTGTTACTGCTCTTGCTGGCCTGTGTTGTTTGGGCGCTTGGCTGAACTGCATTGCTACTTCGCATCAAGGTAACAAACAACTTTAACTCGTACACAAAATCTAGCTGCCATTGGTAGATTAACTTTTCATAGTGTTTCGAAAAACGTGATCGTCAAACCAGGAAACTAAACGAAAGCATTTTATTTGTCGGTGAACCTGATTGCCCGTGCAAGCGAAAATTAATAAGCATGTTCTCTTGGTCTGTGCCATAGGTAGCCATGTTACGAATACGAATCGTACATGATCTTTCGAATTCTTTGAAAAAATTCTAAAAGGAGAGCGACGGTCTTTTCGATTATTTACATCCACTCGTTGCGAGTGTACATGGCTTGCGTTCTTTCTCTCTATAACTTATAATATACTCGGCTCGACTGAGTTTGCTAGAAATACAGGACAAAAAAACAGCAATGAGCTAATGAGCCGTTTTGACAATTTTAACGAGGAAGTCTTCAGGACCCCTTGAAAATACATGCTACGTAAATTGTTTTTCCAAATGCTATACAATACAAGTTAATATTAGGCCAAAAGGAGTGTATTTTTCTTTACGAAGGGTTTTTGCTAAACGAATAAAATAACTGTCACCAACAGATTTCGCTGAATTGCGTTTTCAAATAAAACCGTGTTTTGTAAAATGTGAACTTTTTTTCAGGTTGTCTGGCCTGGTTTACAACTTTGGCAAAACTTTTCAGCAAACAGCAAAACAAATGTTTGTAGGAAAGCCGCTCCGTCACAAAATTTCGTCGATGCAGCGCGCGTTTGGCGACGCGATATAAAGCAATATAATAATGATTTTTCCCGTTAAAATGAAACGGTTTTTGCCCGCGCCTTACTGGAAGAATTTTGTTTTCCTACTTTTAATTTCCAAGCGAGGTGTGGATCTCCTTGGCCTCGGTTCACAATTTAATGAACTTGCAAAAAAAGGCATTTCCAATACCCCAGAGGCTGGTACTCACGAGGGATTAATAACATCCTTCCATGCATCTCTTTTACCACTCGTTTGAAAGTTATGAATATTTTGTAAAGCGAAACGAAGTAAGTTTCCCGAGATAAAAAATCGTTTATTAGGAGAGTGCAAAAATACCATAAGAGGTACAATGTTCCTTTACATCCGTCTTTTGTCCAAAATCGGTGCCAGTATTGTACTGATCATCGAAATGGCTCTCCGATGTTTTTAAACGAATAAATGACTTATACAGTATAGCGTTCATACCACATATCATGGCGCTTTACGTTTTGATGACTTACATACTCCATTAATCACAATAAATTGAATTTCGACGTGGCGAAATTTGCCTCTAAGTTGCCAAATAATAAAATGAAAACGTAAATGAATATTGAACTAAGTTCAGCCTGCCTAGAAAGGCGCAATAATCAACTGTGTGGGCAGGCAAAATCAACAAAGGTCCACAAACAGATTGGGTTATAAGTTGTTTTATCAAAAGAGACCCAAAAAAGGACTCATGCACGCATATAAAAGCTATAAACACTTCTTCTCCGAACGAAATGCTACCTTTTCGTTGACTTCAGTTTCGTCGTTCAGCGCAAAAATAAGAGATCATATGCCGGCGAATCGGACCTTCTATTGTTATGGGCAATGCGGCGATGCGGTCAAACTAAGTTTGACCATATGATTTCCACATTAATATTGCTTATAAACTGCGATATCTCAAATGTCAAATATCTCTAATTTCTCATTTGTGGTTTTCTTTAAACGAAGTCATAACTTTAAAACTAAACGAAGTTTAAGAGAGTCATCAATGGACCGGTATATGTAGCGGTTGCCTGAGGCGCCTTCATGAGCTGACGTCCGATCTCATTCTCATAAGAGTTGCACAGAAACCCAAACTTCAAGTTCCTAAAACTTGCTACTGTGGTTTTAAGTTGCTCGGATTTTACAAAACAATATTGCTGTCTACTTGCAATGTTTTCCATTTGTAATTTATTGCACATTAGAGGCATGAGTTTGACGAACGAGTCAGTATATTCCCATGAATGGAAGAAGGTCGAAGCACGTACGTAGGTTATGGCGCACAACTCAACTGAACTAATTACGCCAAGCTACCGATAGATTTTGGGCAAACAGATCAACAAAAAATCCCCAACAGAAGTAAAAAGTAAGAAATTAAATTATTTGAATATTTATCGGGGGGATTGACTACTTCCCCAATTCATTCCCCAGGAGGATTGTATATAGGGAAATTTGACCACTTCCCCAAAAATTTTGAAAAAAAAAATTAAAAATCGAAAAATGTTTTGAAAAAATATGATACTCAAAATCACCTATATAAATCAAAAATCCAAAAGGAAAGAAAATTAAAAAAAAAATTAAAAAAAAGTCAAAATCCCCTATATAAAAAAATTACAGTCAAAATCCCCTTTTGGGCGTGGTTAGGGAAATTTGAGTACCACTTCCCCAGAAAATTTGAAAAAAAAAAAACTCAAAAAAATGCAAAAAAATTTTGAAAAATATGATACTCAAAAATCACCTATATAACCAAAAAATTGAAAAAAAAATTGAAAAAATTATTCACAAAAAAAATTCCAAAAAAAATTCAAAAAAAGTTATTGAAAAATAATTCTAGTCAAAATCCCCTATATAAAAAAAATTCTAGTCAAAATCCCCTATTGTGCGTGGTTAGGGAAATTTGACCACTCCCTACGTTGCCATGTATAACTACTGATGTCTGTGTATTTTTTTGCAATTTTGATTTCCAAATTAGTTTCTCGTGCAATTTTCGATACGCAACTGGTGTATTCTATTCGGAAATTAGTCATACTAGTTATTCTAGACCGAGAAAAAAGTTGTTTTTGTGAGCTTTTATGCACTTTGTACTACGCAGAAGGTCGCGTAATACTGTTTTTGAGAATTGCTAAAATTGAAAAATTGCCCGGTAGTCTATGTGTTGATTTTTAAACTGAATGGCGAGGGACCACCAGCTAGCAAGATAGGCCTTCGCGTTGTTCTTCTCATTACGACGTCAAATGGGGAAAGCAATAGTTGAAAGCAGAGGGTGAAAAAGCCACTGACGGACGTCAAGCTTACAACTTGTTAGTGCTAGCTCTGTACTAAATCTGTGGTCCCCAAAAATAAATGTAATGCGTAATGCAGTGTCAACAAAACTCAGTGTCATACATATTTTACACCTTTCTCACGCCTTGCGAAAACATTTAGATTGTTTTCTATACGCAAATCCGAAAATATTCTATGGTTTGCGTTAGGTATAAATGTAAGCATGTGACTGTTACTTGTAAAACTCCCTGATTAATTTCGCGATAGTCGGACGAAGCGCTTAGGAGAAAAAAAAATCAATTTTACAAACTTAGTTTGTGAAAGTGCTGCTCACTAGTTTAGCTAAGTTTAGCTTCTGTTGCTTTGCTCTTTGCTTAAAACTGAAACGGAAAGTATTTACCCGCGCAATTTACCCGCGCACTTTACCCGCGACCTGCGCAATTTACCCGCGACCCGCGCACTTTACCCGCAACCCGCGACACGTGCAGATTAGATACTCCCTATACCGCCACCGCACGAACTAGACTATTTCTATTTTGGCTAACAGATAAAACATCCCATAGTAAACAAAGAATACACTGTTAGCAAATGGGAAGTTTGAGAAGCACTTTTTTCAAGATCTGTTACGTCGGAAAGTTACGGAAACGAAATATTCCGAGCTACCACAAAAGTAATCGAAAATAAAACGCCGTCTTCCCTGACTTAAGATCTTGAGCATCCATATTTTAATAAAACAATAAAATGCTTCTCTTGCTAAAGAAAGGTTAATCATCTTTAACAAGGAATGAAAAGGCTATTTGAAAGTTATAAAAAGCGCACTGGATTTCTGAGAGCCGAAGTCGCCAAATTTTTCCTAAAAAAAAACCGGCAGACCTTTGAATGAAATGATGATGAGACTGAAGTTACCATATTTGTTTAAAAACTGCAAATAGTGAATTATCACAAGAGTGACATTAAGCCCAAAAGGATGAAACTATATATCTTTTAATGATATATATAAACCAGTTTGTCTGGCGGCTGAACTCCCATGTGTAAATTTTGCCTACTCACGCAGCAGGTGAATATTTGTTCGCGCTCTACAGTTGATAATTGTGCCTTTCTAGGCAGGCTATTCTGACTAAGTCTTCGTTTAAGTTTTTACTTAATGGTTTGGCAACCTACAGGCTATTTTATCTAGCTGTCTACCTTCAACATTTTCCATTTTAAATTTGCTGTATATAAGGGACGTGTTGACGATTGTTTATATAACAAATGTCATATTGTATTGTCACAGAGTGAAAATATCCACAGGGAGAAAAGTGCGCAGGAGATCATTTAAAGCTTAACAAAGATAAAGTTACGCCATGCTACCGATATAGATTTTAAGAAAACAGTTCGGCTTCTCTCGGCAATTTTTTTCAGCAATTGCACTGAATTTTTGAGAGGCAAAGTTGTCCATAAATATTCCCTGAAATAAAAAAAACAAAACGGCAGACTTTTGAATGAAGGAATGGCGAGATACCGGATATATCCTTACTGACGCCGAAAACTAGAGGCAGTTGTTCAAAAACTGCAAATAATGAATTATCACTGAGGTGAATAATTAGAGCCAAAAAAGATGAAACCGTATAAGTGGAACAAAAACAAAATGGCTTGTAAGTTGGACACGCCATTTGTCCGAAAAATAATTATGGTGAATAATTAACTATTAATGAATACGTCAAGATGTTAACGGGTGACCAGCCTAGTCTTGAAGTCTGATCAACAACGGTTTATTTCACGGCTTCAAGTATAGCAGGGTGTTGTTTCTCCGTGTTACTGCTCTTGCTGGCCTGTGTTGTTTGGGCGCTTGGCTGAACTGCATTGCTACTTCGCATCAAGGTAACAAACAACTTTAACTCGTACACAAAATCTAGCTGCCATTGGTAGATTAACTTTTCATAGTGTTTCGAAAAACGTGATCGTCAAACCAGGAAACTAAACGAAAGCATTTTATTTGTCGGTGAACCTGATTGCCCGTGCAAGCGAAAATTAATAAGCATGTTCTCTTGGTCTGTGCCATAGGTAGCCATGTTACGAATACGAATCGTACATGATCTTTCGAATTCTTTGAAAAAATTCTAAAAGGAGAGCGACGGTCTTTTCGATTATTTACATCCACTCGTTGCGAGTGTACATGGCTTGCGTTCTTTCTCTCTATAACTTATAATATACTCGGCTCGACTGAGTTTGCTAGAAATACAGGACAAAAAAACAGCAATGAGCTAATGAGCCGTTTTGACAATTTTAACGAGGAAGTCTTCAGGACCCCTTGAAAATACATGCTACGTAAATTGTTTTTCCAAATGCTATACAATACAAGTTAATATTAGGCCAAAAGGAGTGTATTTTTCTTTACGAAGGGTTTTTGCTAAACGAATAAAATAACTGTCACCAACAGATTTCGCTGAATTGCGTTTTCAAATAAAACCGTGTTTTGTAAAGTGTGAACTTTTTTTCAGGTTGTCTGGCCTGGTTTACAACTTTGGCAAAACTTTTCAGCAAACAGCAAAACAAATGTTTGTAGGAAAGCCGCTCCGTCACAAAATTTCGTCGATGCAGCGCGCGTTTGGCGACGCGATATAAAGCAATATAATAATGATTTTTCCCGTTAAAATGAAACGGTTTTTGCCCGCGCCTTACTGGAAGAATTTTGTTTTCCTACTTTTAATTTCCAAGCGAGGTGTGGATCTCCTTGGCCTCGGTTCACAATTTAATGAACTTGCAAAAAAAGGTATTTCCAATACCCCAGAGGCTGGTACTCACGAGGGATTAATAACATCCTTCCATGCATCTCTTTTACCACTCGTTTGAAAGTTATGAATATTTTGTAAAGCGAAACGAAGTAAGTTTCCCGAGATAAAAAATCGTTTATTAGGAGAGTGCAAAAATACCATAAGAGGTACAATGTTCCTTTACATCCGTCTTTTGTCCAAAATCGGTGCCAGTATTGTACTGATCATCAAAATGGCTCTCCGATGTTTTTAAACGAATAAATGACTTATACAGTATAGCGTTCATACCACATATCATGGCGCTTTACGTTTTGATGACTTACATACTCCATTAATCACAATAAATTGAATTTCGACGTGGCGAAATTTGCCTCTAAGTTGCCAAATAATAAAATGAAAACGTAAATGAATATTGAACTAAGTTCAGCCTGCCTAGAAAGGCGCAATAATCAACTGTGTGGGCAGGCAAAATCAACAAAGGTCCACAAACAGATTGGGTTATAAGTTGTTTTATCAAAAGAGACCCAAAAAAGGACTCATGCACGCATATAAAAGCTATAAACACTTCTTCTCCGAACGAAATGCTACCTTTTCGTTGACTTCAGTTTCGTCGTTTAGCGCAAAAATAAGAGATCATATGCCGGCGAATCGGACCTTCTATTGTTATGGGCAATGCGGCGATGCGGTCAAACTAAGTTTGACCATATGATTTCCACATTAATATTGCTTATAAACTGCGATATCTCAAATGTCAAATATCTCTAATTTCTCATTTGTGGTTTTCTTTAAACGAAGTCATAACTTTAAAACTAAACGAAGTTTAAGAGAGTCATCAATGGACCGGTATATGTAGCGGTTGCCTGAGGCGCCTTCATGAGCTGACGTCCGATCTCATTCTCATAAGAGTTGCACAGAAACCCAAACTTCAAGTTCCTAAAACTTGCTACTGTGGTTTTAAGTTGCTCGGATTTTACAAAACAATATTGCTGTCTACTTGCAATGTTTTCCATTTGTAATTTATTGCACATTAGAGGCATGAGTTTGACGAACGAGTCAGTATATTCCCATGAATGGAAGAAGGTCGAAGCACGTACGTAGGTTATGGCGCACAACTCAACTGAACTAATTACGCCAAGCTACCGATAGATTTTGGGCAAACAGATCAACAAAAAATCCCCAACAGAAGTAAAAAGTAAGAAATTAAATTATTTGAATATTTATCGACAAAGTTTAAAAATATTTCTTGAATAACAAAGCAACTGCGTGGATGAGCCGTCATGCATAAATAAAATTAAACCTGCTGTAAATTGTAAACAAAAAGTTAATTTCGGAAGGGGAATGTTCGAAAAGCCGACTTGTTTTATGAGATGCCACGTCAAACTAAAAACAAATATGTCAAGGTTTGGAGACGAATTTTACCGAGCTCACCGACAGTACTAATAGAGAAATATCGCTATTAGAGAGACTTGCGCGCAAAAAAAGTTTAAAAGAATACGGAATAATTAATTAGCACCATTAATAGGCAAGGTGCGATGGACCAACGCACATTGTACATTAATAGAAATGTTTTATTGCAAGTTTGTTCAATTCTCTGATATTTTGCTTTCTTGTAAATTCGTCAGTAACACATTTTCTCCAGATGAACGACAGAATGAACAAGCCAACGGGAAGTTAAAATTACTTAGAAGCCCTTACAGAATTTTTATGCGTCATGTTTCGGGTCTATTTCGATAACTGCATCTTTTAAGCCAATTTGTCTACCCACGCAGCAGGTGAATATTTGCCCGCGCTCTGCAGTTGATTATTGCGCCTTTCTAGGCAGACTATTCTTACTAAAGATTTCATCTACGTTTTTACTCAATGGTTTGGCAACTTACAGCCGAATTTCGCTATGTTATCTCGCTATCTTCCTTCAACATTTTCTATTTTAAATTTGCTGCACAGGAAGTACATGGAGCAGGAGATCGCTGACAGAACACAATTTAATCGATGCAAAAGTGATGATCCTGTTCAAGTTTTTAAAAAAAGGCATAAGAAAAGCAATGCTCCAGCAGTATTTGAATGCTTATCAACAAATTTTTGAAATCGTTGTTAAATTTCATAGCAAGATAGATGGACACCTTTATTTAAACAGAGTGATCCCTGCAAATTGCTCGAATGAATCGTTGTATATAGCAAACAAAAACTAAACCGTTAACAACAATGAAATTTGAAAAGCATTTCTTTCAAGATCTGCAATGTCAAACAAAAGACAAATTCACAGCCACAGCAAGTCTAGTCCATAGTCCTAGAGTTACAATCCACATCCATTATTCATAGTCCAATCCACATTGCACATACGGCGTTCCATATCCCAAAGTCCTGATTCCTCCATACACATTCACATTCTTGATTATTAATTCCACGTTCCACATGTCTATAACCTACAGTTGTCCAGTCGTGAATACCTTTTTTACGTCGTTTACGCGTGTAAAGCCGCGAGGACTGCTAAAGCACAGGCATTGCCGAGGGTCGGCGATAAAATAAAATTGATAATAATTATGCTTATGAACACGAGAAATCGATTTTTTTGCTCTTTAGTATATGGAAAGAGCTTTGCAGTAAATTACTCTTCTTTCAAAACAATCTCGAAGAATTTACCTCAAGTCCAAAATCGGTGCCAGTTTTCTCTTGATCATCAAAATATTCTTCCGATGTTTTTAAATATACAAATGATACACATATCACATGCCTTATGAGAATGAGTTCGGACGTCAGCTCATGAAAAAAGGAAAAAAAAATAGACATTTGAGAAATTGAAGATATTTCACGTTTGACAGGGGCGGATCCAGGATTTTTTTATTGGGGGTGGCTACGGGTATATGCTCAAGTCTATAAAACTTTTCATTGTGGCAATTAAAAAGAAAACTGTTAAAACCGACGGTCTAAACGGGGTTGGCTTGCCACCCAATCCACTCTCCCCCCCTGCAACCGCCCCTGTATGAGATATCGCATTTTATGAGCAATGTGGCGATGATATGGTCAAACTCAGTTTGACCGCATCGTCGCATTGCCCATAAAAAATGGAAGGTCCGATTCGCCTGCATATGATCTCTTATTTTCGCCCTGAACGACAAAACTGAATTCAACAAAAAGGTAGCATTTCGGAATAGAAGTGTTTATAGCTTTTATATGCGTGCGTGAGTCATATTTCGGGTCTCTTTAGATAAAACAACTTATAACCCAATCTGTTTGTGGAGTTTTCCATTGTCGATTTTGCCTGCCCACGCAGCAGGTGAATTTTCGCTGGCACTCTTCAGTTGATTATTGCGCCTTTCTAGGAAGGCTGTACTTAGTTCAATATTCATTTACGTTTTCCTTTTATTATTTGGCAACTTAGAGGCAAATTTCGCCATGTCTTAATTTAATTTATTGTGATAAATAGTGATGCAAGTCATCAAAACTGCAGAGAAACCCAACTTTCCTTAAACTTGCTACCGTGGTTTTAAGTTCCTCGAATTTTACAAAATAATTTTGCTGTCTACTTGCAACGTTTACCATTTGCAATTTGTTGCACATTAGATACTTGATTTCGACGAAGAATTATTTATAAAGCGGGTGTCGTAAATATACACTTTCACGAATAGACCAATTCCGATATATTAAAATTCATACTTGGCTCCGAGGCTTAGGGGAATAAAACAAAAGAAATCACATCGAGGTTCAGGTATGAATAATTTATTTCTTTTGTTTTATTCCCCTAAGCCTCGGAGCCAAGTATGAATTTTAATATATCGGAATTGGTCTATTCAATATATTCCCACGAATGAAAGAGCGTACTAGGTGATGGCCCACAACTAAACTGAACTAATTACGCCAAGCTACCGATAGAATTTGGGCAAACATATCAACAAAAAATCCCCAACAGAAGCAAAAAGTAAGAAAGCGAATTATTTGAATTTTTATCAACGACCTTTGGGTATATTTCTTGAATAAATTGAATGAGCCGTCATACATAAAAAAAAAACCTGCTGTAAATTATAAACAAAAACTTAATTTCGCAAATGGAAAGTTCGAAAAACAGCTTGTTTAATGAGATGCCACGTCAAACTAAAAACAAATATGTCAAGGTTTGTAAACAAGCTTCACTGAGCTTACCGACAGTACTAATTAGAGAGAAACTTCTTTGTTAAAGGGGCTATGTCGCGAGGATGGCGGGTGAGTACTGGGTTCTAACAACTTGAAAAACGTCCGGTGGCTTTTTATCAAGTTGGCGGCCATTACTGTCGAATTCGCTGCAATCCGTTCCATCCCGTCGTATTGCGTGGAAGGATAGATCTCAAGTTTACAAATTAGGTAGAGTATTTACTTGGCTAGATTTTTGTTAAATTATTTCTGCGATTTGTTAGTCGTACCTTTGAAAAATTCGATGTCTTCCAGTAGTGGTGGAAGTTGGGAAGGAATTTAAAAGCGAAATCGATCGTGTGTTTGTTTACCTCGCGTGGTTCGACACGAGTGCAAGCGCGATAAAACTTGCCGCGATTCGGAGGGAACAATAGAAATTTGACATGTGTGACGTCAGGTGACGTCACATGACAGGAACTCATTGCGCAGACTCACCTTGCGACATAGCCCCTTTAAGCACACCACATTCTCGTGCCCAGAGCCCTCGTTCCGTTTGGTCAGCGGAAAAAACAAAGACTCTCGGACCAAAGCCTTCCGGATGTCGTAAAATCCACGACATCTGTTAGCGCATGCCTAACCATTAATATACTATTGCGCTTGCTCGATACCAGAAACCGGAAATATAGAAAACATTTCGTTGGTGCATTCTCGCCCCAGAGCCCTCGTTTCGTTTGGTTGAGCTCTGGAGACGAGAATGTCGTGTGTGTGGAATGGCGTTCGAAAGGACTGCACAAAACTTACAAATCAGGGTCGGCCAGGGGGGTGGGGGAAGGGAGGGGGGGGGGGGGGGGGGAATTCGCCAAAATACCTAAAATTCCTCCCAATATACCCAAAGTTGATCAAAACATCGTATACTGTATACCCAAAATTAGTAGTTAGCAAAGCAAGCACTTATTTGGTCAAGTCTTACCTTTTTAGCAGTCCACCAATAAGGAAAAGGCATGCATCATTCATTATCAATTTAACTAAGAACTCGCAATCAGTCAATCTACACTGGGACCGGACTGTCATTACTTTCTCACGATAACAGATCACACGGTCACAAGGAATGGTCACATTGAATGGAAAGATGGTTGGCTATGGTTGATGAATTTTAATCCTCATAGTTGGATTTCATTGGTATTTCTTGCGAGGTCCATTGCTGAACGGTTGGAAAATGTCAAGAAAGAGGTTGTTGTTGTTGTTCACAGTGAGAGTCTCGATCAATAAACTTTAGCTCCTCCCAAGGCGGATAATGGCCGGTTTCGTGGGCGTGCTCAGAAACGGCGGAGGTCTGGGTACGGGCGAGTCGTATCCTTGATTGTCAGCCATGTAGACTTTGCGCACTTACAGGGAATCCTGTAAACTACGCCATCTTGTTTACCCGGATCAACGGTTGAAAAACGTTCTTAGAAATTTTGACATCTTGGTTCTTTTAGACGCACAAACGTTTTATTGTTTTTTAATAAAAAAATATAGGTTCAAGTGCGATTTTTCCTTAATCGCTTAACAAAATAGAAAGTCACCTGCCGTTGCTGCCATTTTCCTGCTTCTTTTGGTTCTGTTGGATTGCTTGTCAGTTTCGTCCTCTCTTTCACTCAAATTATCATCAGCGGTAAGTTCCGGTTCTTCAAAAGAGAGAAGCTAAGAAAATGTAACAATCGTTTTCTTCAATCTCGATAGTGTCATCTGCAATCCACTTAACATTATTTATAGTTCCTTTTATGCCATCTTTGGAAACTACGTGTTTTTTCCCGGTGGTTGTAAAGAGAATGGGGTCGACAAGGTCCTGACTTACCACTCTGTTCGAACATGGGCAATATGGTCATCATCCATTCGTCTTCCGAGCTGACGGTGAAAAGTCTGCCACTAGGGAAATCCGGCGGATCGGGCTTTTTATGCTTCACACCAACCGAAAAATCAAGTTTATCGATGCCACACTCGTGCGCTTTGTCTTGAAACCCTTTGTAGCCGTCAAGAACAAAAATGCGCTTCTTTAAATCTGAAAAGCTTTCTTCACTTATTTTCATATAAGTTGACCACTTTTCGGTTTCGGTTGGTTTTGGTTCACCAAGCTGGTACAAAAAAAAAAACAAGAAACCGGTAGACATCGCTCGAGCGGAGCCGACGGTCATGATCGGTCCGCAGCCATGTGCTTATGCCGGATGTCACTGATGTCACGCCATGTGCAGAATAACAATGTCCACGAACCATACGTTCGGCGGTCATCATAGCCATGAGATCAACAACGTCATGTACGCGTCTGCATTGTCTCGGTTGTCTCCTTCATATCCCAATCTGTTTATTTTTTAACAAGAAAAGCCCCCGTATACCGGGCCATTTCACTTCTATCCACAACCCTCCCCCCCCCCCCTCCCCCCACGGACGAGATTTTCTGAAGGGGTGTCTTCAAAAGTCATTTCTGAGGGGGGTGGCTGTGTCGGTGCCTTTGATCTTTTGAATATTTGTGAGGGGGGGGGGGGGGGGGGGAGAACATGTCGGCACTTTGATCTTTTTTTCTTGGGGGGGGGGGGGGAATGGAATGGCCCACCGTATACCCAAAAACCCTGGCCGACCCTGACAAGTACAGGAAAATATCATTCTGAAAAAGAAAGAATAAAAGCTTTGCATGCTGCTGTAGAAGAAAGATTGTCTTTGTATTTTACCTACTGGTTTTGGAAAAGCCTCAATAAGTCAACCGATTTCTTTCGTTTGGGAGCTGTGTATTTATCGTTTCGCCAACCTACGCAATCATATCCGACCAAATCAGTTGATGGGGCAGCTAAGTTTGTCAATGGACACGCTGTGGTCATTGTTTAGGCTTATTTCATCGAACAGTGGTAAGAAATATCGAGGAATTTAATTGGGCTTCAGGTGACCTTCGTTTCCCTAGATTTGTATTTCAACTGAGTTGTAGCAAAGAGTAGACCTAATAAGGGAAATAAAACTTACTCACAAGAGTTCTGATAGCGGTTGTTGTGTTGTTGTTAATTAAAATAGGTCACCTAGTGGTAATGTGTATTTTCGCCCTTGGGCTTTCTTTAGGTTTTCTGCCTCTCTTTACTCGTCCCTGAAGCAAGCAAGGCCGCTTATAGCTTCGTCTTCCAAGACACATACTAATTATTTTCGGAAACGATTCGTTCATATTTAGCCACATTTAGACCCCGTTATAGTTGTAATTCAGCAGGCGTATCTTTTACATGCTAAACCAAGCAACAAAACTGGGTGACATTGGTCGTTGATTGAGTTGAGATCGAAACGTTGTTTTTGTTGATGTAGTCGTCATACGGTCAACATTTGAAATTCAACCGGAAGTAAAACCTTATGCGTAGAGGGATATTTTTTTAACTTGTTGTGCATTCATTTTAAACGGCCAATCAAAAAATTCAAAGTTTTGTCCGTTACCAGAGCTAGACGAGACGCAATTAAAAAAAAACGTGGAGTTCTGGAGCCCAGAATGAACACACCGGAACACACACTCTTTTTTATTTTAAATAAAAACTTGTATTTCAGAGAAAATTCTTTTTCCACATATTTATAACTGCAACTGCAAGATATAGCATAAGAAGACTTACTTATGGTACAATTTCCAAATAGCCGCTTGCACCGATACACTTTTCAAAATAAACCTTATTTCATTTACTTTTGGAAATACTTTACAAAAGCTTCTAAGACCTCAGTTGACTGAGTAATTGCAGAAATCCTTCAGTGACACAAACCTTAAAAGAATTCAAATTGAAACTGTGGTCTTGTCTGCTCTTTCTAGAACATTAAACAAGTTTTGTAGGTCTGATTTAGACAACGAATGCAACAGTTAATAACTTATATCAGAACAGAGGAACTCTTTAAAGTCTTGAAAATCTTGACATCTTGAATTTATACCACTGTGAAATAGCTTATTTCTGCATACAGATCAATTTGCGAATAAACAGCATAAATCTGGTGTAATCAAAATATTGTCAGATTCTTGACTTTTTTTGGAAATGTCCATAACATCGAATTTTAATGAGGCAGAGACTTATCTTCAACAAAAGTTGAGTCACTGATCAAACTGGGCCAATATACTCAGGTATATTAAGGCATGGATCAACAGTTATTTTCAATAAAAGGTAGGGGGTGGTCTATCTTCGGAGGCTTTTGCCATAAAAACATAAAACTTTGGAATACTGAAGAGTTTGCAAATGCAGTAATTTTAGCATATAGAAGATATGCAAATTACGTCACGTGACTTCATACGGCCACAAAAACCAAAATCAAAGATGGGAACAGTTTATGACAACCGTAAATAAACTTCACTACTACCAGATAAGCCCTGAGAGGAGCAACAAAAGATCTGTGCTTGGCAATTGTTGAATATTTCATTACGTTTGAAAATAAACGGTACTTTGTACTAGTGCCCAGTCCCCCATAACAGTTATTTCTTTTTTCCTGCCTTTCTTTTAAAGTATCTTAAAGTTGCCTAGCACAAAAATGATGTACTTTGTGGCCTCAAAATCATAAAGCTGATGGCAGACTCCAGGAAATAGTAAAAAGTGTTCCCATTTTGTGTATAAGATTTTTCAGCTAAAAACAGCCCTGGCAATGTGACAACAGGAATTATTGTTATTTAGTTTCACTCGCTTTGCTGTGTAAAATTATAAAAATCCAGCGTAGAATTATTTTCTCTTAGTTTTCCAGTACGATTACCATAACACCTGTCTTAGCTGTAAAGTGTAAGAACCTGCAAAAGTCCTTTTGTTAAGTTGTTAGTACCTGTGTTACTTTGAAAGTAATTAATGTTGCAAAGCTTAGTTTTAGTCTCATCCAATAGGACTTCTGAAATGTTTGTTTATGTTTTCTAACAAGGCTATTTTTGTTATGATGTAATTCAAGTTGTGCGTTAGGTTAGTCTTAACTGATACAAGTGCTTTGTAAGACGTGAGAGGGAATACGCCCGGTAGGGCTATGCCCCCGGTCGAGTTGCCGGTTACACTATGGTTGCATTCTGGTTATGTTCTGGTTATGTTCTACGAAGTAAAGTCTACAGTTGGACCCAAGTGCTGTCTGATGTATTTGTCTCGCCGATATCTTCTGCTGTAACAGATCATGGACTTCCCGTAGCCAGCGAGTGTTTCCCCCAGGTTGAGTAGCCGTACCCGAATCATAGAGAATTGTTCATAATGCCAGAAAACCTGTCTTCGCAACAAGTCACGTGATTTAATTTCCATATTTTCTGCGTGACCACATTTGCAAACTTTTAATTCTGCCAAAGTTTTTCGTTCTTATGGATAAAGACTCAAAAGATAGACCACCCCCTCACTTTTTGTGTGAAATGGCAGGAGACCCATGCCTTAATTTACTTGTAATGAGTAGTCTAAAAGCGGCCTGCCTAAATAAAGTGTAAGGTTGCGATACTGTTATGGCACAGGGAGACCTCTCAGTGGCAAAATATAAAGATTTGTTATGGAACTTTATCGTCAGTTGATTTAGTGAGGCCCTGTTAGGGTTTTAGGATTATGGATTATAAGGGGTTTTTAGAAAAGGTATACGGATTATTGGCCACTAAATTTAAGGATTACGGATTATTTGCGTCCTCATTTTAAAATTACGGATTATTATCGGTCATTGTCACATAAATTACTTTTTACATAAAAAAGGATAAAAGGTCGTAAAGAGAGGTAAAAGTCATACAGTGAACGACAAATATTTATCTCCAGTGGCCCCTCCGGTTCTCCAAGTCAAAATTCCGAGCCCGCGATGCCTCGCGGTAGTAGTCGCCAGTCGCTAAGTCTTCTGGGTAATATATTCAGGATGACGGGTTGTTGAGAACTCACTGTAGGTAATTACAGTGCGGCTACTATTACCGGGGTCACTCAGACAAAGTTAACCAATCACAAAACAGAACGAGAACAATAGATTCCAACATTTTTTACTTTAGCCAATGAGATGTCCAGTACAGAACAATGAAATTTCAACTTGTTCGTTCGCCACGAAAACAGATCAATGCGAGGTTGGCTGTACAGCGTTGGATTTTCAATTAACTTTGATTTAATCCCTTTTGAACTTGACTTGTTTAAACAGTGCGATTTGGAAGGTAGCTGAAGGTAAATATCGGCGATTCAAATGAAAGAGAAACTCCAAACTGTGTGAAAATATGGAATGCGACGGCTGTACCGTATGTCTACACAAATAAAAGTGCTGGTGGTGGATTTAAAATAATTTGTTCACTCGTAACAGATTGAAGTTTTCTCTACGGTGTCACATGGGGAGTTGGAAAATAAATACAATTGATGCCGGCGAAGGATGACATTCTTATCTGCATAAATACCAGTGAAAGCGACGCTCATAGTTAAGGCCAGTTAAAAAGTGCCCTACGGATTTGAAAACAACAAAAACACGGCTTGTTCGCCGCCGTGGTTAATTAAGTTTTATGCGCTGTCGGATGTTTGATTTCCATCGTCGGATTAAGCTGAAATAAAATTAATATAACTAAAAGAAAAATTCAAAACTCCATAAAAAGAGTATCGGTCGTATAGTAACGGCGTATTCTTTAACATATATTTCACTGCGGGAGAAGCCATTGATATTCCAGCGGTTCAATCCGGCAGTTGAGTTATTATAATTTTCCAGACGATTCAAAACAGTAAATCCAACTCCCTCGAGACGAATTCCTAACAATAAAACTCAACCGGCGACGAACTAGAATTTTTTTAAACAGAGTTCGAGGTCTGGTTAATAATTATTTCTATTTTTCGGCATATACAACTACAGACTTTTAATACTTTCACCAAAATGGTGATTTCTTCAAAACCTTCACGACCCCCTTGGGAGGTTGAAGAAACCACACTAGTGCTCAAACCGCAAAGAAAATCTGCAACGGAAAAAAATCTGACGACAATTCAATAAAAAGAGAAATGAAATAAAGGAGCCGCTCTTTTTTAAAGGGTTAGAAATAAATGCTTATATATGCTACGCTGGCAGTGTGCCTTGTATGGT